>CM077667.1:233497641-233970141 GCA_039707655.1 Elymus sibiricus | reverse complement strand
CAGTACCAAACACCCTCCCGTTACGTTGTTTCCAAAGGGACCAACATACAAGCATCACTATAGTATCAAATCTCCTGCGCGTCTGCTTATGGATCCTCTTCCTCGACCTGGTCCACCAGTCCGCCAGCTTGTCAACAGGGTCGGGTCCAAACATAGGGTGGATCCCAAGCCTTGTGAAACATAGATACCACACCTGTCGAGCAAACACGCATTGCAGAAGGATGTGGTCAACCGTGTCTTCTTCCTGGTCACATAGGTAGCACGGCGAGCTCTGCTCTTGCAAGCCATGCCTCACACGTCTGTCCGAGGTCCATAACCGATATTGCACGGCTAGCCACATGAAGATTTTGCATGCTAGAGGGCTCCAGCACTTCCAGATAGGCCGGTAGGATTGGAAACGGATACCACCCTCGCACATCATCTTGTAAGCTGACGAGGCAGTGTACACACCAGCTGCATTCCACGCCCATACCGGCCTGTCATCCGTCATCGGGTCTAGCTGAACGTTGATGAAGATCTCCCATAATCCTATGAACTGAACGAGACCTTCGGTGCAAAGCTCGCCCACAATATCATCCGCCCAAGCATTCAAGTGAAGAGCGTCCTTCACCGGTCTCTTGTTAACCACTTGTGTTCGTACCTTGGTAGCAACTAAAGGAGCAATCTCAGAAACTGTTGCTCCATCGATCCATCTGTCTTTCCAGAATAAAACACGCTCTCCTGCACCAATCTGCCAGGTGACCAAGCTTCCGAATGCCTGCGCTACGTCCTTATCCGGAACAAGACTGAGACCTTGCCAGGGCCTCTAACTATCAGTGCGCCCGAGCCACTCCCATCTGAGCCTAAGTGCAATGTCGTGCTTGTAAAGGTCGATCACGCCAAGCCCTCCAAGATGTTTCGGTCGGCACACCCGTTTCCATGAGACCACACACTTCCCGCCATGCACCTCCTCTGATCCAGCCCAGAAAAAGGCTCTACACCCTTTGTCCACATGCTCCAAGGCCCACTTAGGTGCCTCTGCAATCATCAGATGGTGGGTAGCACGTGCTCGCATGACTTGGTTCACAAGAATCAGCCTCCCGGGCCTGGTAACAAGCCCTCTCTGCCATCCCGGCATGATATGAAGCGCAGAGTCAACAATGGGCTGCCACTCCGATCTCTTGAGCTGCTTGATGCTCAACTATAGCCCTAGGTATTTGCAGGGGAACGTTTCAATCCTCCAAGGTAGAGCTTCCTTAACGAGCACCTCATCCGATTCCTCCGCCCTAATCATGATGGCCGAGGACTTAGCAAAGTTCACCTGTAGGCCCGAAGCAGCGCCGAACATGGCAAGAGACTCCCGCACAAAGAGTAGATCTAATCGGGACGGCTTGATAAACATCACCACATCATCTGCGTAAAGGGAGAGCCGTTGCAATGGGGTGCAACCATTCATGGCGCTGAGCACATTCTCCTCGTGGGCTTTGATGACGATCGAAGAGAGCACGTCCATGGCAATAATGAAGAGCAAGGGAGATACCGAGTCCCCTTGCCGAAGGCCTTTAGCATGCATGAACTTTTTGCCAGTTGATCCATTCACTACCACTATGGAGCTCGCAGTCGAGAGAAGAGTAGCGATCCAAGATATCCACCGCTCGGGAAAACCCTTAGCTCGCAGCACCTCAAATAGAAAAGGCCAGGATAGAGAGTCGAACGCTTTGGATATATCTAGTTTTAGTAACACTCCTTTCGCCCTCCTCTGATGTAATTTACGCGCCATCTGCCGAACCAGTAAGAAGTTGTCGTGAAGGTTCCTCCCCTTGATAAACGCAGACTAGTTGACGTGCACGAGCTCTCCCATCCTAGGCCTAAGCCTATTCGCCAGAAGTTTAGATGCAATCTTGGGCAGTCTGTGAACAAGGCATATCGGTCTGAAATCTGACACAGCGCAAGCCTTCGGGGATTTCGGGATCAAGGTAATCAAAGCTTGGTTGAGCCGTCCAAAGCCACGTCCATTCCCGATGAAGAGTTTTTGCAAGGCCGCAATGAGATCCGCCTTGACAATCTCCCAAGCCTTCTGAAAGAAAAGGCCTATAAAACCATCCGGCCCGGGGGCCCGGTCAGCCGGCATGTCCTTGATGACAGCCCAGATTTCCTCCTCTTGGAAAACTAACTCCTGCTCCGAGAGATCGATGCTGGCGACCCCAAGGGCATCCATGTCTAGGGTGTGCTCACGTGCCACGTCCGTACCCAGTAGCTCCTTGTATGCGCTATGAAAGGCATCCTCTTTCCCTTGCTGCTCCGTAATGATCATCCCATCCTTGTGAATTTCGGATATGTGATTCTTCATGCGCCGTCCGTTGGCAACTAGGTGAAACAGTTGGGTATTAGCATCCCCTTCTTGTAACCAAGATATTCTGGATTGCTGCCTAGCAATTGTTCTCTCCAACGATGCGAGGCCAAGCACAAGCTATTTCAAGGATTTCCTGAGCCAGTGCTCCTGAAGGGACAGCCGTCTGGACTCTTGTGCACAGTCGAACCGGAGAATGACCAGGTTCGCGATAGCGATCTGCAGCTTGATATTTCCCACTCTCTTCTGACCCCAAGTTGCAAGGGCACGGGCCGTGTTCCGCAAAAGGATATCCAAACACAGGAACGGATCCGAAATGTTGTCTTCACAGACCCAGGCGTCCTGAACAACCTCCAAAAACCCATCCATCTTGACCCAGAACTTCTCGATGCGAAAGCGTCTCCTAGCATGCACGTGCTCTTCAAGAGAAAGATGGAGCGGACAATGATCCGAGTATGCCGTAGAGAGAGCTTGCAGAAAACAATCCGGGTGCTCAAGCTCCCAATCTATGGATACAAAAGCTCGATCGATCTTAGTGAGCATGGGGGATTCTCTCTCGTTGCTCCACGTAAACTTGCGCCCGTGTAAGAACAGCTCCTTGAGTGCATTATCATCAACGAAGCGTTTGAACTTCCCCATCATGCGGCGATCCAGGGCCAAATTGTTTTTATCTACAGCGTATAGAATAAGGTTGAAATCATCGATGGCCATCCAAGGTCCTGGACACAAGAGTCTACGCTCCGATAGCTCATGAAGGAAGTTGATCTTATGCTCGTCCTCCTGCGGTCCGTAGACGACCAACACCCACCAAGGTGCGCCCTCCTTTGGCGACACAAATCCGGTGATGAAATTAGTGTCGTTGACAAAGTTTGTCAACATCACCCTTGTGGAATCCCAAGCCACAAAGATGCCTCCCCTCGTGTCCGTAGCCCGGAGATACGTATAACCATCATAGTTAGGTCCCATGCATTGCAAAATTACAAACTGGTCTACCACCTCCAACTTAGTCTCAAGAATACAAAATATAGCAGCACGAACAGAATCCACAAACTCCCGGAGAGCTTTCCTCTTGGCTGGACTATTGAGGCCCCTCACGTTCCAGCACACCAACTCTGAGTCCACACGAGACATCTGGAAACGGGGTCTCCAGAGCTGCCCGAGCACCCCAGCTACTGCACCAGGCTAGGGTGTGTCATCTCCATATCAGCGTCGAGATTGAGCGGGATCGCCTTGCCGAAGATAGCCGCAATGGCCCTAAGTTGCGGCTCTTGGAGCGGGGAATCAAAGACCATCCGTAACTGCCCCATTGCATCCTCCGAAACCGCTATGTCCTCGGTATCTAGGCCTAATGTCTTCAGCAGTACAGCCTCAGCAGAAGATGCCTTAGTCTTTCTAACACTGCTCGCTCCAAGGGATCTGGTAGTGCGGCGGGGCGTGAAGGGATCTTGGCCAGCCCGCACCCCACGAATGCCTTCGAATTCCTTGAGAAGAGGTGGCGCCAATTTCTTTAGGATCCTAGCGCAAAACGTTTTGATGTTGGTAAGCACGATCTGCTCCTTGACCGAGAGTGTAGAATCCTGGGCGATGATTTCCAACGTAGGTGCTGGCATGGGTGATGGGACAGGCCCATGCAGGGGCAGCTCCAAGCATGCAGCGGACGTGGTCGTGTCACGGGCGGACTCACCTGGGCCCAGGTCCAGGGCGGCCAGCGGAATCGCATCAGGGGCAGAAGCCAATTGGCTGGTGGGCTGCAGCATATCCGATTACGGGTCCCACCCCTCGGTTGTCTCATGCACCAGGGTCACGTCCACATGCTCGTGGGGCCGGGGAGGGTCAGGCAGCACAACGGAATCTCCATCGGTATTGGGTGGTGGCTGCGGGCCCAAGATCTCCAAAGTGTACGGGGTGGGTGAGGCCCCAACGGCAGTTTCGATCGTCCTATCCAAGGTCTCCACGAGTGCCACATCATGATTCGCGGAAGCCTCCAGAACCTCGCCTCCTGTCGTGATCTGCAAGGCCATAGCCGCCTGCAGCGTCCCAGATTGGACAAGTGTCTCCTCCATCCGCGAAGCCTGGTCAAAAGCTTCCTGTCCCAGCACAGGATTGGCAGGTAGGATAGTTGTCTCCTGTGCAGCGCCTGGCGTCAGGATAGGAACCTGCGCCAGAGCACTCGATGGCCCCACCAACCGGCTTGGATCTTCTGCGCCCAGGATCACCACCGGGGCAGGAATCAGAGAGGCAGCCTCCGGCGGACGGCCACCCGAAACCCCAGACATCAACTCCCGCACCGGGGCCGGCGCCGCCCATGGCCGCGCCGCCGTAGTAGCACCCGACACCATCGGAGGTATCCGCCAGTCCGAGGGGCCTATGCGACCGATCAGCGCCTGACGATAGGATCCGCCCGGAGCGCCACCAGGGAACGCACCGCCCCGGTGATCACACACACCACGCGTCCATGGCAGCACCCGCCATTCACCCCCTGCCGAAGAAGTCACCAGAGTTGTCCGGCAGCCCCGCTCTGCCCGCTGCCATCAGAACTTGGTGGCCGCAACCAGCGCTCCGGACCCTCATGATCCCTGACCCTACCAATGTGGATGAGTGTCTTATACTCAAGTAGTTGCCGGAATGTAGGCAGCGGTGCCGCAGGGTCAATCTACATCTCCGGCTCCGGCACCCACAGAAGCTTGTCCACGGGAACGTCATCAGGATCAACACACCACGCTCGCAGTTTGAAGAGCGAAAGATCGTCTCTGTTGGCTATCTCCGGCGCCAAACTCTCCACCAGACAAGAGGAGCCAAGCAACTCCACTGCCGTCTCCCTCGACCAAGCATGCGAAGGAACCCCTTCGATCATCAGATCAACTTGCGAGCGCATCACTCTGGACGCCGCAAGAGCTTGACGCAGCCAAGGCCGGACGTAAAGCTTGAAATGCCCCTGATCAAGACAGCCAGCCGCCAAGGCCATGTTGCGGAGCTCCGGCGTGGCGAACACCACCAGGAAGTCTTCTGGATGGAATTTCTGAATGGAGAAGCGGTGTCGCGAGATGTTGAGCTGCACCGAGACCGCCTCCGCCGCCTCGACGCAGGACACCGCTGGCCGTGGGCTGCCGATGTAGGCCACCACTGCCAGCTGAAGGCGCCGCTCGAGGTCGTCCATCTCCTGAGTCCGGCGAAGGACACAGATGGGTCTTGGACCCGCAGCCGCTGCCGAAGCCTGCCCGGACCCCACAGGTGCAGTGTCGACCGGGACTGGCGAGGGACCCACCCGAGGAGAGGCCTGCCTAGTCGCCGGCGACAGCCTGTGCGCAAGTCCGGCAGGCACTGACGGCTGCGACGTCCACGCCACCTTTGCCACAGCCTCGCGGCGGAGCTCCTCCTCCGATCTAGGGCTCCTAGGACGCTTACAATCCGAAGAGATGTGTCCCTCGATGCCGCACCGGATACACAGAGGCTTGAAAGTGCAGTCATCACGCCGGTGGCCTTCCCTGAAGCACTTGAAATAGAGACCAAACAAGTCGGACAGGATCTCGCGCCGCTCCTGTGAGGATACCGGCGAGCGCTGCCTGGAGGAACCCGCCGCAGCCTGCTTCTGAAGCGCCTTCCTTTTGTGCCACATCGCCTTGCGCGAAGGCCCAGGCTTCCTCCAAGGGGCCGCCGCCGCACCGGCCGCCGGGCCCGAGACAGGACCAGGAACCCCGGTGGAGGAGCGCACCGAACCAGAGGATCCCGAAAGGCCGAGGCCCGAGACCACAGGCTGGAGGCGGGAGGACACCGACGCCGGGCTGGAAGGCACGCCAGACGCCATGACCGGCCGCACGCAGAGGAGGACGCCGATGACCGGGGTGGCCGCCTGCGGGGATGAGGGGTGGACGTCGGGGCCGGGGTGGCCGCCGGTGGGAAGGGAGAGGTGGACGCCGGGGCCGGGGTGGCCGCCGGCGGGGAAGGTGGTGCGAGCGCTAGAGGGGAGCCACTCTACAAAACTTGTTGCGTGGAGAGGTGGGTGGTGGCCGTCCGTTCCCCAGCACCCGACGAATTCGCTGGAGGTGGGTGATGTAATTCAATTATGAAATCTTGGTTGCCGTACTACGAATAAGAAATATATTCTGTGCTTGATATGAAATGTTAATTTGATTACTAAATGGATTATAAATAATAGAGCAATCAGGCTTATTATTGGGGTTCTCATTCCAGACGGTTTCTAGGACTACACCATGGGTGATGACCTCAACAAACCCACATGGTTTCTATAAAGTTTGTGTGTTGGATCGGTGAGGAATCACACAGGAATTCCGGTCGACAATTGTATGCGTTAGGACACCCAATCACAAACGTTTTCTCATAGCAAGTGTGTGTGATGGGCAGCCCAATGCCAAACAGTTTCTTCTAGACACCGTGAGTGATGTTTTGAATAACGCAAATGACAGAATTATAACTATCGTGTGTGGTGACCAGCCCTATCACAAACGATGTTATGCAGAAAATTGTGTGTGATCTGCAACACGAACGGAGACGTAACCTTGGGATTCCATGTGTGGGATGATAAGCTTATCTCACACGTCTTCCCCAATATGTCTGTTTGTGATGGCCCTTCGAATCGCAAACGATATATTTTTGCCCATCTTGTGTGACCGGGTGCAGCCATCGCCGATGGGTTTTGCCTGTCGTGTGGGATAGCCCCCCCATCGCCCACACATGCAAGGCGCCGGTGTAAGACTACATCACTGAAAGTGGTTAAAAACCGTTTGTATAGCCCGCGGCTGCACTAGTGCAAATAACAACAATTGGATATCCTCGAATGAGAAAAGATATGCATACCAACATGCTCACATAATAAATTTTCAAATGAAATATGGCAAACATGCAAAACCACTCTCTTATCTACCAAGAACTTTGGCGATGACGGAGTCATCTATATATGAGTATATTGACTTAGGAGCCAAGTAAGAATACTTGATCATAGGTCAGTCATACTCATCGTTTAAGCACAAGTGGGGTTGCCACTTTTACATAAAGCATTTAATATGTTCACATCTTTAAGAGATGTTTTAACTCAAGTCTTAGAGTAAAGCTCCCCCTTGATGTGACATCCCCCCTAAGAGGGATAAACTAACCTTGGGTTTTGTGGTAGAAGACTTCATGTGGGTGAGGTAGTAGTGGATGCTCATTGTTGATGAAGATCATCTTGAGTTGGGAGCAATCCTCGTTGTTTCTTACTCTTTTCACCTACATGGGTTAGTCCCACACAAGAGACAAATACAAGGATATCTACGGACATGGAGTGTAATGTATACATGATGATGTCCATGGATTCATTAATTACCTTGTCCCTTGCTTACCTTTGAGGGAATGTGTGACTCCTTGAACTATTGCATAAAGTTGGAGTTGATTGCAAATAGTCCTTGCCAATAATGAATGTGAGTAAATTTCATTGGCGGAGTCACCCCTCAAGAACTTCTCTAGTTCTTCTTCTTGGGGACCCACATCAAGTTGACGAGAATCCTTGGAGTTGAAGTAGCACTAGTTGAAGTAGAACTTGGATTAGCCTTGGGAACCCACTTGGCCATGGCTTGGGACTCATCTTCAAATGTGTCAATCTCCCCTTGAAGCTTGCCCTTGCCCTTGAGGTTGTGGTCTTGTGGTGGAAGGTCATCTTGAGCTTTTGTTCCCTTGGGGATAGTATGATCATACTTCTCCCTTTGAGGAACAAACTTCGGCTTGGGGTATTGACCTTCTTACCATTCAACTCCATTGGCGTTGAAGTAGCCAATGCCTTGGTTCTTCCGGTATCCTCCATTCTTGCGTACCATCTCCGCGAATTGCTTACATCTGGCAAGACTTTTGTAGATACCTTTTTCTATAATCCCTTTCAATAGATCATTTTCTTTCTCAAGTGTAACTTGGCTAAGAGAATCATTAGTGTAATCAATAGAACTACTAGAATCAACATCATTGGATTTATCATTTTTATTGCTACTAGTTGAAGAACCTTTCTTGCCTTTGTTACTAGTTTGCTTAGTCTTAACTTGTGGAATGAATGTAGACAAGAGTAGTCATTTGCCTAGATAAGAAGAGGTCTTCTTTCGGAGATCTTCATTGATAGCTTTAAGAAACTCATGTTCTTGCTCCAAATTGAGCTTCTCAAAGCGTAGATTCTCATGAGTTCTTACAAGCTCTCTATGACCTTCTAGAGTAGATTCATGGGCTAACTTAAGAGTGTTTAATTCTTTAGTTAGTCGCTCTATTTCCTTCTTATCATCATCACATGACTTATCTTGACTATCATGATTATTATCTAGCTCATTTTGACTAATATCACTAGTTTTGTCAAATAGTAAGTCATCATCTCCAAGTAAGTCATCCTCATCTCTATTAAAGTCAATGTATTCGGGGTGTGATACCTTGGGGCCTTTAGCCATGAAGCAACTTCCACTCCCTTCATTTGGTGAATCAAATATGTCATAGGAGTGGGAGGAAATGAGTGCAAGTCCGGCAACACCTTCATCTTGACTATAGTCGGAGTCGGAGTGATAGCTTCTCTTGGAGTGGTTGTCGGATTCGGAGCCGGAAACCCATTCACCAACATGAGCTTGATGTCTTATTCTTGTGTAGCTCTTGGTGTACTTGTCCTTCTTCTCCGAGTACCTACTTCTCCTTGAGGGTCTTCGTTCATAACGATCATCTCTACTCCTTCTCTCTCTTCGAGGTGACTCATCTCTTGAGCTCTTTCTTCTAGGTGACTCTTCTCTTCTTTTGTGGGGGGGCGTGCACTCATTGGAGTAGTGTCCGGGCCTTCCACAATTGTAACAATTCCGGTCACGACTAGATGAACGCTTCTCTTCATATCTTGAGTTGGAGCTTCTTTCTTTGTCTCTACTCTTGTAGAATTTGTTGAATTTCTTGACCATGAGGCTTATCTCTTCATTGGTTACAAGGTTGTCACTTGATTTAGCGGGAGTGTCAGTTGTAGCTTTGTATGCACCGCTTGACTTGGTGTGAAGTTCTTCTTTGTCTTTGAGGGACATCTCATGGGCAACAATCCTTCCAATGACTTTCGTAGGCTTGAGATCTTTGTAGTTTGGCATCATTTGGATCAATGTGCACACGGTGTCGTACTTTCCATCCAAGGCTCTAAGTATCTTCTTGATGATGAATTTGTCGGTCATTTCTTAGCTTCCTAAGCCGGCAATCTCATTGGTGATGAGAGCAAGCCTAGAGTACATTTCCGCGACTCCTTCACCATCCTTCATCTTGAACTTGTCAACTTGACTTTGTAGCACATCCAACTTAGATTCCCCGACAGATTCGGTACCTTCGTGTATATCAACCAAAGTATCCCAAATTTCCTTTGCATTCCCAAGACGGCTATTCTTGTTGAATTCTTCGGGGCATAGACAGTTGAATAGAATGTCACATGCTTGAGCATTGTATTGCAACATCTTCAATTCTTCCGCGCTCGCTTCACGATCTGATTCCTTTCCATCACCAAAGAATTCACCTTGCAAGCCAACACGAACAACAGCCCATACGGCGGGGTTATGACCAAGAATATGCATTTTCATCTTATGCTTCCAACTAGCAAAGTTTGTACCATCAAAATATGGACCTCTACGATGATAATTTCCCTCACTAGACGCCATGCTCTCCTAGGTTGTGAGACCAATGCAATGGAGACCAAAGCTCTGATACCACTTGTAGGATCGAAAGTAGATCTAGAGGGGGGTGATTAGACTACTCGAGCAAATAAAAATCTAACCTTTTCCCAATTTTAGTTGTTGGCAAATTTTAGCAATTGTAGCAAGTCAAGTTCACCCTACACATGCATATCTACGAGTATTGCAGTGGAAAGTAAAGACATGCATATGTAAGAGGGTAGGGATAAGAAGATCAAACGCAATTTGGGGACACGAAGATTTTTCCCATGGTTCCCATAGGTGCTGCTATCGTACGTCCACGTTTATCGAGACTTCAACCCACGGAGGGTAACGGTCACGAGAGTCCACGGAGGGCTCCACCCACGAAGGGTCCACGAAGTAGCAACCTCGTCTATTCCATGATGGCCTACGTCCACGGAGGACTAGCCTTACTCGGGGTAGATCTTCACGAAGTAGGCGATCTCCTTGCCCTTACAAACTCCTTGGTTCAACTCCACAATCACGAAGAAGGAGGCTCCCAGGCGACACCTAACCAATCTAGGAGGCACCACCCTCCAAAAGGTAATAGATGTGGTAGTATGATGAACTCCTTGCTCTTGTGCTTCAAAAGATAGTCTCCTCAACACTCAATCACTCTCTCACAGGTTTGGCATGGGTAGAAGAGATTGATTGGATGGAAAGCAACTTGGGGAGGCTAGAAATCAAAATCCATATGGTTGGAGTGGATGATCTTGACCTCAACACAAGGGTAGGTGGTTCTCTCTCGGAAAATTGGATATGGCAAGTGGGTGTATGTTCTGAGTGCTTCTCTTGCGAGTGAGAGGTGGTGGAGGGGTATATATAGGCATCTCCAAAAATCCAACTTTTACAACATTACTACCCAACTCGGTGAAGCCGAAGTGAAAACTCGGTTGCACCGACTAGTGCAAAATGTGGCACCTTTGGCGTTTTCGGTGAGACCGATATATGAATCTCGGTGGTACCAAAATGGGTGACCTAGGCAGTTACCAAAACTCGGTGTCACCGATCCTTAAAACTCGGAAGTTCCGATTTTAAAAATTGGTTAACAGAATGTTGATCACTGGTTTCGGTTGCACCGAATGGAATGTTGGTAGAACCGAGATGCTAGGGTTTGGCTAGGGTTCTGTCTGGGTTAAAACTCGGTGGATCCGAATGGGAAAGTTGGTGTCACCGAATTTTGACTTTAGGCTTTGGACAGAGGATTTGTGTGGGAAAGTGGGTGAGTATTTTTGGTGGCTAATCTCTAAGCACTTGAGCAACCAGATCATCATATTTACCTCATCCCCTTTTAATAGTATTGGCTTTCCTATGGACTCAAAGTGATTTCTCACAAAATGTAAAATGTAGAGTCCTCAATCTTGAAGCATGGCCAATTCTATTTCCTTTCCTTGGTGAGGTTCTCCACACAATCCTTTAGCCATCCCATCATTGAACTTTTTCCTGAGATGCACTTGGTGGAAACATTAGTCCAATGAAATATATGTTGTTATTAATTACCAAAACCACCTAGGGAGAAGTTGTGCTTTCATAAGTGCATGCTGACCCGACTGCATCAGTCGAGGAGAATCCTAAGGCTAAATACATTGGGCATGCTCAGCCAGACCTTGAAGCCAAAGCTGCTGAAGATATTGCGGCTGACACTGTTGTTGTCCCACTCGAACCCCAACCCACAGCAACTCCTGAGGGCGAAGCCAATGCCCCAGCTCCTGATGGTCCTCTTATCCCTACGACACCATCGACTGACGACAATTCTGAAAACATTGTCATGGCTCACAATCGGGAAGGAGAGATGGTTCCCACTAGATGCCCCAGGATGGTTCCTCCACCACGGATGGGTCCTCGGTATGAATTCAACATTCATCGTCGCCCATCAGTTATGAACCCGATGCCAAGGCTTCCATGTCTTCGTCAACAAGGTCCAGCGTTTCCTCTGGTCTTCAACTTCAAGGACTTCAAGCTCAACAACACCTTCTTTGACTCTGACCATAATCCCTATTCGCGTCAAAAGGTTCGATCTGATCGGTTCTAGAGTGTTCAACAATGCCACTACTATACATGTGTGCTCTATGGCCAGAATAGAATCTCCCCCCACAAGCATCTTAGCTTTGAAGCCATGAGTGGCCTTCCCTGTTTTGATCAGGCCATTGAATGTCTTCGGGATGTTGGACTGCTGCCCTTTGTTGTTGATCACGAAAACTGGAATGAAGAACTCATTCTTCAATTTTATGCAACTCTCCACATCTCAGGCTTTAGCAGAGATCTAAAGACTGGGCCATGGACTTCATGATTCACGATGAGCACATCAAGGCTCCTGTTATGGAATTCTTTGCCACCACTCCACTTGTTGCATCTGGCGAAGACTTTCATCTGCAATCTGCTGCTTATGCTAAAGCTACTCGAAGCATGTTTCAAACACCTGAACCCAACATGACAGATATGCTTACCATGATGAAGCCAATGGCACCTGATGCACCCTTGCCCATGACATTCTTTGTTGATGATCTTCAGTACCTGCCGAAGACAATCTATCATATTGTTCATCATACTATATGGCCCGTCAAGGGGCATTTCATCTTCAACCAAGCTAGAAGGTGCCATGAAGACATTGATCTACAATATAGTCTATGGCATCAGGTTCAATCTTCAAGACCTATTCATTCACAACCTCGCTACTTCTTCTATGGATCTCTTTGAACCGAAGATTTATGCACCATGGATCATGCGCTTCATTAAGCGCCGAACAAACACAAAGTATCTGCCCTCTGCTCACAACCACGTTGTGTTCCTCCCGAAAGTGGAAGTCATTCATGAAGACATTTACCCTTCGAAAAGCAAGAACCCCATTGTTGAAGGCACAAGTGGCACAACTCATATTGAAGGGTTTCACATTCCAACTGATCCTGCCAGAGCTCAACTGATTGGCTCCATTCGCCGTCCTCAGCCCAGTGCTACTGCCACTGAAGCCACTGTTAGCATTGTGCCTCCACAGCCTCAACCCAGAAGGGAACGTGCTATGACAGACTGAGAGCTTCTAGTCTCTCTACATAAAAAGCATGATAGGCATCATGAATGGACCAGGAGGCAAATACAATATGTCATCACTGACATCAATCGCATTCACAATCTTGCAACCAAGAACACCTTTGTGGCCCACGAAACATGCGGGCGTTCCTGGAAGACATAGACTATGCTGGCTCCGGTGGATGATCTTCGGGAAGATGGCTTCGAGAAGAACTTCAGATTTTGTGCCCCTCCTCCTAGGATGGAGATGTGGCGTAGGACACCATCTCTCGAAGACAATGATTCTTCTTCTTCAGCACCGTCCATCCATGCCGAACTTGCAGATGATAAAGTTGAAGATGACACTTCTCCGGAGGCCCCTACTCAACGCCAAGACGCTGCATCAGGCCCCTCTGAACCGCCCAACGTTAACTCGGCTGCACCATCGTCTTCGAGTCCTGCCGGAGACGTGTAGTGCCCAATGTCTTCACCCTTTTTGGTCATTCGATGACAAAGGGGGAGAAGCATTTGATTGATAGTCTTCAAACGGGTCTTTAAGGGCTGGGTGGTTGCTACTTTTGTTAAGTCTACAACTCTCATTCTGAACACTTGCTATTTTGAGTTGTAAAACTTAAGTCCTGATGGACGTCTGCACATTTCATGCTTACTTTACTTTTGGCGCTTATCTCGATCATATTTTATGCGCCCGAAGTCATTCAGCAGACGCCCATGTTTCACTATGCATTTCATTATCTTCGCAAAACCCTTCAATGCATTGTGATTGGATTACAAGATATAGGGGGAGATCTCCACAAATTAAAACCTGCCATGTGCTTTTGCATTCAAAGCAAAATATTCATGAGCAGATCTTTAGGGGGAGCTCTCTATATCTTGCAATCTTAATCTTCAAGTCTTTATCTTCAAATATTATATTCCCGTTGAAAACTTCAACCAATTTGTCATCAATCACCAAAAAGGGGGAGATTGTAAGTGCATCTAGTGCCACCTTTTATTGGTTTTGGAGTATTGAAGACAAACATGGTTGAGGGACTAATGTGTTTGTGAGAGTTCACAGGATAACACATATAGAAGTCCCTGGAGATTCGGTTTAACCGTCGAAGACGACCCCTAAAAATGTCCGAAGACATTGATGATGGCCGAAGCCATTGGTGGTACGCGAAGATAATCGCATGAAGATAATGAAACGCGAAGACGAAGTCTTTTGGTTGTTTTGTTTCTTATTTCCCGAGTCATAGGAACCACTGTACTGTTAAGTGGGGTCGAGGTGATCGAAGTCAGACGCTGACGTGATGCTCAACCCATATACCTATGTCTTCGAGTGTAGACAATGTGAGGAAATCTCTTCCAGGGTTGGTTGAGTCAGCATTGCTTGTAGCCCAAGTAATGTTGTCGCGTGTGTCGTTGAAATCCGACCGTTGGAACATGTGTCGGTTAGCCATTGACCCAGGGTCATTTCGGTCATATCATGTCGGGTTGCCTGTTGGCTATAAATAGCCCACCCCTCCATAAGAAGGTGCATGCTCAGAGTTAGATACGGTTGTTGTCATTTTGGAGCAACCCACCTCGAAGACATTGAGAGAGAGAGAGAGAGAGAGCTATTCTGCGAGGATAAACCCAAACACCTAGAGCTAGTGTGTTTGAGCATCACCGAAGTTGTTCTGTTCTGAGAGAATAGAAGACTTGTTACACTTGAAGACTGTGGTCTTCCAGACGGTTAGGCGTCTGGGTCTAGAGCATCCAAGAGTCATTGTGGATTGCTGGGTGACCAAGTTTGTACGGGTTTCAGAAGTCTCCCCTGAAGACTTACCAGAGTGATTGGCCGTGGTCTAAGTGACCTCGACTCAAGGGGAATAAGGTGAAGATGAGGTCGTCTGAGTTCAATCTCAGCCTCCCCAACCAGACGTACAGTTGTCACAGCAACTCGAACTTGTCCAACAAATCATGTGTCTTCGTCGAGCAACTGGTTCTATTATTCACTCTCTTACTTTCTATACTGAACTGTGAAGCCATTGCTTAATCCTCTCTACTCGAAGACATACTCTGAAGACATTCCTTAACTGCCATTTATCTTCATACTACCTAAGTTTATCTTCGATACATCTTAGTGTGCATGGTGACTATGCTATACCTGCCTGAGTGTCTTCATAGTATTCCATGCTTTGCTTAGATCCTTGATCGATATCCCTACTTGATCCTGTTTCGCTTCCACATACTTTGAATACATTTACTGTTTCGAAGCTTTTGATAAAAATCGCCTATTCACCCCCTCTAGTCGATAACTAGCACTTTCATGGATGCTCTCTTAGCACGCGTTGTTGTCGACATGCTAATCAACTTTCTTCTATTGCTCTAGTTCTGCTATTATGTGGACATGCCGTGCTTGGTTTTCATTTCCCCGTCGTTCTTGGACCATGACCGATCAATCGCCACCTTTCATTTTTATAATCTACAACTCCGTACTTGTTACTCTTGTTTCTCTGCATTGTTTGCTACAAAAATTAAACTTTCAAGTGCAGATTCACAAGAATGTTAGGACCCTATTCAAAATATTTTCTTTTGAGCTTTGTTCATACGAAAAGTGATATTGTAGGTTGGATTGCTAGCTCAAGGTGCTTCAGAGATCTAAAAAAGGAAAATGTCCAAGGATCTTTTACCCACGTGCACACACAAATGGGCACACAGCCAAACCTTATGACCTTTTATAGTCTGTTGGACAATGAAGATATTAAGATGTTGGAATTCTAACCTTCAAAAAACTCCCAATCGTCAATCTGCATGCACCTATACAGGGGCATTCTAGCTACTTCTCCCAATCATAAATATGTGAGGAAACTAATTATGGGTGCATAAGCTATCAGATACACAGAAATATGATGCACTTGTTGTTGGAGTAACCTGCAACCAAAACAGTCTTTCATGCCCATCTTCTCTAAAGTTTGAGGCAGCGATTGCTCTACTGCAGGTAATGCGACAATAGAAGGATTGAGCTCTCTATTATTCTTCTCTAAAACCAAAAAGGAATAAGAAAAATAATTTTTGATAAAGGTGTTGCAATTCCTCTAACAAATCTCGGTGAAGTCTTGCTAGCTAGTATAAAATGCGAACTTACTATCTTATCAGTGACAACCACTAATGTGAATTATGGACCTTGTTTCCCTCGAAAAGAATACTTTTCCAGATGAAGTTATTTACAAAAAAGGGACAACTTCCATGGTTCTAAAGTTAAAACTACACAATAATAAATAGCTCAAACTCATGCACACCTTCAGCCAAATAACTACAGAAACTTTGAGTGGAACTATGTAGCGCTGGTCATACAAACAGCTCAATTATAAACACACATGGGTCTGGAACTCTTGCTCAATTGATCTACCAGCTTCAGCTTCCTCCTCTCATGATATCTTTCATATTTTAATCTCCTCTCCAACAGTTGTGTTTGTCCATTATCAGACCCTCAACCTAAAGAATGCATCAAACACGGTTATGTGATGCCCCGTTGATTCCAACCATCTCATGAGAAGTAGTATACTTGAAACATCATAATACACATGAGAACATTACAATTTCATACATTATAGACAACTTATGGCTTGACTAAATTAATCAAGCACATGTTATGTTTGGTGTTTTGATAGCAAGCAATACACAGAGTAAGAATCACATGTTATGTTTGGTGTTATGTTTGCTACTCTTCCGACTCTGTAGCACCGGTGCCCTTATGGATCACCTAACTTTCTTAATAGGTGTCACTACCAGAAAAAACCTACAAAAAACCCAACACGGCTACCGGGCCATGGCCGCCGCCATGTCCATGCAATCATGCATGCTACAGATCTCAGGCTTGACCTCACCTATCTCTCCCTTAACGGTGTAGTTGCAGCGCCGGCCAGGCGGCATGCCACTGCCTTCGCTGCGCTGGTAATCAGCATGAGGGCGACCTCAGAGTCAATGAAATGGTCTTTCCCCTGTTCTTCCAGCGGGAGGTATACTTTCCCAAAACTGAACATTTGGACTTCACATGACAAAATATTTGAACCCGACCGAGGATTTGAACTTAATTGGCGCATATATACAATTTATTGTTTGTCAAGTAGCTGGAGGAATGGTCTCCCTTTAATCCGAATAAGAAAAATACAGAAGTTGTTCATAAGAACAACGAACCAAGGAGCAGACATTGTTAGCGATTGGCCAATGGTGCTAGTAGCCATCATCGCTGATGAGGGATCAAGGTTTTATTCATCCGTTGATTGGAAAGAAAAAGAAGAAAGAATGCGCCAAGCATTCTGAAAATAAAATATGGCCTTCACATCATGGACCAAAAATACACTCACAGGAAAATATCACTCATAGCAAATATAAAAAACAAAGTGTTAATTTGATTTATGACCCATATAAATTGTTCCCAACATGACGACAAATTATGTTTTCAACCAACATCTTTGTGTACCGGCTAAGAAATGTATACATTTTGTTTGGTTTGCGGCTTTACGAGAGCCCTTGCATTGCAATGGATACATGTTCTTAGAAACCTGAAAAACATTTACTGAACTCTGAATATAATTAGTGCATATATCTACCAGTTTCGGGTTTCTTTCGCCCATACGTGATGTGGATCCCCCAATTGGATAGTCCTGTGTTGTACTGTACTAACACAAATAATTGACATCATGAGCCAAAAAATATAGAAGTCGGGTAATGAGTATCAGTGTTTATCGGGAAAATATTGTAATTAAATTGTGTGATTTCAATAGCTAAGAGGGTTCGATTAGTTTAAATCAAAATTCTACAACCATTTCTACTTAAATGAGTGTCAAAAGGGATAGTTATTGTAGATTACATGAGAAGCCAATAACTGTTTTTACCTAATAGAAAACAACATGTAGAGAATCTTGTGTCAATAAATTCAATCATTGGTGATTCAGAAAATGGACGATGAACTAAACATAGATTAAACTATCACTAATTCGAAGAACCGACCCTAGACTACAAGTGTGACACTTGATGTTGGTTGTGTTGCCAAAGTTACAATATAGTTGTTGCTAAATTGGTATCCACATAAACAAAGTCCATCATTGCTACTAAATTGGTAATCTACAGGAACAAAAGTCAATTAGCCTTGTACCAAATTTAGCTCTAAATCATAAGTGCGTGAAGGACATAGAACCTACTATCAAAACATAAGCGCTCAGTCATATAATGCACACAACTTAGTCTAAGGTGATAAGAGTAATGGTAAGTAGCCATTGCTGGGAGATGTGATTTATTGTTGCATACAAATGATTATAATATATAAACACCAATTTATATATCTCTACATGGGAGCATTTCAACAAACACATGGCGAGCACGAGTGTCACACAAACCTAGATTGGGCATAAGCTGCAGCATGTTACTCCTTAGCTTGGGGGCTCTGGTCATGGACGACCCTGCTCGCCACGAGGTAACGGGGCAGCGGCCAACAACACCCACGTAAGCCTGTAGCTTTCCATCAAGGCTCCTCTCATGCCAACTACAACTGCAAATTTTACAGAGTTGGAAGCCGGTAGTGGAGGCTTACTCACATCAATTGGAAAAAGGACAGAGGATGCCGGATCTTGATGATGGGTGGCTGGGACCGAGGACACGCCTGGACGACCGGAGGAAAGGCATCAGCACAATAGCTCTGTCGTGCTAGCGTCCGACCCTTGGTCCCGGGCACAACGGGAAGAAGGCAGGGAGGAGAGGGAGCTCCCAAAGGGCGACGACGACCCGAGATCCCTCGTGTCAGTAGGGCTGTCGACCTTCACGAACCAGAAGTGATGGAGAAGCAGCATCCAGATCGGACAGACGACCCCCCCTCCCCGGCAAGCCTCCACGCACGACGTGCCTGAGATGCCACACATTGCCTCGACCCCGTTTGGATCGGGAGAGCCAACGCCCGACCCCGGCCTCACCTCGCCACCTTGACACCAGCAACCCCCGACGGAACGAGCTACCCAGCGCTTCCCTGCCTAGCCACGCGTCCATGCCGGACCGTCGGCAGTGAGGATCTCCTCTGTTGAGATGTATATTGTGCATGTTTATTTCTTGCACAACAAGCCCTCCTCCTTCCTTGTATAGTTGAGGACGTGGCTACCCCTTGTATTATATATACGTGTATATGCATCTATTCTCTACATGGTATCAGCCTCTCTTCGATCCTATCCCTAGCCGTGACGCGCCGCCGTCGCTCTTAGCCGCCGCCGCCGCTAGCTTTCTCCCTCGCGTAGCCGTTGCCAGCTCCACCGAGCCGCCGCCGCGACCTACTCCTCCACCCGACCCCCCGCTGCATCGCCACCCCATGCCACCGCTACCTACCCCACCGCGCCGCACTACCCCCTGCCGCGCCGCTCTCCCCCTGCTCGCCCTCTGCCCTTCCCGTACGCCACCACCACCGTCGCCATGTCCTTCTCCGATCTCTCCAACGGTAACCCGTTCGATTCCTCCTCCGATTCTACCCCCTCCTCCGCTCCCGATCCGGCCTAAATCCGTGACGTGCCGATCGAGCGCTGCGTCCTTATCATGCTTTCTCACACGGAGGCGGACTTCTACGCATGGAAGACATACTTCAACCTCCTCTTCTGTGAGTATAATCTCTAGGACCACATCGACGGCACCGCCAACTTGCTCACCATGAGCCGCGACGCCGACTGGATGGCGATTGACGCCACCATCATCTGGTGGCTCTTCCTTACCGTGTCGAAGGATAACTTCCACACCATCGTCCGTGATGGGGATGATGCCTCCACGGTGTGGAACAAGATCATTGGGCTCTTCACCGACAATAAGCTCCAATAGATCGTCTTCCTGCAGCAGGAGTTTTTTGGTTCTCACCAAAACGACTCCTCCGTCGACGCCTACTGCATGCACCTCAAGACCCTCTCCGACGAGCTGAACGACATCGGCTTTAAGATTGGCGATGAGGTCCTCCTCTTCACCCTCACCGCCGGCCTCAACGAGGATCTCGGGAATGCCGCCTCCAACCTTACTCTCATGGGCAACCCTACCTACGAGCAGGCGATGGCCTATCTTCGTCTCAAGGAGCGGCGCCTGAAGCATCTTCGCTCCCGTGCCGTCCACACCGCCTTCGCTGCCGGCATCTCGCGCGGCGGCCCTGCTCCTCAACCAGCCGGCTCCCATGGGGCCCCGTACCAGCCGCCTCGCCCTTCGGTTCCTGCTCCCTCGGCTGGCACCTACGGTGCCCCCTTCCAGCCGCGACCCCCAGCGCCCGGTGCGCCTCCTCCTCAGCAATAGCAGCAGCGCCAGGGGCAGCGCCGACGCGGTCGCGGGGGCGACCAGCAGCGCAACTCCGGTGCTCCTGGGCACCAACAGCGCACCGGCCCCCAGCAACCAACCCCGCCATGGAGTGGCAGCCATAACCCCTGGACCGGGGTTGTGCATGCTTACACCATGCTTGTTCCCCGGGCACCTCCACCCAACCTTCTCGGGCCAGAGCCGTCGGGCCATCAGGCCTTCTTCGCCGCCCCACAGCCAGACACGGTAGCGCCTCCGCCATCCTCCTACCCCGCTACCCCGTTCGGCTATGGAGGGCTGAACCACAGTGGCGGGGCGCCGAGCTATACTAGCTACCCCGCCCCTCCGTTTGTGCCGGTCACCTATGACCCGGCGCTGCTCGCCGCACTTCAGTCCCCGCCCCAGCCTGGCTCCTACTCCGGCGGTAGGACTGGTTCATGGACACCGGTGCCTCGTCGTATATGGCAGCTTATCCGGGTAACCTCTCCTTCGCGTCTCCTATTCATACCTCCTCTCGTATCATCGTCGGTAACGGCCATCCCATCACTCATGTTGGCTCCGCCAATTTTCCTTCCACCTCTCGACCCCTAACTCTTCACCGTTGTGACAGCCCCGGCGACATGTACCCCGTCCAGCCACCATCGTCATCACGTGCTGGATCTCTTGCTCTCTCCGCCGGCGTCGATCTCTGGCATGCTCGCCTTGGTCATCCTAGCTCCACCGCACTACGTCAAATAATGAAGGATTTTTCTTTTACATGTAATAAAACGGATGCTCACTCTTGTCAAGCATGTCGTCTAGGCAAACATGTCCACGTTCCCTTTAGTTCTTCATCCACGGTTGCGTTGTTTCCTTTTGCATTGATTCATAGTGATGTTTGGACCTCTCCGGTTTCTAGTCACACTGGTTTTCTATACTATCTTGTCATTTTGGATGACTTCTCTCACTTTGTGTGGACCTTTCCGCTATGTAAGAAATCCGATGTTGCCGCCACTCTCGCCGCCTTTTACTCTTATGTCACCACACTATTTGGTCGCTCTATTCTTGCTCTCCAAACTGATAACGGGAAAGAATTTGATAACATCACTATTCACAATCTTCTTTCCACCCACGACACCGTCTTTCGCCTAACATGCCCTTACACCTCACAGCAGAATGGCCGGGCTGAGCGCATCCTCCGCCCTATTACCGACTGTGTTCGCACCCTCCTTTTCCATGCCTACATGCCACCATAGTTCTGGCCTGATGCCCTCTCCATCTCCACTCTCCTCGTCAACCTTCGTCCTTGTCATACCCGTCGGCACTATACTCCCCACCAACTCCTTTTTGGTTCTCCTCCTTCTTATGACGGTCTTAGGATTTTTGGTTGTCTCTGCTACCCTAGCATCGCCGCCACCACTCCTCATAAACTTGCCCCTCGATCTCTTCCTTGTGTCTTCCTCAGTTACTCGGCTAACACTAAGGGCTATCGCTGTTACGACCCGGTCTCTCACCGTGTCATCACCTCCCGACATGTTTACTTCAACGAGTTATGTTTTCCTTTTCAACAGGAACAGGTGGTGGCCTCCCTGCCGGCGTCCGGTCCGCTGTTGACCGGCTCCTCCCGCCATGGGTCTGTACCTAGGGATGGTCAACCCTCGGACCCCATGGCTACGGCTCCATCATTGCCACCTCTGCCGGCCCCGCCGGCCACGTCGGCCTCCCTGTCGGCCGCTCCGCCGACCCCGTCTACGCCCGCCAGCCTCTGCGTCGGCCCCGCCGCCGGCCATGTCGGCCCTTTCAGCAACTGCTCCGCCGGGCCCGTTGGCCCACTCGGCTGCTGTGCAGGCCCCGCCTGCTGTGCCAACCCCGTCTTCTGACGCGACTGCGCCTCGCCCGCAGCCGGCCGGTCCCATCACTCGGGCATGCACGGGTGTTCACCGCCCGAGTCTCTGGTATTCCACAGCTGAGTATGCATGTGCGGCCTCTACCGCCCCGCCATCGCCGTTACCGACCTCTGCTCATGCGGCTCTTTGCGATCCTCTTTGGTTCGCCACCATGAAGGAGGAGTTCGATGCACTGCAGCGCAGTCACACCTGGAAGCTCGTCCCACGTCCCCGCCACGCCAACATCATCACCGGGAAGTGGGTCTTCAAGCACAAGTTGCGTCCATATGGTGCACTCGACCGCTACAAAGCGCGTTGGGTGGTTCGTGGCCTCCGTCAGCGTGCCGGCATCGACTTCACGGATACATTTGCCCCAGTTGTCAAGCCCAGGACGATTCGTACCGTCCTTCAGCTTACGGTCTCACGCGGCTGGCCAGTGCACCAGATGGACGTCTCCAACGCCTTCCTCCATGGTCATCTTGAGGAACAGGTGTATTGCCAGCAGCCCATGGGGTTTGTTGATAACACTTACCCGGAGCATGTTTGCCTGCTTTCTCGCTCATTATATGGGCTCAAGCAGGCTCCCCGCGCCTGGTACCAGCGCATTGCAGCATTCCTTCACCAGCTCGGCTTCCACTCCACTCACTCCGATGCTTTGTTGTTTGTCTACCGCCAGGGCGATGCGACCGCCTACCTGCTACTCTGTGTCGACGACATCATCTTGACAGCCTGCTCTACAACTCTTCTTCGACAGATTACAGATCGTCTTCGTGCCGAGTTTGCCATTAAGGAGTTGGGTACTCTGCACTACTTCCTTGGGATCGAGGTCGTCTGTCGTGCATATGGTTTCTTCCTTCATCAACGGAAGTACGCTCATGAGCTTCATGATCGCGCTGGGATGCTTAACTGCAAACCATCGACCACTCCTGTCGACACGAAGGCTAAGCTCTGTGCCATAGATGGTGCTCCAGCCCCGGACGCTCCGTTCTACCGGTCTATAGTTGGTGCTCTTCAGTACCTCACCCTTACCAGACCGGAGCTTCAGTACGCTGTTCAGCAGGTGTGCCTCCATATGCATGCTCCGCCTGATGCTCATTGGACTTCGGTGAAGTGGATCCTTCATTATATTCACGGCACTATGGATCTTGGACTGTCACTTCAAGCATCAACCACTCTGGATATCACTGCCTACTCTGATGCTGACTGGGCCGGCTGCCCTGATACACGGCGTTCCACCTCGGGATACTGTGTCCATCTTGGACCGTCGCTCATCTCTTGGTCGTCTAAGCGGCAGCCCATCGTCTCGCGCTCCAGCGCTGATGTGACACCCTGGATTTTGGCTACAGTGATGATTGTAATTAAGCTACAGTAATGGCCAAGTTTAAGCTAATCCATTTTGCTAAACAGTGCATGATCACAATGGAATCATATCTCTTTTGAATTCCCTAATGATTGTCAAAATTCATTCAAAAGTGGGTTAAATAATTTTTGTAAACCTGAAAACAAAAAATCATGTTTGGGTTACAAATATTCACCTGGTATTTATAAAATTAGAACCAACATTTTATAAAATATTTTGGTGCCTCTAAAGCATTTATAACAGAGGCCAAAACAATTATTTAATTGCCTTTGAATTAAAAAAATTCCAAACCTTTTTCAAATGGTCTCAAACTTTTTGTAGCAGTACCTAATATTGCAATGCAATTATTAGGCCAAGTGCCTTATTTTACTAAAGTGTTATAGCCCCAAAATAAATTTATAAAAGGAGTTTTCAAACAGAAAGTAAAAAGGTTTAAAAAGAAAAAGGGAAAAGCCCCCTCCCTCTGCCCTGGGCTTTAGGCCACAGTGGCAGGCCCAGGTCGGCCCAGCCTGCCTCCCCCCTCGTCCCCTACCTCCCTCCTCCACCTGGCGAAGGGCGACCGCGCGCGGCGTCGTCCCCGCCGGGCCAGCTCGCCGCCCACGTCACTACAGCGACCCCTGGAGGGGATAAGGCCGCCCCCGCGCCCCTTGGCAAACCCTAGCCCCCAGATCCCCCCTCGCTCTCTCCTCGCGCCGCCGCCCCCTCCCCTCGCCCGCATCCGAGTACCGCCGCCGCCATGGCCGACGGCTAGTCGTGCCCACAGAGCCTCCCACGCGACGCCACCGCGCCAGGAAGAACCACCGCGAGCCCCTGCGTCGACTACGCCCTGCCGTTCGAGCTCAACGCCGCTGCATCCTCGCCCCCGAGCCTCTTCTTCCTCGGATCGCCGCCACGCTCCGGCGACGATTCCGGCTACCCCAGGCCTCCCCCGATCCCGCTAAGCTCACCTACAGGGTCCATGTGAGTCCCCGCTCCTTTCCCCTCTTTCTCCTCGGCGGATTCGGGCTCGCAGCCGTTGATTTCACCGAAGCTGAAGCTCGGTTCCGCCGGAGCTCGACGCCGGCGACCATACAGTGACCATTTGTTCCTACCGTCGCTGCCGTTCGACTCCACACGTCGCGTAGGCTCGCGTAGTACCGATAGTTTGCTCGGAATCGTGGTGCTACGCTAGTTGCCGTAGATGCCCGAAGCTCACCTTCGCCGCCGTCGATGTAGCGCTCGCCACAGGCCGTCCCAGCTCGCCCTGATGGCCGGAATGGAACGGCGGCAGCCTCTGTTCGCGTTAGCAAGAAATGGCGCTCGATTTGGAGCACCGCACATGAAACCCGAGCCCCGCCGTGGTCTCTGGTGCTCGTCGGAGCTTCTCCCGCGACCCAGCGCCGCCGCCGCCGACGTGGCTGGACCGGGGCCACCCGCAGGGTCACTGACCTGCGGGCCCCGAGTCCCTGGTTGACCTGTTGACCAGGTCAACCGTGCTGACTGGGCTCGGCCAGTCAATGACGGGTGGGGCCCGAACCCCCCCCCCCCTGTGTATGACATGTGGGCCAGCCCTGTCAATAGCTAATCTGGTTAATTAGATTAAGAGAAATTATTAAGTTAGCCTAATGTGTCGTTGACAGATGGACCCCACTTGCTAATTAATCTCTATTTAGATTAAATTAAACCTGGGTTAACCCTGAGTCACTGACAGCAGGGCCCCACAGGTCAGTTTCGACCTGGGCTCTGTGCAGTTGACTGCTGATGCAATGTTGACCTCATGCTGACGTCATAAAAGCATTTTCGAATTAGTATTAATTCTGTAATTTCAGAATATTAATAAAACTTTGAAAATTAATATAAAATAATCCGTAACTCGGATGAAAATAATTTATACATGAAAGTTGATCAGAAAAATCCCACGAATCCGAATACGCCGTCCGTTCATCTGTCACATGCTCCTAGCATGATGAAGATGGACATTTTACGTTAGGATCATCTGTCCGGTAGTAACCCGGGACCCGGAAAATATCGTCAGATATTCTTCCGATCCGTCTGCGACGTGTAGTACTGCGTTAGTGCATGCCTAGCCCTGCATATTGCCATGTCATGCATCGTGATTGCATCTGTACTTTATATTTATTGTTTCTTCCCCCCTCTTCTTACCGGTAGACCCCGAGACTGACGGTGCTGCCGGGTACGACTACGCCGTTGACGATCAGGCCTTTGCCGCAGAGCAGCAAGGCAAGCAACCCCCCTTGAGCATTCCGATATCGCCCATTTCTTTCCCTCTCAATCTTGCATTAGATTTTTGCTACTGTATTAGTTAGCTCCTATTCTGATGCATAGCCTGTTTTTGATAAACTGCTACTATACCTACAATCATATGAACTGCTTTGTATAGGTTGATCAATGAATCCCCTGTGGCCCCCCCTTAGTCCCAGTTGCCCCTGCTTCTTCATCGACGACTCGACGACTCGAAGACTCGGTCAACCGACCGACGAGCCAGTCCCCTCACATCACCGCACACCCCTTAGTTGTACGACTCTGCAAAGCTACTATCGAGTACCGAGGGTGACACCTCGTGAAGTACTCATGATGCTAGCTCTGTAGTGCAGCTAGTCGGTCGTGGTTATCGAGGGTGATTCCTCCTTCACCACTCCCGACGATGACTCTGTCGTGCAACCCCTCAAGTGTGGGACCCTCGAGGGTGATTCCTCTAAGTCCACCTTGATGGTTTCATCGAGCGGGACCCTTTGAGGGTGATTCCTCAGGTTTCGTCTTGATGTTTTATACACACAGTTACTATGACCTGGTTACAGAAACATGTTGGTGATGGGTCGGTCCTGAGGGGTACCCGCGGTTTGATGATGATGAGGCGTGGACGGGCAGGAGAGGCCCTTGCCACACATCCTCGAGACGGGGCGACGGGACCGCACTTCATGGGTCGCACTTGCCCCGCATTTATAAAATGCTAATGGGTTGGGTATTTGATCTGAGTTGGTTGTTTGACCTATTACGCACTAACCTTCACGTGGGAAAGTTATGGATACTAAGCGTCATTGTATCAGCCAAAGCTCTTCGAACGTCAGCAATGGAGCGGCGCGCGCCCGAGTGGTCCGCAACGGCACCACGCTTGTCATAAGGGGTGCTAGGACTGACCTCGGCCGCCTTCGCATCGTGCAGGAGTGCAAAGGGCGATTGGCCCATGACCCCTACGCACTTAGGATTTAGACTGGCGGGCTGGCCTCTTCATTGAGCCTAGGTAGGGCTTACGACGTGTTGATGTCCCGAGGCCGGGCATGACCCAGGAAAGTGTGTCCAGCCAGAGGTATCAAGCGTGTTGGGTAATGTGGTGCACCCCTGCAGGGAAGAATTTATCTATTCGAATAGCCGTGTCCATGGTAACAGGACGACTTGGAGTTGTACCTTGATCTACTACAACTATTGAGACTTATAAGTGAAATGAATGTTGGCTCCGGGATTGCTTCCTCGCAGGGAGTCGAGGAAGAATCTCTGGGCGTGGTTACTTAATAAAATTTGCTACAATGATATTGCTATATATGAGCTACCAGTCTACTCTCTTCTAATGCTGCAAGATGCTGAAGATGCTAGTCTTCGATAGGACTAGGCCTTCCCCCTATTCTTGCTTTCTGCAGTCAGCCCAGATATAACCCCATTCCTTGATACTGATGCATACTTAGCATAGTTCTGATGTCAGTCTTGCGAGTACTTTGGATGAGTACTCACCGCTATTTTGCTTTCTCTTTCCCCCTCGATACGATTCTGCGTTCAGACGATGGAGCCCAGGAGATGGAGTACGCCGGAGACGACTACTACACCACCGCTGGAGCCTACTACTATGTGGAGAGTGCCGACGCTCAAGAGTAGTTAGGAGGTTCCCAGGCAGGAGGCCTCGCCTCTTCCGATCCGCTGCTTATGTTTGTGCTAGCCTTCTTAAGGCAAAACTTGTTTAACTTATGTCTTTACTCAGATATTATTTGCTTCCGCTGACTCGTGCTTGTCGAGCTTTGTATTCGAGCCCTCGAGGCCCCTGGCTTGTAATATGAAGCTGTATGACTTTAATTTGTGTCTAGAGTTGTGTTGTGATATTAATTAGTGAGTCCCTAATCTTGGTCGTATGCTTTGCATGTATGATTAGCGTACGGTCAAAATTGGGGGCGTCACAAGTTGGTATCACAGCCGACTGCCTGTAGGTAGCCCCCTTTCCAACTCCTTGGCCGAAGTTGAGTCTAGTCATTGAAAAACTTTTACTAACATTGCTGTGTGGCTTACGGGCCCACATCTCAATCGGGTGGTATTTGGATCTTTTATTCCTCATCTATACTCTGGGTTCTGATCTCTCTTCTCTTTCGGGTTAAATATTTTGCTAACTATAACATTAGGCTCTCGTGATCACATCCACCGGAGATTTGTTTCGTCGACAACTGTTTCCTTTGAAGTTATGATTCACACACTGTCATTAGACATCTTAAATCTTCTTGTTACAGATGCGTCCCGCTAAGCCGGCCGTTCGTCTGACTTTGGCTCACGACACGACTGGGTTCCCGGCCATTCTGATCAACCTCTTGATCAGGCTGGGATATCGCTGGTACCCCGAGTACACTGTTTACGAGGACTACCGCGAGTTCAACCAGGAACAGTATGAAGCTGAGATGGTTATCTGGGATCGACGGGACCTCTCCATCACTGAGCTGCACACCTCTCGTGGCATTGGAGTGACCGTTGAGATGGCAGTACAGGATGCTGCCTATGCTGCTATTGTTCGCCTCCGTGCAGCGAACCCCTGTTTGGAGGAGACGGCATACAGATACATCCCGTATGTTCCTGCTAGAGTTGATACTGCAGCCGACGCTGAGGTCTTGACCCCTTTCGCGCGGCAGCGCAACGACCGGTCCTACACTGCTGTCTGCACCCCCTACGTGAGTCGTCGTTACGACCCACAGGTTCTGGTTCAGTACACTAAGGCACTGGATCGCACTGTCAGGGCTCTTAACGTCGAGCTGTACGCCACCCGTGCTCGTCTTTACCTAGCTATGGAGCAGTTGTTGCCAGCCGTCACTGCGGGGATGCATCCGGAGTACATTCTTCACCCGCGTCGGACTGAGTTTCCTCCAGGTCTTGAGTGGCCTGCGGTTGGAGGTCGTACTCCGGCACGTGGACCTGCGCTCCCGGTTGATCACCAGATTATGCATCAGGGTGTGCACGGGATGCAGAACCCTGCCCCCAGGTTTCACATTCAGGGCCACGTGCAGTTCCGTGGGTTCTTTCGTTGTCCCCGACGTTGATGTAGCGTATCGCTATGCCTCGTTGTTGTATCCCTCTACCGCGTGCCTGCGTGCCGCCTAGTTGTCTAGGTTATTTTCATGCCGGACCTATCGTCTATTTCGTAACGAACTTATGGTTTGTAATAGACCTATGTATGGATTTGTATGTTGATTTCGAACTACTATGTTGAAATTCGAACTACTATGTCGTATCTATTGCACTTCCTTCTTTGTGCAATTTACTTCATGAATGATTATTTGTCTTTGCAATTGCCAAATGCTAAACTACCACTGTTAAAATTTGATAGAATGGTTAGGCCAGCAGGTCGTGGTCGTGGTGCGCCTGAACCACCACCACCACCGGAATACATGGCTGGTATGATGCAACAGTTTGAACTGAATCGCCAGTTTATGCAAGGGCTTATGGACCAGTTCCCAAGGCCGAATATGAATCAGCAGCCAGCCCCAATGACTCTGCAGGACTTCATGCGTCTCAACCCTACGATCTACCGCAGCTCAACTCAGCCGCTTGACGCGGATGACTGGCTCCGTGACATCACTTATGAGCTGGAGTCTTCAGGCGCCCCAGTGGCTAACTATGTCACCTTTGCCTCGTACTTTCTGAAGGGTCCCGCTGCTCAATGGTGGGACAGTCACAGGCGCTCACAGCCTGTTGGAACAATCATCACCTGGCCGGAGTTCCAAGCTGCGTTCCGTGCTCGTCACATTCCTCAGGGACTGATGGATAAGAAGAAGCGTGAATTCCGCAACCTAGTCCAGGGCAACAAGACTGTGGATGCTTATCAGCGGGAATTTCTGGACTTATCTCGCTATGCTGAAGAAGACGTTGCAACTGATGCTCGCAGGCAGGAGAAGTTCCGTGAAGGCCTCCACCCGGATATCAAGCTGGCACTCCTTGTTCAAGACTTCGATAACTTTGCCACCTTGGTGAACAAGTCTATTCCAGTGGAAACAGGTCTGCAGGATTACAAGGACAGCAGCAAGCGCAACCGTGACATGGGCTCATCTTCGGGCTCAGGAACTCAAAAGCGCAAGATCTGGATCCCCCACAACATGTACCATGCACTGCCTCCTGCTCCGAGGCTGTCCTATGCTGCACCTCGTCTGCCTCCACCCCCACCTAGGCAGCCGAGGCTCCCAGCCCCGCCACCACGGGCTCCTGTTCCTCCTTCTCGTCCTAAGGATGGGTTGTGCTTCAAGTGTGGTCGCCCAGGACACCGTGCTAGAGACTGCAGGCAGAATCAGAATCAACTTGCACTGCCTTCCAACCAGCCCCGCAACAACAATGCCAGGCCTGCTCAGGGTCGTGCTCAAGCTAACAATGCTGAACTGAATGAAGCTCAAGACCAGCCTGCTACTGTGATGGGTACTCTTCTCGTCAACTCAGAACCAGCTTCTGTATTGTTTGATACAGGAGCATCGCATTCCTTTATGTCTGAAGATTTTGCATACATGCATGGCATTAAGTACGAGGAGATGAACATTCCAATAGTGGTAAACACCCCCGCTGGCCAATGTCGAACCTCAATGGTTTGTCAAGATGTCCCCATTGAAATAGAAGGACTGGAATTCCATGCTTCCCCCATTATATTGAAGTCTTCCAAGATCGACCTTATTCTGGGAATGGATTGGTTGAAAGCACATACCGCTTCCGTCGTTTGTGCCACCAAAACTGTCCACCTTCTGCATCCTTCGAATGAGATAGTCAGCTACCATGCTCATCTTGTTCGAGATGCTGAAGCCCGACTATATGCCTTGAATGCATTAAACGAGTCACCTCTTGAAGGGATTGAAAACATTCCAGTTGTCCGGGACTTCCAAGCTGTTTTTCCGGAAGAACTTCCAGGGATTCCCCCTGCCAGAGCTGTCGAATTTGTCATCGACTTGGTACCTGGTACCACTCCTATAGCCAAGCGTCCGTATAAGATGCCACCACATGAACTCCTTGAACTTAAGCAAGAAATTGACAATTCGCTTCGTCTGGGTTTCATTCGTCCAAGTTCCTCTGCTTGGGGAGCACCTTATCTCTTTGTCAAGAAAAAGGATGGTACGAATCGGTTGGTCCAAGATTACCGTCCCATAAACCAAGCTACAATTCAGAACAAATATCCGCTGCCTCGGATCAACGATCTGTATGATCAACTTGCTGGTTCGTCAGTGTTTTCCAAACTCGACTTGAGGTTGGGTTACCATCAGATCCGGGTACGTGAAGAGGATATTCCGAAGACTGCATTCGTTACTCGTTATGGGTCATACGAGTACACCGTCATGTCCTTTGGCTTAACCAATGCCCCAGCAACCTTCTCTCGCCTGATGAACTATATATTCATGGATTACCTCGATAAATTCGTCGTGGTTTATCTAGATGATATCCTGGTTTACTCCAAGAATAAAGAAGAGCATGCTGAGCATCTTCGTCTTATACTGGAGAGGCTTCGAGAACATCAACATTATGCAAAGTATTCAAAGTGTGAGTTCTGGATGGACGAAGTAACCTACCTTGGTCATGTGATCTCCAAGGATGGTATTGCGGTCAACCCTGAACGAGTTCAGGCTATTCTTGACTGGACACCCCAGAAGAATGTCAAGCAAGTTAGAAGTTTTCTCGGACTAGCCAGCTATTGCCGTCGATTCGTCGAAAACTTCTCCAAGATTGCAAAATCCTTAACCAATTTGCTTCACAAGGGTGTTAAATATGAGTGGATAGAAAAATGTCAGTAGAGCTTTCAGGCACTTAAGGACAAACTGACGTCTGCTCCAGTGCTTGCTCCTCCGGATACTCGTAAGGACTTCGTCATTTATTGTGACGCTTCGCGTCAGGGAATGGATTGTGTCTTAATGCAAGAGCGCAGAGTGATTGCTTATGCTTCTCGTCAATTGCGTCCTCATGAAGAGAACTACCCAGTTCATGACCTTGAACTTGCTACAGTAATTCATGCACTGAAAGAGTGGCGGCAGTACCTTGTTGGTAATCGTTGCGAGATCTACACCGATCACCAAAGTCTGAAGTACTTGTTTACTCAGCCAGATCTGAATCTCCGTCAACAAAGATGGATGGAACGAATAGCAGATTACAACGTGGGAATTTCTTATACACCTGGCAAGGCTAATGTAATGGCTGATGCTTTGAGCCGCAAGTCATACTGCAATCACCTTCAGGTTCACAAGGTTCACCCCCTTCTTCAAGAAGAATTCCGCAAGCTGAACCTCCATATTGTTCCTCAGGGTTATCTCGCTCCCCCTCCTGAAGGGTCCTACAAAATGAACCTCCACGTTGTTTCCCAGGGTTCTCTTAATACCCTGGTTGCTAAACCAGATCTAGTGGACGTCATCAAGTGGATCCAGAAGTGTGACAATGAAGTCGAGAGAATTAAACTCGATCTCGCAGAAGGAAAGCCCTCATCCTTCACTATTGCTGAGGATGGCGCTTTGTACTTCAAAGGCCGCCTAGTGATACCGAGTAAGGAGAAAAACAATGATATGACTCAGGAGGTCATGAAGGAAGCACATGACACTCCGTTGTCTATTCATCCTGGTAGTACCAAGATGTACCAAGACATTCGTCAAAGATTCTGGTGGTCTAACATAAAGCAAGACATTGCTCGCTATGTTGTTGAATGTGATGTTTGCCGTCGTATCAAAGCAGAACATCAAAGGCCTGCCGGAACTCTGCAACCTATTACGGTTCCTAAATGGAAATGGGACCATGTTGAAATGGACTTCGTCACTGGTTTTCCCAGATCGCAGAAAGGTAATGATGCTATTCTTGTCGTCATTGACCGACTGTCCAAAGTTGCACATTTTCTGGTTGTCAAGGAAACTATTACTGCTAGTCAGCTAGCAGATCTTTACATGTCCAAAGTTGTTTCACTCCACGGTATTCCACTGGTGATTAGTTCGGACCGTGGCAGTTTATTCACTTCAAGATTCTGGGCAAGTTTCCAGGAAGCTATGGGAACTCATTTGTCCTTCAGCACCGCTTTTCACCCTCAATCCCAGGGACAAGTTGAAAGAGTCAATCAGATTCTCGAAGACATGCTTCGAGCTTGTGTCATTTCTTTCGGCAAGAAATGGGAGGAATCTCTCCCGTATGCTGAGTTCTCCTATAACAATAGCTATCAAGCTAGTCTGAAGATGGCTCCCTTTGAAGTGTTATATGGACGTAAGTGTCGAACTGCTCTGAATTGGTCAGAAACCGGGGAACGTACACTTATCGGTCCGGATATTATCCAACATGCCGAAGATCAAGTCCGCATTATTCATGCAAATTTGAAGGCTGCTCAGTCTCGTCAGAAGAGTCAGTATGACCGTCATCACAAAGATATGGTCTATCAACCTGGCGAAAAGGCTTATCTTCGAGTCACGCCAATGAGAGGTACACACCGTTTTGGGATCAAGGGCAAGCTGGCTCCTCGTTATATTGGTCCTTTCACTGTTCTCGAAAGGCGTGGTAAAGTGGCATATCAACTGGAACTACCGCCAAACCTTTCTCAGGTTCACGATGTGTTCCATGTGTCACAACTACGTCGCTGCTTCAAGGACCCTATCCGAGCAGTGGACCATGCAACAAGACCTTTCTTACAAAGAGCAACCAGTCCGCATTCTCGATGAAACTGAACGTCGGACTCGTCAGAAGGTTACCAAGTTCTTCAAAGTGCAGTGGGCAAATCATTCTGAAGATGAAGCCACTTGGGAACGTGAAGATCATCTTCGTGCAGAATACCCCGGGCTCTTTCCTTCTACTTCTTAATTCTCAGGACGAGAATTCTTTTTAGTAGGGGAGAGTTGTGACACCCTGGATTTTGGCTACAGTGACGATTGTAATTAAGCTACAGTAATGGCCAAGTTTAAGCTAATCCATTTTGCTAAACAGTGCATGATCACAATGGAATCATATCTCTTTTGAATTCCCTAATGATTGTCAAAATTCATTCAAAAGTGGGTTAAATAATTTTTGTAAACCTGAAAACAAAAAATCATGTTTGGGTTACAAATATTCACCTGGTATTTATAAAATTAGAACCAACATTTTATAAAATATTTTGGTGCCTCTAAAGCATTTATAACAGAGGCCAAAACAATTATTTAATTGCCTTTGAATTAAAAAAAATCCAAACCTTTTTCAAATGGTCTCAAACTTTTTGTAGCAGTACCTAATATTGCAATGCAATTATTAGGCCAAGTGCCTTATTTTACTAAAGTGTTATAGCCCCAAAATAAATTTATAAAAGAAGTTTTAAAACAGAAAGTAAAAAGGTTTTAAAAGAAAAAGGGAAAAGCTCCCTCCCTCTGCCCTGGGCTTTAGGCCACAGTGGCAGGCCCAGGTCGGCCCAGCCTGCCTCCCCCCTCGTCCCCTACCTCCCTCCTCCACCTGGCGAAGGGCGACCGAGCGCGGTGTCGTCCCCGCCGGGCCAGCTCGCCGCCCACGTCGCTACAGCGACCCCTGGAGGGGATAAGGCCGCCCCCGCGCCCCCTTGGCAAACCCTAGCCCCCAGATCCCCCCTCGCTCTCTCCTCGTGCCGCCGCCCCCTCCCCTCGCCCGCATCCGAGCGCCGCCGCCGCCATGGCCGACGGCTAGTCGCGCCCACAGAGCCTCCCACGCGACGCCACCGTGCCAGGAAGAACCACCGTGAGCCCCTGCGTCGACTACGCCCTGCCGTTCGAGCTCAACGCCGCTGCATCCTCGCCCCCGAGCCTCTTCTTCCTTGGATCGCCGCCACGCTCCGACGACGATTCCGGCTACCCCAGGCCTCCCCCGAGCCCGCTAAGCTCACCTACAGGGTCCCTGTGAGTCCCCACTTCTTTCCCCTCTTTCTCCTCAGCGGATTCGAGTTCGCAGCCGTTGATTTCACCGGAGCCGAAGCTCGGTTCCGCTGGAGCTCGACGCACGGTGACCATTTGGTCCTACCGTCGCTGCCGTTCGACTCCACACGTCGCGTAGGCTCGCGTAGTACCGATAGTTTGCTCGGAATCGTGCTGCTGCGCTAGTTGCCGTAGATGCCCGAAGCTCACCTCCGCCGCCGTCGACGTAGCGCTCGCCACAGGCCGTCCCAGCTCGCCCTGATGGCCGGAATGGAACGACGGCAGCCTTTGCTCGCGTTAGCAAGAAACAGCGCTCGATTTGGAGCACCGCACGCGAAACCCGAGCCCCGCCGTGGTCTCTGGTGCTCGCCGGAGCTTCTCCGGCGACCCAGCGCCGCCGCCGCCGACGTGGCTGGACCGGGGCCACCCGCAGGGTCACTGACCTGCGGGCCCCGAGTCCCTGGTTGACCTGTTAACCAGGGCAACCGTGCTGACTGGGCTCGGCCAGTCAATGACGGGTGGGGCCCGAACCCCCCCTGTGTATGACATGTGGGCCAGCCCTGTCATTAGCTAATCTGGTTAATTAGATTAAGAGAAATAATTAAGTTAGCCTAATGTGTCGCTGACAGATGGACCCCACTTGCTAATTAATCTCTGGTTAGATTAAATTAAACCTGGGTTAACCCTGAGTCACTGACAGCAGGGCCCCACAGGTCAGTTTTGACCTGGGCTCTGTGCAGTTGACTGCTGACGCAATGCTGACCTCATGCTGACATCATAAAAGCATTTTCGAATTAGTATTAATTCTGTAATTTCAGAATATTAATAAAACTTTGAAAATTAATATAAAATAATCCGTAACTCGGATGAAAATAATTTATACATGAAAGTTGATCAGAAAATCCCACGAATCCGAATAAGCCGTCCGTTCATCTGTCACATGCTCGTAGCATGATGAACATGGACATTTTACGTTAGGATCATCTGTCCGGTAGTAACCCGGGACCCGGAAAATATCGTCAGATATTCTTCCGACCCGTCTGCGACGTGTAGTACTGAGTTAGTGCATGCCTAGCCCTGCATATTGCCATGTCATGCATCGTGATTACATCTGTGCTTTATATTTATTGTTTCTTCCCCCCTCTTCTTACCGGTAGACCCCGAGACTGACGGTGCTACCGGGTATGACTACGCCGTTGACGATCAGGCCTTTGCCGCAGAGCAGCAAGGCAAGCAACCCCCCTTGAGCATTCCGATATCGCCCATTTCTTTCCCTCTCAATCTTGCATTAGATTTTTGTTACTGTATTAGTTAGCTCCTATTCTGATGCATAGCCTGTTTTTGATAAACTGCTACTATACCTACAATCATATGAACTGCTTAGTATAGGTTGATCAATGAATCCCCTGTGCCCCCCCCTTAGTCCCAGTTGCCCCTGCTTCTTCATCGACGACTCGACGACTCGACGACTTGAAGACTCGGTCAACCGACCGACGAGCCAGGCCCCTCACATCACCGCACACCCCTTAGTTGTATGACTCTGCAGAGCTACTATCGAGTACCGAGGGTGACACCTCGTGAAGTACTCATGATGCTAGCTCTGTAGTGCAGCTAGTCGGTCGTGGTTATCGAGGGTGATTCCTCCTTCACCACTCCCGACGATGACTCTGTCGTGCAACCCCTCAAGGAGATGGAGTACGCCGGAGACGACTACTACACCACCGCTGGAGCCTACTACTATGTGGAGAGTGCCGACGCTCAGGAGTAGTTAGGAGGTTCCCAGGAAGGAGGCCTCGCCTCTTCCGATCCGCTGCTTATGTTTGTGCTAGCCTTCTTAAGGCAAAACTTGTTTAACTTATGTCTGTACTCAGATATTATTTGCTTCCGCTGACTCATGCTTGTCGAGCTTTGTATTCGAGCCCTCGAGGCCCCTGGCTTGTAATATGAAGCTGTATGACTTTAATTTGTGTCTAGAGTTGTGTTGTGATATTAATTAGTGAGTCCCTAATCATGGTCGTACGCTTTGCGTGTATGATTAGCGTACGGTCGAAATTGGGGGCGTCACAGCTGAGGCCGAGTATCACGCGGTGGCTAATGTGGTGGCTGAGTGTTCGTGGCTTCGTCAGCTTCTCCATGAGCTTTCGTCACCGGTTGACAAAGCCACTATTGTCTACTGTGACAACGTCTCCGCCGTCTACCTCTCTTCCAACCCGATTCATCATCGACGCACCAAATACATTGAGCTTGATATTCATTTTGTTCGGGAACAGGTTGCTCTTGGGCGTATACGTGTACTACATGTCCCATCGTGCTGATATTCATTTTTAAATTAATCAATATTTTATACTACTTGCAAACTTTTTTAAAAAATTGTGATTTTTTTTATAAAAAATTCTTGAATCGGAGGACATTTCTAGAATCAACGAACATATTTTTAAATTGGTGGAACAATTTTTAAAATTCACGAACACTTTTTTGATTTGACGTATATTTTTTGAAATGCATGATCATTTTTTGATTCAGCAAACATTTTATGAATCAATAAACTATTTTTTAAGCACGAACAATTTTTGAATTTTAGGATATTTTCCATTCATGAACATGTTTTGAATTGGCAAAATGTTGTTCAATTTATGAACAGTTTTTAATATACGAACTTTAAAAAGAATCACGAACATTTTTGCATTTTCTAAACATTTTTTTTCAAAATTATGAACATTTTTCAAATATTTGAACATTTTCTTAAAACCGTGAACATTTTTTGAATCCAAAAATATTTAGAATTATTAAACATTTTATTTCGAAATTCTCAATTTAAATTTTTTTAGGAACATTTTTGAAGTCCCAAATTATTTAAAGTAAAAAAGAAACGGAAAAGGAAAAAATAGGCCGTCGGGACATGGGCCGGCCCAAACAGGCATGCTGTGTTTTTTCCCAACGCGCAGATCGCAGTATAAGAGGTTCCTACTGCATGGGCCGACTCAGGGCAGGATCCCCTGTGCAAAACATTTTTTTACACTTATAGGTGGCATTAGTGGGTAATATTTTATAGCTTTGAGGGCAATTTATATGACGGTACCACAACAAGCAATAACCCATTTATCTCTACATCTCTATATAATAATAATAATAATAATAATAATAATAATAATAATAAAGCACGGAGTGCTTCTGCCCATTCATCGTCATTTTAATTACCCTCGAAGTTGGTAAGAATTACCCACCAATGCCACCCATAAGTGGCAAAACCGATTCACCCTTTTTCTTACGACGTCGTGTTTCGTTCATGTACCACGTTGTCCCTTTAGCTACCACAATTGCACGAGCACCGAACTGGCTCGAGCCTTGTGCTTCCATTTAGGAGACCCGAGTTTGACACCCCCTTCCTTCACCTTTTTCTGCATTTTCTCCTTGATTTCAGGTAGGCGTAACATAGAGGTACTTCGCCCAAGCCATCTTAGTAGATGGGCTGCACATTGTTACAATTTCGGCCCGACTATTTTCTTTTTAATCTTTTTTTGGCAGATTCAAATATTTTTTAAAATATTCATATCTTTGAAACCCTAAATTTAAATTTAGAATGTTATATACCAAAATAGCTCAGAAAAATGTGCAGATTCCAAATATGATATTATCTTTCATGTTAATCATGTCTAAAATTATGTTCATATTGCATCCTTAATTAATAATTTTTTACGGGGTATTTTGAAAATGCCTATCTGTTATGCATGTCCTTACAGATTGATTGTTTTTGATGGAGATACCTAATATTTTTGCAACCAAATTCAGTCTTGATTTGGATTATAGTTGCAAACACATATATCAGCAAGGCATGAATAATGCTCTTATGCACATGTTATCATTGAGTACTAAAGTGTGCTTTGCTATTTTCAGTCTAATGCACTATTATTTGGGTACGACTGAGGAGGAACACAACAAGGACGTGAATTGATACCGGCAACTAGATAGATATTTTTGTTGTGTAACAAACTAGACCCAACTGTAGTACATTTAAAAAATCGTTCCACTTTTATGTTTGTGCACAACACCATATCATGTTGTTTCTCGTATGACACCGTGAAAGATTTCAGATGATTTGCTGGTGTCATCGAGTGTGTGTATGAGGGTTGAATTTTTTCTCCCGTTGCAACGCACGAGCATGTTTGCTAGTTATTATTAAGGTATAGATATAGATTAGGTAACGATTGTACTCCCTCCGTTCCTTTATGTAAGGTGTATTTGTTTTTTCAAAAGTCAAACGAGGCAATAAATTATTATAGGTAAAAGACAAAAAAAAACCCGAAGTCAAATTTTTTTCGTTTTCCGGGCACAAACCAGGCCCCCCCCCCCAAGCGTGGAGCCGAGGAGAGGACTCCAACCAAACTGCTCTTTCTCCCCTGCCCTTGGACTTGGGAGTGCGTGAGAGTGAGAGACTCAGCAAAACCCTAATTTTCATCCCAATTCGCTCCTTCCAAGACCTAACCCTTGTGCGCTCGATGTTGTAATCCCGCCGCGTTTGCCATGGCTCTAGAGGGGTCCGCGGAGCGACGGGACGAGGGCCAGCAGGGAGGGATGGCGAACGGGAATGGCGTGGCTCAGCCGCCGTCGCGCACAGCCGGCCGGCCGTTGGGGGCGGCTGCGTACTCTGACAGGCGGCTGCGCCTCAATCCGAACACGGAGCACAAGCCGCAGGACTACTCCGACGTGCGCGGCGAGTACGCGCCAGCCGTGTACAACGCCCTGGAGCGGCACCTCCCGCCTAGCCTCCTCGAGGCCGACCGTGATGTCAAGCTGCACTTCATGCGGGACATACTCGCGCGCTATTGGCCCCATGGCGAGCGAAACAAGGTCGAGCTCCCGATCCCTCTTTAGCTACTGACTTATGTGTATATAGGACATACGGACATACTCTTAACAGCGGTCGACAGTATTATTCGGCAGTGGGGCCTTTGGGAAGGAGAAGTTTGCTATGAGAGGAAGTCCGTGGTAAGAGCATCTCTAGCAGATCCAGCAAACCACCGTCCTGCAAAATTCGTTTACGCTTTTCCGTAAACGAAATTTGCGGTACGGCAGACGCTGATGCAGAACAGATCCCGCAAACATCACCGGAGTTCTACTCGATTTTCAAACTAGTAGTTCGTGCCATTTAAACATCACTAGAGTTCCACATATAAACATAGTTCATACAAGATTAATAAACGGAAATTAAACATAGTTCATATCATGCGACATAAACATAGTTCATAAAACATACTTCTAACTTAAGCTAGTTCTTAAACTACTCGTCTGCACCGGAGCCGGAGTTGCCATCACCGTCGGCAGCACGGGAGCCGGTGCCGTGGAGGTGGTACTCCATGAGGGTGCTCGAGAGTACCTGTGCTAGCTGGTACTCCTCGAACAGCCCCGGACCCGCGCCGCTGCAGCTTCGTCGCCGGTGGCGGCCACCTCCTTCGCCTCGAACCAGGCGCGCTCGGCTGCCCGGAGGCGCTGGATGGCCGGATCTAAGTCTTTGATCCGGCCGAGGCAGCGGAAGTTGCTCCACGCCGGCGCGTCGGCGCTGCAGGACAGCGCGCTGCAGCGACGTGCCTGCTCCTTGCGTCATTCCTCCACCGGAGGGCGGAGGGAGGAGCTCCCGATCACCTCGTCGTTGCGGCGTTTGCGGCCACCGAACCCCCTCGGCCACCACGACCGTCACCCGCTGACGACATCTCCGGTAGGTGGTGGACGAACTAAAGGGCATCTCCAACGCGGACCCTCAAAATGCCCGCATACGTCCGGGCTAAGCTGTCCAGATGCACTTTGCCATCCAATGTGGACCCATATTTGTTCGTGGACGCGTCTGCTTGTCCGGTTTCCCGCAAACCGGAGGCAATACAGGGGGCTTTGCGGGAGTCCGGACATTTGGCGGAAGCATGCTAAAGAAGGTGATTAGTTAGCACGTACTCTACTCGTAAGCATTAGAAAATGACCATCACTCCACTCGAATCAACGTTAGGCATATTTTTTTTAAGTCAAGAGGCGGACATTTGAGGTAGAGGGTTGGATGGCAGGCTCCTGTATCGTGTCCGTGGAAGCGGTCCGCGGACAGAAGTGCCCTAACTGCTGCAACTTGCATAGCAGAAAGCAAACCAATGCAGTGGAAGATAGCAGTCCTGCTAATGGCATCTTTGGGTGATGGGGCAGGTAGTACTTGGTGAGGAAAAAGGATTTGCGGTTGCCAGGAGTGTCAACTGATGAATTGGATGCATATTTGTCAAGGGGCACTCATGATATTGAGTAGGATGTTATAGCAAGTACAATCTAATACATATCTATTCAGCTTCGTTGATATCCCTATAACTTGGGTGATGACATGCAAGATGCAACACATTATCCTTATAGCTCACCTTGCTAGTCCAATTTATTTCTGTCACCTAAAGGAATATGACATAACATTGAGCTAAAAGATACCAGCCAGATATGTATATTGCTTTATCGAATTTAAGATGGACATGAATAGTTAAAAAAAAAGACAATTTGGATTAGGAATGTTCACATAACATACTTGCATTGTACTATATTTCCATTCATAATTTTATGCAATTTCAAACACAAATCTAAATCTGGGAAAAATCGTTAATCGGATGGGAAAATAACAGCCATTTTGTATTCTATCAAAGGGGTAGTTGAATATTACAGGTATTCTGTATCCATTTGGCAGCCCTATGAGTGGGTACTAACATGGAAGCAGTCTAGTGGCTAGATAATTACATGACTTGTTTCGTAGAAAGGTTATATGTGGTCCAGACAATCCTTTGTTTTCTTTTGCATGCTTACCCAGACAATCCTTTGTTTTCTTTTGCATGTTAAATTGAATTTTGCAAAATGTTTGTTTGGCTATTGGTTTTGCACTTTTGCTTGATTTTAAGGGAGTGAGCTTATATTAATCCAGTTACCAACATGTTCATGTGATAAGGTTGTCTCTTATCTGATGAGTAATAGTCTCTCATCTACCGGTGGCAACTGAATTTGTTTAATGAGAATTATTGCAAACGCCATTTTCATTAGCCATGAATTCTTGTGCACATATAATTTACATGCATCCATGAATAACTTGTGGTAATTTTTGTTTGAGTTGTGGAATCTAGTGCTTTATACTTTATTTCTTGTTCCATCTGTCATAAATAAGTCACGTTCATACCTGGATCTAGTATGACCACTGTTCAGTTTTTACCCAGTCATTGGCACTCTTTCATGAGTCAACTACATGCATGCTCCCGAATGCATCTACTGCATTCAAGCTTTTTAAGCTGAGTAATCTAGCTGTGTGGTGATGTGGTTTTATAACTGATTGACCAAACCTTATGAGAAATTATGTTCATGATATCAACAAGCTTGGGTACAACCAGGTGTAGTTATATACAGGACTTTTTAGCTACAACCGGGTGTAGTTACCCCCTACCTATTTGCTTGCTACGCGTCCCATATTCTTCTACACAAACGGGTTAGAGGATAGGTGGAAAATCCAATAGAGTTAGCACGCATGCAACTGACCAGATATCTTATTTATTATTTCAGAAAAAAAATATCTAAACAACCTGCCGGGTATCATATAAAGGGCATGCTAGCGTGACAAGCGTACTCTCTAAAAGTCCTAGTATATCTACCCCACACTTCCGAATACTAAGGTTGTACTATATTATCTAAGCTCTCTGCAGAATCCTAATATCCTCCATACTTTACTCAATTACCCAATCATGTCATACATACTCCATATTCTCCGGAACATATGGTATACACTCCATACTCCAATTCTCCAAACACAATGAGGGTATATGTATTGTCATCTGAGCCCAGAAAGCAAATTTTCAATGGTATTTCTTAACCTGGCCCGTATTGGCCTGCCCAGAGAAGTGACTGTAGCTCCGCCACTGCACATGTCCAGCCTGATTCAACAAGAGCGATATAGAAAATCGATCTACATGCATATAGATGCATGTAAATCAAGAAGACCATGATGCATACCTTTTTTGTTGATGTTTTGTTGAACATCTGGTGCACGGTACATGTTTCGATCTGGTTGGAAGAGAGGAGATTGTTTGGATTGCATGCGCCATCTAGATCCAATCTTCTTTAAATACTACGTATAAGATAAGAGAGAACCTAACCGATCGGTTGAGCCAAGAAAATCGGAAGCTGAACAAACCAACAAAGAGGGTGCAAAAAATCCACCTTTTCTCCACTCATGACCCGTTAAAGTAAGCTCGGATCTTGATGCAATTGGATGGTGATGGAAGTGAAGGTAACTACACCTGATAGTAGTATGTATTTTCTCCCTCTCTATATATATTATTCCTAAAAAAATGTATATTATGATACATGCGATATATTCCCTCCGTTCCTAAATATACGTCTTTTTAGACATTCCACTACAAACTACATACTTATGTATATAGACATACTTTAGAGTGTAGATTCACTCATTTTACTCCGTATGTAGTCCATAGTGGAATCTCTACAAAGACCTACATTTAGGAACGGAGGGAGTATAGGTGTATGTATTTTCTCTCTCTCTCTCTATATATATTATTCCTAAAAAAATGTATATTATGATACATGCGATATATACTTATCTAGCATAACAATAAGCACACGTACAAAAGAGAAGTAACTCAAGTCCTTACTACAATTTTAAATTTTAGTTATCGCGGACATACTACTATTTTCCTTCACTTGTAAGTTGTAACATCAGATTTTTTTTTCTAGGTTCTCTTAGATTTAGCTATTTGATTAGGTTTGGGTACTTAGGAAGATTCTGAACACTTGGGTAGCAGGAGTAGAAGTTGCAGGTAGAAATAATGTCCTTTTAACTTGTGATATTGCTTGTACCTGCAATATCGGCATGGACTGGCAGCACAGCTAGCCATACAGCGACGGTTTTGTTTGCCAGGTCCGATATTTAATCAACTAAGCTGTAAAAATGTGGGGCTATATTTATTACTTAGTAGCAGTAGGATTTGTTAGTTGTTACAGATTTAGGCAATTTAGACAGAGTTGTTGAACTTTGTTCTTTGTACTTGGTGTTGATTCCTTTGTTACATGTTTAAACCTTCATCAGTGTATATACGCTACTGGATTATGAAAATGTCAAAGCAAAATAATGTAGGGAGTGTTTGGTTCCATTGCTTAGTTGGGCAATAGCTCGGCTAGCTCATCTATTCAGCTTTCACTTTGATAGCCTTGCTTGGTCGAGTCGTTTGGTTCTTTTGCTTTACCAGCCTTCTCGTGAAAACTATTGTCAGGAAAGGTCGTAGACTTTTCCGCGAGAAGTTTGCCGTTGGAAGCGAACCGATTTGGCTCTCCTAAGCAAGCAAGATTTTCCTAGCCCACCTAAGCCAGCTGGCCCAGAAAAGCTAAGATATTCTAATAGTTCCAAACACTTAACCTTGCTCGGCAAGGCTATAACTACTCTTGCCAAGGATCCAAACACTCCTCCCATTGTAGTTGAATTTAGCTTAGGCTTGCTTTCAGCATTCCAACCTTCTTTCTTGCGGGCCAGATAGCATTTATTATGGCCTGTTACTTATGTGAGCTTACTCATGTGATGTATTATTTTTGGTGCAGGTTCATAGGCACAAAGAATACAGGCAGAAGATAGTCCACCTCTATAAGGTTTGCAATTTAGCATCGATTTATATTCTAAATATTCTGAGATGGATAACTGCCAATTTTATTCTTGCCTGCACATACATTTGCAATTAGAAATATCCAACATGCATATAAGTGTACCATTTGGTTTACATTTGTTTTTGAGTTGTGCGACAACAGATGTGTATGGCTCAACGTGTTTGTCTTGTACAACCTGCCATATGTGATGGCCTAGAATCGACACGTGCTTTGCAAAGTTTGTTGTTTGATCTGTGCACTGGATTAGATAGAAGCCTGCCTAGTGCGTAGGGTGTTTGAATTTTCATAGATAAAGAGTTGACAATACATCATGCCATGTGAATTTCATACTTAAGATAGAAGCCTGCCTAGTGCGTAGGGTGTTTGAATTTTCATAGATAAAGAGTTGACAATCCATCATGCCATGTGAATTTCATACTTAAAATGTTCGTATCTAGCATGCCATAAATGTGGAGATCATTATAGTTAGGCACATGAATATGGAAGTAAGATGAGTTGAATTACATGCAACTTATAGTCATAGATGTAAGTTTTTCAGTGTAAGCGTTCAGTTGACAATATTAGTTATCTCAGTAAAATATCTCGACAAAGCTAGCTATTAGAATCCCCCTATATGTAGATGGGCACAAACAGTTTCTAATTGTACTTAAGGCCTCAATTTGCTAACTAAGTAGAAGAGAAATACCCAGTTAATTTGAAGAAAACTGGCTGAAAACCGAGATTGCAACATGGCTGGCAACCGTGGCAGATCTGGCCACCAATGCAGAGTTGACACACACTACGGAGAAACCAACATGTTGAGTCTGTCCGCGTCATTGGTATTACCTATCACTCTTGATCTAGCCACTTTGATTTTGCGGTGGACAGTCATCAACACACCAATCATCATGGGGAAACTATCAATGTCTCGGGGAGAAGTCCTTTGGAACGAACAATGCATAACTATGGCTCCCCCAATGCAAGTATCATCATAGGTATGTAACAAACATGGAACATGGCAATAAAAATAAATGTCTCCACCAAGCTTGCAAATATACATAGAAGAAATATAAGGATGGGGTCATCTATAATGCAGAGCATGGGTCACAAGTGCATGTCCGTATGATAGGAATGATCATGACATGCAAAATGATCATGGTAAGATGGGCACAAAGTGTGAAATGAACAATACCCCATAACCATGCGAGTTGGATAGCTTCAAAACGTGCCCAAAAACACTCAAATCGAAGTCCAAAATCAAAATCATGGCCAAAACGATGAAGGGCCCATGACAATTTTTCTAGGGGGCGGACGTCCGTCTTGGAAGACGGACAATCCTTTAAGCTTGGACGAAACTCTTCTCTGACTAATTGTCTGGCTCCCTTTCTCTGGTCACGGGCCGGACATTTGGCTAGGGTCCCAGACAGTTCGGAGAACTCTAGTTAGCGAATTTGTGGCAACATAACTCGATTTGGGGGCCGAAAATGGAGATTCCTTGGCCAAAATTGATGGGGAAAAAGAATGGGAACACAAAGGAAGGTAAGCATCGGATTCGTGCATCAAATCCATAAAAAACTCACTACAACAACAATTCACTCAAAAATTGGGTATGGCATTTTTTTTTTGGGGATTTTTGAATTAGGTGAGAAAAATCCAAAACAAGGCTAGAAAAGTGAAAGGGGGGGGGGGGGGGGGGATGGTCAGAGATGGATTTGGGCTGGATGCACGAAGAACATGGGACAAACCCACAAGAAAACACTAATTGGACAAGATCCGCACCAAGTAACCCAAATCACAAGCCAACACAAGAGGTGCATCTTGCATCCAAGAATAACCAAGGAAAGTAAAGTAACCTAGGGTAGTTCTTCCCCAATCTCTAGGAGATGTAAGTGTCTTGAGAGGTGTCTTCTCCAATCCTAGTGATGTGGAGGTCTTGATGATTCACTTGGGGAATCCTTCTCCCTTAGGAGGCCTTGTTTCTCTAGAGATAAAGATGAGCAAAGCTCTCTTAAGATCTATTCATATGCTTTGCTAACCCTAGAAAGGAGGTGGGGGAAAAGTATGTATAGTCCTAGGGACGAAGGAGTACGTGAGAGAGATACATGGCCACTTGGCCAGATTTGCACGCAGGCACAGGCCGGACGTCCGGGCTGGAAGCCGGACAGTCTGGTTGCTGACTCCGGCTAGTGCGGTCTTTAGGTGTAGACCCATCCCCAGGGGCCGGATATCCAGGTTCCAGGTCGGACATAAAGTCAAAGATCTTTGTTCACAAGCTGAGCGGGTGTTCACCGCGAGCCTATCTAGTGGGTGTCGTGCGGTAGTCGCGTTGATGGCCGGCGGTTCAAGGTCGAGATCCGGCGGCCTTCATGGGAAACAGCGGTGGGGAGACGGGGTGGCTGAGGTGGGCAGCAGCAGCCGGAACCGCAACAGCAGGGAAGAGGAAGCAGCGACGACCGACAAGAGATAACTGGTGGCATGTTGGAAGATCCAAGCATGAGGTGTGCGTGCAAATTTTTTAACCTAGGCTCTAATACCATGTTACGAAATATGTAACTTGTATTTCCTGGGGGCCAACAACATTCATCATACTTTGCTCTCCAAAGAGCAACTCTTCACAAAATCTCAAAACAAAAGGTGCTGAGTTGGGCTCCCATTCTAAGGATTCTTATGGTTCCCGGGAATCCGGTTACAGGAGGACCAGGAACGGGGAGCTCTCCCCTTTTTTCCGCCAAAATTAAAAGCTGCTCCTGCTACTCAGCCTAGAGCCTTGAGCATTATACAAGGACATGCCTTAGGAGTAACCCATTACCTTGTCGGTGGAATGGCCACGACATGGGCATTCTTCTTAGAGAGAATTATTGCAGTAGGATAGTGGCTAGGTATATTTCTAGGTTTTCACAGTTTTGGCTTGTAGATTCATAATGGTACTATGAGTGCTTTAGGCCGTCCACAAGATATGTTTTCGGATGCCGTGTATATATATACACACGTATAGGTGGTAAATATGCCGGAAACCCCTTACAACGGGGAAAATATACAGGCTATACATGGAACATGATATAACTCTAAAAGTACTTGCTACCATGTGCCACAGGACTCAACATCACCATTCTGTCGGATCTTTTAAAATATTTTAGATAGAAGTGTGGCTAGTAACTCTAAAAGTACTTGCTACCATGTGCCACAGGACTCAACATCACCATTCTGTCGGATCTTTTAAAATATTTTAGATAGAAGTGTGGCTAGTAACTGGCCATGGTTTTATTTTCGGAGGACTATTTCTTTCCTGTTTGCTTGCTTGTAATTCACTTTTTCGCCAACTTACAGCCACTCCATCAAGAATTATACAGCATGCATCCTTCGGCTTTCTTCTTACCAACATTCCTCGAAGCAGTAAGAACCAATACAGAAGAAAGCCTTGCAAGTATAATGACTGAACCAACTCCTGGTGTTTTTTCATTTGCTATGTTACAGCCCAAATTTTGTGACATGCTATTGGAGGAGGTATGGTAAAGTAATTAACACCCACTTTAGCTCTTATGAAGGCTTTTGCTACAATGTGAACGCAATTATTTACACCTTTGTAGGTAGAGAACTTTGAAAAGTGGGTTCATGCAATGAAATTTAAGATAATGAGGCCAAATACAATGAATAAGTATGGTGCCGTCCTTGATGATTTTGGGCTGGAAGCTATGCTGAATCAGTTCATGGAGGAGTTCATAGCTCCAATTTCTAAAGGTTATTTGATTTATTGCTGTGCTGTATTGTTGTACTCCCTCCGTCCCAAAATAACTGTCAACTTTGTACTAGCTTTAATATAAAGTTGTACTAAGCTTGAGACACTTATTTTGGGACAGAGGGAGTAGATGGGAAGAATCGCTATTGTTTTAAATGTTTCAGCCTATCCTTCCTTCCACATTAATATTATATTTCTTTGTGTCAACCTTCAGTTTTTTACCCTGAGGTTGGTGGAGGAACATTGGACTCTCATCATGCTTTTGTTGTTGAATATGGGAAAGACAGAGATGTTGAACTAGGTAAGTTACCATTGTTATTTCCAAGGATGCCGCCAGAATCTTTTGAAGTTTTCTGTTCTTGAATTGTGCATGTCTGGATGGGTGCCTTTTAGAGGGGTACTCATGCTGTAAAATAATGTAAAATAAGTAGGGTTACTTACTGTCTGTGTGCCCCCCCCCCCCCCCCCCCCACACACACACACTCTTTATATCGAGGATAGCACATGAGACAACTTCTTTGGCCTTCTTTCAACTCATATATCTGTTCAAACAAAGTAAAGCTAGATATTAGATCTATATGTGGAAGATACTCATAGTGGGCTCTTGCTACCAAACGTGAAGGACATAGCTTATTTTGTTAATGTGGACTGATACAATCTTGCTGTGGTACTATTGATTTGTAGTTTTACCATCGTGATAATCATGCTCTGCAAGAAGTGCACATTTGTGATGATCATGCTCTGCAAGAAGTGTATATATCCACTATAAAAATTGGTGCTCTTAGACTGGCCAGAGCTGCCTTGTGATTTTCTGTTTCCTGCCTAGTGTATCAGTGACTTCCATTTCCTTGTCACTTGTCAGCTGATGATTCATAGTGATTGTTATGTTATGGGCATTGGCCTCATTTGTCTCAGAATAGATGCTCATTTTCATGTCAAGTCCATATTCCACACCCTACGTGTCTTTTTTGCTCTCTCTCTCTCTCACTCATTCTCTCTCTCTCTCTCTCTCTCTCTCTCTCTAACATTGTTGTGTTTTTTGAGAACTTTTGAACTATCGAAACCTTATCAACATTGTAGAAGTTCCCAAAAATCATAAAAAAAAATACTACTCCCTCCGGTCGATAATAAGTGTCGCAGTTTTGAACTAAGGTTGAACTAACGTTAGTTCAAACTGCGACACTTTTTTGGATCAGAGGGAACACTAGGACTATAATGTAAGATGATCTAATGGATCGATTGAAAAAACACGACTTTATGTGCCCTGGACAAAAAAACAAAAACAAATAGTTGAGTTCGTATATATGTCGAACTGAGCTGAAATGATTGTAATTTTTGCTGAGGGCACATGAAGTCATATTTTCCCAGTCACTCTCTTGGATCATCTTATATCATAATGGTGATGTACTAGTATTTGTTTCATATTTTTTGAGAACTTTTGAACTGTCGAAACCTTTATCAAGCCTTAATGGGTTCTGCAGACAACATTGATACACACAATTTTACCTTGTAGTAAGCCTTGTATGATCCAACATTATGGCAAGGTGACCTTTTTTTGTTTGATAATTTTCAAATCAAGTAGTATGCTCTGTTTTTTTGTGCTCGTTTGTTTGAAAATATAGGATGTACTTTATACGCAAAATGGCATAGGGTGTATCTGATATTCTAGAGCAAAATAAGTGTGTTGGTCCCCTCTATACCCCACTATATTTCCTACATGCACCATCAAATATAACACTATCGAGGGAGTAATAATTAGGGGTATTGGGTCACTTTCAATGTTATCTCGATTTATGCGCTAGAGAAAATATGTCCTGATTTTTTAAAAGGGGCGCTGTAATTACCTGAACTTTCATTCCTTTATTTTTCTTTACTTACATTTTTTTTGTCACTTCTCATGACACTTTCTGCAAGACAAGTCCATCTGCTTTGCCACCTCTTTAGTGCCTAGAGATACCATCTAAGCAAGTGAAATATTTGTTTCTCTGTTGTAAGCTATTAATACTCGGACTTGCAGGTTTCCATGTTGATGATTCTGAGGTCACATTAAATGTTTGCCTTGGCAAGCAATTCTCTGGCGGTGAATTATACTTTCGTGGCATCCGTTGCGAGAATCATGTGAACTCAGAAACACAGCACGAGGTACATGGTGTTTGGTAACTACTGTGAACTAACGCAATTATTGTATTTCTTCTTTTAAGATTTATGGTTCTCATTTGTTTGTCCATGTGCCCATGCATGCTGGGTTTTGCCATCTTTGTTGATACTCATTAACTTGAATACATCACTTCTGAACTTTTCTCGCATGGGATTTGACATCAGCTGTTGGCAAGATAGGGATGTTAAGCTGTTCACATCTGTTATGCAGTATCTGCAAATCAATATAGTTCATACTTTGCCTTTTTTCAAAGAACTAATTATTAAGTATAGGAGGAAGCAATACACATTGTTTCAATCAAGTATGCACATGCCTGATCTTGGCTGCAGGAAATGTATGATTACTCTCATGTTCCTGGACGAGCTGTACTTCACCGTGGCCGTCATAGACATGGTGCTAGACCGACATCTTCAGGGCTCAGAATGAATCTGCTTTTGTGGTGCAGAAGGTATTCAGTTCTCTTCTTGCAGTTTCAATTTTGCCCCAAGATTTCTCAGTGACCTATTTTTGCAACCGGACATGTCCACTCTCTCTATCCTTCATCGCCATAGTAAAATAATTTGCCATATACACATTTATATACTGTGTTATTATCATACTTCCCCACTGATGTTTTTTTAATGTTCATATCTTAATGGTTTTGTTGGTTACTTATATTTTGGATTCCTTTTTGTATTTAACTTGTATGTGAGGTATGCAACTTTCAGTTGGGTTAAAGCAATTTCATTATTAGGATTTGTGTGCTAATCTCAAGCCTCTGTAACTAGCCTAATATTGAAGTAGCAAGATAATATAGTCCATGGGCTCTACCCAATATAGCATGTACAGGAGAAGTGTTACGATAAGAATCCTTACTGAAAAGAACACAAGAGAGCATACAAGACTACAACTATCTCTCTAACACCTTCAACTGAAACTAATGTTGAGAAAGTGGATTGACAAAAATATCTGGAGAAGCTCCAGGGAAAGGCTGAGCATAGAAGGGACATGGCTTATCAAAAAGAATATACCCTGAGAAACTGACATCTGTAGGCCAACATAACCGTAAGAGTGATTTTCCTTATACTCAGAACTTTAGTGTATACAAACACTCTCAACAGACTGAGCGGTCAGCATAGTGTGCTCACAGGGTGCTACAATCACATGCATAGCACACACGCTGAAGCCTAGACTAAACAGGTGCACTGCTACAAAGATGCTAAGAGCAGGAAAAGGCTGAATATCAGTTAGGCAGTAGAAATGGACCAAGCCCCACTCTGAAAATGAAGCGGAACAGCAGAAGCAACAATTAGAGCAAGAGGACCAGGACAAAGAACTGAGAAAGGGTGCCCTGCACAGAATGACAGCGATAAAGTGGTCTACATAAATTGTATCCTCCAGAATCAACAAGAAAAGCTGGAATATCAATGTTTAATCGTGTACGGATCATTGTGGCAGAACTCCTGTAGATAGATAACATGTCACTAGGGAAGACATGAACATATATATATCCATGGCGAGAAAAATCATGTGAGTATATATGAAGCAAAAGTGAAGTAGCACCAAATTTAGATAATAAGGGACGCAGATGCTTTTAGGTCATTAATAAGATGTAAAACACAATTGGTTCCGTTTGACCCTGTGGCACGTCGTATAACTGTTGCATGTCTACTGTGTACTCAGATGGTTGTTCAAATGAGAACCCAACAGCTTTCAGTGTATGCATGAAGTATTTTAACATTGCCGTTACTTTTTGGTACAATTTAATGTTATTATCAGGAGCCTGCTAAATGCACAGCTAAATTAGTGCTTCTTTGGTTCAGCTCCGTGTTCAGGGAGATGAAGAAATACCAGATGGATTTTTCTAGCTGGTGCGGTGAGTGCCAGCGTGAAAAGAGAGAAAGGCAGATCCAGTGTGTCAAAGCGACCAAGTTGGTAAACCACTCTTTAGAACACTCGTACACTGTCCATTTGGCAGCTAACGTACTGTTATTAGCTTCTAACACATTTCTGCTTTACTTCCGAACAGGCATTTCTTAGAAGTGGTGGAGGGGCAATGATTTAAGTCATATTTACTGCATGTATTTTATACAATCCTGTATCATATTATAAACATCCTTTGATCATTTGGAAAACATCTAGTGTAATTGTTGTCCAATTTCCAGCTGGTATGTTTCTCAATGTCATTGCATCTTATGGAGTAAATCTAAACTTTCCTGCTGCATTGCCACATAAGCCGTGGGTTTTACTTTTATAGCGTTTCAGTTGTACTGGTGTATTAGGCATGAGTAATGCTAGAGTTACAGATCCCCTTCTATTTTTTTGAAGCAGCAAACTTTATTGATTAGAAACAATGGTTACATCGTCTATAAGTGTATAAGGAGGGGTACAATATTTTCCATAGGCTCCTCAAACCAATCCCTTGTCACTGAACATCTTACTAGTCTAGCAAGCTCACAGCTTCTTTATTTGCTTTAATATTACAATGTTCGAAACTAATTTGAGGAAAATCACAAGCCATAACATAGCAATCATAAAAAACTGCCGCTGCTGCACTCGCCGAGTGTCCTTTGTTCTTCATTGTTTCAATGACTTCCATGTTATTAGAGTTAATAACAAGACGATTGCAGCCATTTTTTTGCACCAGCAATAAACTAAACCTAAGTGCTAAAGTGCTTTTTGTGCCAGCAATAAACTAAACCCAAGTGCTAAAGCTTCCGTTGTCAGAACATCGATACACCAATCAATCTTCTAATTCCATCAACGATGAAATGCCCCTTGTCATTTCTGAGGACAACAACCACTGTGCCCCTTAACAGATCATGGTAAAAAAAAAACATTCACATTTAGCTTAACAAATACCATGGGAGGTCTGCTCCATCCTTAGTTTTTCTATTTGCATTAGGTGATTGGGCGTTTACATAGTTTGTTGTTATAGCACGGATATCCATGGACGTTTGGTACGCCTCTTAAGACTTTCCTTCATGAATCAGCTGACGTCCATTCCATCATAAATACCATGCAGTTATAGCGATCAACTCTCGCATTTTGGACATCCAATATAATATAGTTCTTGGTTTGGCATGGGAATTAAAAAATTCAAGTACTGCCTCTACCGCATGATCAAGTTCACACACTTTTTTAACCGCTTCATACATTCCCAAATTATTTCATAACTCTTTTGCCTTTTGACACCGGAATTACACATGTTTTGTGTCCTCTGGCCCATTCAAGCATGAAGGATAAATGGGTGAAATTTTCATATGTCTATTGGCCAGCGTAACGCGACACGGTAGAGTCCCATGTAACTTACAACAGATAAAAATTTTCACCTTTGCCGGACAATCTAATTTCCAAATCTTACTCCAAACAGGATTGACCTTATTTCTTCACCTACCATTTGTACATTCCAATTCACTCCCGTGTTTTTTTTTCATTCCTCTAAATAAGCTGATCGAATAGTGAACGAACCATATTTTGTATAGCTCCAAGCAATGAAATCCGGCATATTATGCATAGGGAGAGATCGTCATGACTCGTTGAGCATCAAGTGGCCACAATGTTTGTCTTACCAAGTCTTCCTCCCAAACATTCCTGGGTCAATTAGATAAAAAACTTTTGTCAGAAGATCGCCTCGTGTAGGAGTAGTGATTCTTCTACTCGCACAATTCGGGATCCAAGCTTCTCTCCATATATCAATATTTTGTCCATTTTCAACTCGCCAAATATATCCATTTCTAAGAGAGCCTACTCCCTCCATAATACTTTGCCAAGTAAAAGAGGAGCTCTTTTTTAAACTTGCGTTCATCAAATCACCCTCCAAGAAATAATTAGCTCTTAAGATCATGGCACATAACGAATCAGGATTATCAAGAAGTCGCCAGGCTTGTTTGGCTAACAAAGCCAGATTGAAACAATGTATGTCTCGAAAGCCCATTCCTCCTTGGTTTTTTGGAACACACCTTCCACCATGCCATGCAATGCATCCTTTTCTGGTTGTCCTCGTCACTCGACCAAAATTGCAACATTGCGTCAATTATTCTTTGCAAGTCTTTTTAGGAATTTTAAAGATGGACATGGCATAAGTTGGGATAGCTTGAAGAATAGATTTGAGCAAATTTTCTTTCCTCCACGAGATAACAATTTTCCTTTCCATCCACTGATTTTCATAATAATTCGATCAATTAGGAACTAAAAGCAATCGCTTTTATCCATACCCACATTGGCAGGTAAACCCAAATATTTGTCATTAAGTGCTTCGGTCATAATATTCAAAATAGTGCAAATTAGCACATTGTCTTCCACTTTTGTATTTGGGCTCACAAATATGTTGGATTTTTCGACACTCACAATTTGCCCCGAGGCGGCACATTAAGCATCCAGAGCTGATCTCAAAGCCTCTGCATTCATGGCATTGGCTCGCATGAGGATCAAAGAATCATCAGAAAGAGGATATTTGAAACCGAAGGGGCTTCTCTGCTAACCTTAATACGAGAGATAATGCTCGTCTCCTCCGCCTTAGCCAAGAGCGTCGTAAGGCACTTTCTACATAACAAGAACAAGTAGGGAGAGAGAGGCGCCCCTGCCTCAGTCCTCTAGAGGGTTTGAAACTTTCACTCTCTTTAGTATTAAAACGAACCATGTACTCCACAGAGGATACACATTGCATAATTAAGTTCACCCAACTCTCTTGGAAGCCCAACTTCAAAAAAATTCCTCTTAAAAAAGACCATTCCACATGGTCATAAGCTTTGTGCATGTACAATTTGATGGCACATAACCCTTCATTACCCGCCCTTTTTCTTTTTTATTGTGTGGAAACACTCATATGCCATTAAAATATTGCGAGTAACCAATCTTTCAGGAACAAAATCACTATGAGTTGGGCTAATTATGTTTGATAAAATTATCTCCAGTCGAGCAACAACCATTTTTGAAAAATGACCTTATACACCACGTTACACAGACTGATTGGTCTAAATTGGGTTACCTTTTCCGGAGAGTTAACCTTAGGGATCATAACATTGTAGTATCATCCCATCCTGCCAGTATAGAGCATGTATTCACCGCCTGTAGGACCTCTTCTGTGAGATCTTCTCCCAACATAGACCAAAATCTCTTATAAAAAATAGCGTCCAGACCGTCTGGACCAGATGCTTTTAAATCACTAATATCAAATAGAACCTTCCGAACTCCCGCTATCGTATATGGAGCCACAAGGGCATTATTCATTTCGTCTATCACTTTTCTTTTGACAAGAGACAGAACTGCCAGGTCCGGTTGGGAGATTTCAGTAGTAAAGAGGTTCGCAAAATACCCTCTAATGTGATCCTTCATCTCCGTATCTTGCACCCACGCCCCATTGTCATCAAGCAATTTTTTAATCTGATTTATTTTCTTTCCGGCTGTTGCCGCGTAATGGAAAAAGGAGGTGTTATGATCCCCATGCAAAAGCCAATTTGCGCGGCCACGTTGTATCCAATAAATCTTCACTTGTTCCAAAAGGTTTTTAACTAGGACCAGAATCTCCTTTTGTCGCGCTTGGGATTCCGCATTCATAGGTCCCCTTCTCAGCTTTTCAAATTCTTTTTGGAGTTTTTTAATTATTTTTCGGTCCTTTCAGAGTATCACGGTGCCAGATATACAGGTGCGCGTGTACCACTTGTGTACGCTCATCGAGAGATGGCACAATCCCCATCTTCTTTGCTTTTTCCCACGCAATTTCTACAATTGTCTCTTCTTTGAGCCATTGAGTTTCAAAAGGTTTCACTCGTCCCCTTGGGCGTTCAAAAATATTTTTGTCAAAGTAATTCATATCTAGGACGAGGGGGCGATGATAGAAGTGCACATGTTCCTCATTTATAATCGCAGCCCGAGGGAACTTATTCGCCCATTCCACATTGCAGATCGCACGGTCGAGTCTCCCCCTAGTTTCGCCTCTCCTTCACGTGAAAGGATCACATTTACATCCCATATCCTCGAGTCACACTCTCCTATACAGTTACAAAAATATCTCATCATTGCGTTAGGTCTCGCCGTGCTGCCTTGCTTTTCCAAAGAGAGCAAAATTTCAATGAAATCTCCTAAGACCACCCTAGGGTGATTACCCTTGTCATGTAAGTTTCTAATATAATCCCAAGACAAACAACGCTCACTCTAACTCGGATGACCATAAAAACCCGTAAATCACCAATGTACAATATCTTCATTCATAAAAAGAATATCAATGAAATGAGGTGACACATAGTTCGAAACAACTTTAGTCATCTTATGATAAAACAATACCAGGCCACCGGCTCGACCATCACTCTCCACTACAATCATCGAACCAGAAGATAATAAACTACGCATCTCATCGGCTTTACATTTATTCGAGTGTGACTCGGAAAGAAAAATCAAATCCACCTTTATGCACCCTTGGAGCTCCAAGAGCTCACAAACTGCCGTGGGGGAGATCATACCACGGTATTTCCAGCTCAGGATCTTCATTTGGCCCTGCGGACCTCCTCTCCGGAGGCCGCAGATGCGCCATCCTCTCTAACTGGCTCCCTCCTGTGTTGCTTGCAAGCGGCCTCTTCCACTGTTTCTTCTGCTACATCCGTAATTGCCCCATCCACATCCTTTAGAGTTTCTACTCTACCCATACACATCGCTTGGAAGCACTGTTCAAGATATCCCCCGATATGCCGATAAATCGGCCGATCTATCGCTTACTTGCGTCTGATCGATAAGATAAATCGGCTGATAAATTGACCGATATGCCGATATATCGGCCGATATGCCGATAAACAGGGCGATTTACCCCTTATCCTCGGTCGACCGGTAAGTTCCTGATAAGCGATATCCCCAACATTGCTTGGAAGAGACACTCACCTCACCATACAACACTTGTTCATAGCCATCCATCTCTCTCTCTCTCGAAAGAAAAGTATAAATCACTACCCATTGGTGGATCGCCAAAAGGATTACCCCTTCTTTCCTATAATTTCCTTGCGCGCGTTCTCTGATCTCTCACTTCCTCCCTTCTTCCTACCTTTACTCTTAGCCTAGCCGCATAGTAGTTTTCTCAGATGTAAAAGTAAAAGCCATAGAATCATTTTTCTTGGCCGGATCAACCAGTCTAGCAGCAACTACTCCTGATAAGGACTCTAGTACCCCTGGTTTGAAAAGGAGCTGGTTTGGACGTAGGGGCGAGGCTGGCCTTGCCCAGCAGGGTTCCTTGGCCCTCCTGACCAGTAGGAACCCCCTGGTGGTTAGCAGAAGCCGACTGCACATGTGGGGTTCTGGTTGCCCCAGTTGCATCAGATCGTGCCCCCGCTAGTCCTTGTCCCCCGAGGCCAAGGTGAACAGGGGCTGTCGGAGGCACTCTTCGGTCCTCCTAACCGGTGCCAACGCCTAGGATTGCCAATGTAGGGGCCACATGTACCCGACCCTCCTGGCCAAGCAGGAGGCCCTCCTGGCTTGTTCCCCCAAATGCCAAACTGACTGTCATCGAGGGAGTCAAGGCTCCCTTGTCCGTCACCATGAGATCACCCACGACTTTCGTCACTTTGACCACATTTCCCTCCGTGGCTCTGGAGGTGTAATTGTTGCTAAAACCGGAGAACGAAAGAGTTCTCTTACAGCCACTTAGTCCTTTCAATAGGCTTCTACACTAAGATATTTTTGGAGAAGAGTCTACCATTATATTTTTGGGTATGTTACAATAGCGCTTTGATGTGTGACCTACTAACCCGCATCACTCGCAATACAATTGTAACTTTTCATACTTAACATCAAACTGAATCTTCTCAGAGCTACCCAGCGGGAAGAATTCTATCGCGGTCTTTAGAGGTTCATGTAGCGGTATTTCCACCCACAAATGCAAAAACTTCTCCACTATCTTATGGTTCCTGTGAGATACGACAATCACATCACCAAGTTGTTCCCCTAAAGTCCAACCCATGCTCCCATCTTTAAATTCTAAAGGGAGACCGCAAACTTGAACCCAAATTGTCATTATGCCAAGGTCAACCCCCTACGAGTTTCCCTTGCCGTCAAACTCGGCGAAGATGATTCCATCTCGCTTGTAGTGCCATGGCCGGGCCTTCAAAACGAACCGCCGATCTTCCTCGGCAGAGAAGTTGAGGACGAACCTCCTGTCACCGTTGGCCACCTCTTGAATGGTGAACAATCCTTGCAACCTCCATGCCAAAGTTCCACGGAGTTTGTTGAAGATGATCCGCGGGTTCACTTGGAAAGGCGATATAAGACACCCCACCACCAGGAAGCCGCTGATTTCCCTCCTCGCGGCCTCCATATAGATGAATAGGGGCGAGCCATCACCTTAGGGGCGCCTTGACGTCGCCTTCCCCTTTGTCTCTAGGATACAGGCTAGAACAGAGGCTACCCCCCCTTTTGTTGTCGCCGACGACTGCAACCCAGTTGGCATGGCCGCAACTCCCCCCGAAACCTCTCCTCCCTCTAGACCAACTGCCCCACTCCCCTCCACCTTCTTCCTCTCTCCATGAATGGCACACAAGATTGTAGGTACAGGAGTTTGGGACTGAATTTTGCCTCTAAAGAAGACTCCGAAGAATAAACACACAAGCTCCTGTCCTTGATATAGGTTCCTTTAATTCCAATCAGAGTAAAAGACAAGAAGAATTTGACATAATAACCAAAGAGAATGTTCTTGAAATTACAGTTTCCAAGAGTAAATCATGTTGATTAATCCTTTTCCCCTAACTACACAGGATCCCTCTGCCCCCTGATTCTTCTTCCCTCTATTAACAGCAGTCAAAAAATCAAATTCTTTCCTATCCCTAACATAAGAATTTCCTTCCAAATCAATGGAGCTCGCAATGGAAAACACCCCCCACCCTTGACAGAGAAAATTTCCTCTCTCGAATTTTCTTCCGATCCGCAGACCGCTGGAGGGTTTGCCTCGATTTGGCCTTGATTTTGCTCCATTCCTGGGAACTCCTTGGACCCCCAAGCGTGCTCACCCCCGTGCAGGCGTCTCCCCCCGCCGTAGGAGCCCCCGAAGTCTCCACCGACATCTCACTCACTTTCCTTCTCCATTGCCGTGAGATTGCGGGAGCTCCGATTTCTTTTCTTTTTTTTGCAAAACCGCCTCCACTACTATCTCTCTAATAAATGACTCATGGGGTTTGTTATTTTATGGATCCCCTTCAATGCACTCTACGGATTCTAGTTAGGTGTCTTTTTTAGACTGGATATTAAAGGGGACAAGGGTCCCACACCCTTTAATATCATCGTGTCTAGGATTATTTGGTAAATCATCTACGACAACATGATAAAAAATATCTATGGGTCGAATACAAAGCAAGATGTACACGTGTGAGAACTTGTTTGTTTCCATTATTGCTGTGACAGAGTAGACTTTTGTGGTGAAGGTTGGTTGTTGAAGATGCTCTTATATGAGAAGGATCACTACCCCACGACAAACTAGATAGAATAGTTATATGTATAAACATTTAATTATACGTATGAAATATTACTCCCTCTACCAAGTCCTTTTGTTCTCTTTAGTTAGGGCATAACCGCTTTTTAGTGATCCTATCATGTGTAACGCCTTTCTCAAAAAAGTGCATGACATGTGCCTAATCAAATAGCTTAGACGAGTTAATGGAACAACTTATTGGTCCAAAAACGCGATGACATGTCCCAAATCACAAATCCCGCACTAAATTGCATAGACGTGATTATGAAACAACTTATTTGTACAAAACCTCCATGACATGTCCCAAATCACATAGCCCCTGTAACATATACGTGACACTTTGATCCAAAAAATATGTGTCGTGTTTTGACCAAAACTTTGACATTTCCTAGATTTTTTTAGGAAAGGAGGATCATCTCCAGCCTCTTGATCATGACATGTCCCACTCCCAGATAACATAGCTCATTAAATAGCTTAACTTGTTATGAAACAGTGTATTCTTCAAATGCCGATGCTTCTCTACAAAGAATACATCTTTCATGGATGAATGCATGTGGTAGTAGCTTTAAGAGGACGCCTTGAATGGATGACACAAGCCCCTTCTCTATTTGGGCTCTCAAATACTTATTCTCCTCTTAGAGAGAGGTGCAATCATGAACAAAGTTAGCTGTACAAGAATCATCACTCAAATCAACATGAGGGATGAAAGTAAGAGCCTTAACGGTAGTAGCTTTAAGTTGAGCATAAGACTCGATGAGGGCAATGAGGTCTCCTTTGACTACCTTGGAACTTTTCATGGAGCTCATATTCCGCAACAAGTTTCGTGTGATTGACTAGACACTTTTCATTGTCACCCTTAAGGACATATTTATTATCAAGAGCAATTTGCAAGGCATCATTAGTTTTAACAAAGTCAATTTGGTAAGATGGCATGGCTTCCTCAGGTGAAGCCCTCATGACTTTCTCCTCATTGAGTCCGTGCTCGAGGAGTTCCACTCACCCTTTTTCCTATATAAGGAGGTTTTCAACATTCTCAATAAAGTCAACGCGTTCGGCGAGTGACTTAAGGAGATCCTAAAGTGAGCACGAGCCTTACCATGAAGAGTTTTCATGAAGGCCATCAAGGATTCCTCATCATTATCCACACCTTCATCACACTCATCCTCTAACTCATCGCATGATGCATTGGGAGTGTTGAAGGTTGGCTTAGGAGAGTTGGACTTTGTTATTACCTCTTTGGCCATGAGGCAACGATGAGTGATGAGCTTGTTCTCGTTGGGGGATTCAAAGAGACCGGTAGTGGAGGAGGTAGTGGCGTGTGCGACAATGGCGACCGTATCGACATGATCATCATATCCATCATCTTCATCTCCAGACACGTACTCCTCATGAACAGGAGCCTTATCATCATGCAGTTCAGCTAGATCATTGCCTGAAAGAATGAAACTAGTATCAACTTATCGCCAACCATGCTTTCTACCAACTCCACCAACCCCAGACGAGAATATTGATTGCGACTTATTCGCACCTGAGCGCACAACTAGTGCCTCTACTCCACCTACTTCTTGTGTCGACTTCGCCGGCCTCTATCAAGTGCGCGCACCATTTACTCCATTAATGCGTCGAAACCTACTTAGTTCTCATTTTCATTTCGTCTTTTCTCTTGGTGAACTTGGAGAATTTCTTCTTCTTGAGTACAAGCTTCTCAGACTTGTTTTCTCATCTCCCATATGGGCAATCACGCACAAAGTGTCTTGGGTTATCACAATTGTAGCACATTATTCTTCCAAAAGATCTTCCATTGAGGTTCTTCCTCTTATTTTCCTTGGTACCCGAATATTCCTTGACCAAAAGGACCAATTCTTCAGCAAAGTCATTTGTCAGGAAGGTGGTCTCAACTTCTTCCTCAACACTTTCTTCAACTTCATCTTCTTCCTTAGATGAATGCACAACCACTTTCTTGGCTTTCAAAGAAAGGTGTGTGTTCTTGGTCGCTTGAGCAATACCAAAGGTCTTCTTGGACTTGGTCTCCAAGAGATCATGAGTGCATAAGGTTGATACAACTTGATTCGCGGTCAACTTGTGGTAGTCCGGGCGTTGATTGACCATCATCACCATAGTATGCTTCATTAGGACCATGTCATCAATGAACTTGTCCTTGATAAAATTGTCATTTGTCCAAGAGCATCCAAAGGTTCTCAAATTAAGTACAAGAGATTTCAATCTTCGATACAACTCATCCGTGGTCTCACCATCTTTCCTCGAAAATAATTTGACCACTTTCTTGAGCAAGGCCAACCGGGATCTTTGAATGTCTTCATCACCTTCAAGTGCTCCCTCGAGGCAATCACAAATTTCTTTGGCGGTCCTGAAGAGAGCAATGGAGTCATTATTGTCATCAATCACTGCAATAAACGATATGTTAATAGCGGTAGCACTGAGTTGATCGTCAATGACTTCCCTCAGAGTGAGACTTGTGTGATACTTGGGCTTGGAACCATTGGCCACAATGGACCATAGTTGCATTGAAGAACTGCGAATGTGAAACTCCATATATAATGTGCACTTAGCAGACACGTTAGCCTTCAAAAGGGGTGGAGACCAACATGATTAATGCGGGGGTGTTGCAAGTGTTGTGGTGAGTAGAACGACTCCACATAAGTATACTTGGGAACGGCTGTGTGAGTAGGCGATGCAAGGTGTTTTCTCGTGCCATCCACATCTTGGAGTTCATTTGGATCAATGGACTACATGAGGATGTTGAGGGCTTTAAGAGTGCATCAAATTCCTCCTTGACCGAGGAACAAACCTCTTTCAACATTGCAAATTTGAAGTTCGCAAACATTGAAAGAATATCTGTCGTGGTTAAGGGGGCAGACAGAGCAATGGGGGCTACGGGGATGGCGACAGAAGGTTGTTGAACCTCTCCATCGCGTCAGGAAGTATTTGACCATCCGTCACAAGCGGTAGTCGACCACCCTAGTCCTCTATAACTTTCATGTATGGTAAGGTGGTTAAACCTTATAAAAGAGGGGTGGTGGGGGCTTGGATGCCAATTGAAAGGATCGATATTGTTAACTAGAGAGGTTTAATAGGATACTACACATTTAAGCTTACTTACCAATTTTTATGTTAAGATGATAAATAAGGTTCACTAGAAATGCAACTAGGTGAACACAACCTAAACATCAACTAGGTGAACACAACCTAAACTTAAAGCAAGGTATGCTAGGCAAAAAATCAAGATGTCAAGACATCAAGCATACAAAGCAAAGCAAAGTGTGGGAAAGTATTAACCACAAGTGAGTCGATGATGTGTATTTTATCCCTTGGGAAAGAGCTAATCTCCGTTAGAGTGGTGCCGGAGCCAATGCTTCTGGAATGCCAAAGAAGGCTTATTATATTCTTCTAGAGTTACCCCCAAAGGATGACCCTTGAATCACTCGGGTTGCCCTTGAAGGCGACCACCTGTAGGACCGAAAGTAGGTCTAGAGGGGAGGGGGGTAATTAGACTACTTGCCAAATTAGTGATGAATCTTTTCCCAATTTTATTTCTCTACAGATTTAGCAATCCTAAACAAGTACAGAAACACCCTACACATGCCAATCTAATCATAGTCAGTGGAAAGTAAAGACATTGCAAGTGATAGCAGTAAAGGGATGGGGTTGGAGATATGCAAACGCAATGGTGACACAGAAGATTTTGACCAGTGCTTCTGATAGGTGGTGCTATCGTACGTCCACATTGATGGAGGCTTCAATCTCAAGGATAACTATTGCGCGAGCCCACGGAGGGATCCACCCACAAATGGTCCACGAAGAAGCAACCTTACCTATTACACCGTGGCCTATGTCCACGAAGGACTAGTCTCACTCGGGGTAGATATTCATGAAGTAGGTGATCTCGTTGCCCTTACAAACTTCTTGGTTTCCCCACACGATTCAGAGACCCCCAAGCACACCTAATCAATCTAGGAGGCACCACCCTCCAAAAGGTAATATATATTGTTGTTGATGATGAACTCCTTGCTCTTGTGGTTCAAAAGAGAGTCTCATAAACACTCAAACACTCTCTTGCTGATTTTGGCTTTGGAGTAGTAGAAAAATTGGGTGGAAAAGAAATAAAGGTGGCTAGATAACAAACTTCTATGGTTGGAGTGGAATCCCTTTGATATCAACAGGATGACGAGCTCTCTCTTAGAAGAATGGACATGGGAAGTGTATGTTTCGCTCTAGTTGCTCTCTAAGAGTTGGTGGAATGGGTGGGGGTATGTATAGGCAGCACCAAAAATACAACCGTTACACACCTTTATGCACTACTCGGTGGGACCGGGTGAAACCACTCGGTGAGACTACCTAGTACAAAAGGTTTGAACTTTGTGCTTTTCGGTGAGACAGGGTGAAACCATTTAGTGGGACCGAGATGAGATAATCTAAGGGAGTGTTTAGTTCAAGAACCAAATGGGATGGAATGTCATGGTTCCATTCTAGTAAAATGGGTCAGTAGCACTCCTATGTTTGGTGTAGTCAAAATGTGGAATTGGTCGGTTCCATCATTGTGTTTGGGTTAAGAGATAAATATGTATAGTCATATCAAGTAACCATGCACCGATGTGCTGAACAAGTTAAGCTAAACTGCATAAGATCACATAAAATTGCAGCACTGATGTACACAAGAAGTACCAAATTGTACAACTGTTGCAACTAGCATTTTTATACAAAATTAAAACTGTGTATCCAGATAAATCCATTGTGCTCTTCTTAACCATGTCAATATATTAGTTTCTTCGAGTAACCAAGACTTGTGTGATAAAAAAATCCAGTTTACAATATAGGTCAGCACCCTTTCTAGTATGCAGCAACAAGAACGACACATGCTACAACAACACATCCGAGAGCTGGGCCACTGTACATGCTGAGCTGTACGTCTTGGACCTATCCAAGAGCTGGCTCGCCAGCCGCATCTCGATGAGTTCTTGAGAAGGAGCTTGAGGTGGACATAGCAGCGACGTCCTTAGCGCCGAGCTCGAGGCGGAGGAGGGGGGCCTCTGAGGGCGAGGACGGTGTGTGTGGGGATCACAGGGAGAACGGGAGGTGGGGATGCAGGTGGCCACCGCCTCCCCTCGCATAGATCAGGCAACCTCTGCCTTTCCCACGAATCAGATAGCAACCGTCCCCAGGCACTGGTCGGAACCCTTTGGTGCCTAGTAAAGAGGGAGCATAGGAGATGCCGAGGAGAGAGAGAGAGAGGTGAGAGGGGAAGAGTGGCGGCTATAGAGGGAGAGAGATGCGAGAGGATAGGATACGCCGAGCCCGAGAGAGAGACGATAGGGACGTGGTTCTGTGTGGTTCCTCAGATTTAGAGGAATCACTTTTTTTTTGAAAAAAAACTCATGCTTTATTCATTCAAAACAACCATTACATCGTTTATGAGGAAATGTACAATTTCAGTATTTGGCTCCTCAAACCAATTAGAAATGAATGAAAATCTAGCCAATCTAGCAAGTTCACGAGTAACTTTATTTACTTCTCTATTACAATTATCGAATCTAGAAATAGTAAAATCACAAGCTAAATGAAAACAATCGTCAATAACTGCCGCTGCTGCCCCTGACGATCTTCCTCCTTCCTTCATGGTATCAATCACCTCCATATTTTCCAAATTAATAATAATGCGATTGCTTCCTGTCCTTTGAGAAAGGGACAAACCAAATCTTAGGGTCTGGGCTTCAGCCATCAGAACATCCGCGCACTAGTCAGTTTTATCGTTCCCCCCCAACAATAAATCTACCTTTGTTGTCACTTAGGATTGCTCCCATCGTATCCCTAAGTAAATCATGGTCAAAAGAAGCATCAACGTTAAGTTTAACAAACCCTACCGGTGGGCAAGAGCATCCTCTTTTTTTCATGGAGACCTTTTGCGAGCAAGCGGTACCAAAATTGGCCGTAAGAACCCGGATTCCCATTGAAATATGGTGTGCATTCTGAGTGGCCTCCTTGTGAACAAATTTACGCCTTTCCCACCACAGGTACCAGACTGATATGGCAATCATTTCACGTACATTTTTTATCCCTAAAATACACAATTCATGATCTTGCATTGAAAGTAAATATTCCTCTTCACCCGCACGATCTACTTGACAAGCTATATCGATAATATCATCCATACCTAGCCTCCTCCTTAATTTAGAGGAATCACTTGTTTCAACATATCAAGCGAATATGCCATTCCAGGTAACGAGTGTGTTCTAGTTTATGGACACAACCAAATGCGAGAACGACCTGCGGGTGCGGGACAAACCCGTTACGTTCCATCTGGTGATTGGAACCAAACACACCCTAAGCACTTTCCACACTTCGGAGTCACCAACTGAATGCAATCAAAAATTCCGATAGAATTTCAGTTGGCAACAGAAGGTTGGCCAGTGCACGTCAGTGGGACCAAAGGATCAACTCGGTGAGACCGAGGTTCTTGTTTTAGGCAAAGACTATGTCATGTGTATCTCGGTGAGTCCAGATGAATGTGTATTGGTGGGACGGAGATTGACTTTAGTGTTTTGACATAGTTGAATGTGGGAAAATGTTTGAGGATTTTGGAGCAATCTCTAAGCACTTGAGTAGTGAGACCACTATCATAACCTCATTCCCATCTAATATTATTGGCTTTCCTATGGATTCAATATGAACTTGGATCACTCAAATATAAGATGAAGAGTCTTGAGTCTTTGACCAACACTTGTCCTTAGCATTTTGAGGGATCCACCTTCACATCGTATGTTGTACCTAAATTGAATTCTTTCCTGAAATATTGTTTGAGTAACCATTAGTTCAATGAGATACATGATGTGATAAATTGCCAAAACCACCCGGGGATTAGATGCACTTTCACCACCACACCTTTACATACGTCTACGGAGCACACCACAAGCATGGAAACTTCCGGAGGAACCTCTAACATTCTAGGAGCCCAAGCTCCAAGAGTAACAAGTTCCTAAAAAAGAGCGAGTTGGGGCAACACAAATCTGTATGAATCTCCTCCAATCCCTAAAGAATCGGAGTGTTTGCCAATGGTGGAAGAGAGATTGAATAAGATTAGGGTTCAAGGTAGGATAAGGGTGAGTATTTATATCCTGCAAAAGGTAAGTAACCGTTGTCCAGTCGACACCTCCGAGCACCTGAACTAACCAAAGACAGCGCAGGTATTACCGGGCACCCATAGCAAACTATCGTTGAGCACCAGGGACCATCGGGTATCCAGGAGTCCAAGACCCCGGTGTTGGAAATAGGCTCTAGAGGCAATAATAGTTGTATTATTTATTTTGACACTTATAATTCAATGTTTATATTCTATGTTATAGCTGCTATAGTTCTTGAATATGTGATTCAGAGGAAAACCCATAAGCACGTGTAGAGTTATAAACGGTAAAACTCGATTCCTAGTCTCTCCTCTAGGATTAGCTCAGGTGTTGCATGATGGTTATGTTTTCCTAATCATAGGCATAAGTTAAGTGTAACAAGGATGCCGACAACTTTGATAGTATGATGTTAGAAGAACAATCATATTTAATTGACCCAACTTGTTAGTTGTACTTTGAGATGGCTAGTTCCTTAGACCATGCGAGTATCAAGTCAATTCATACTAGACAATGCACTTTGGGTTTGCTCCAACGTCATCTATAACACGGTGATCATAACGACAACTTACAGGTTCATTGGAAAGTTTGACAAGGGGAAAGACAGCTCTAGAGTGGGATTTTCTCCCCCGACGATGGAAATATACTCTTAGAGCCCTCTCGGTGTGAAGGCATCCATTATTGTCTGGCCAGCCACAAGTGACTAGCTCACAGGCATGTCGAAACATGACAACGAGAAAGAAGAACAAAACCGGTAACAAAGAAACCGGTATACTGAGCATGAGAATGACCCCAAGAGGATACTGATATATCTCCCGTCGGGTTTTGTAAAGCATCACAAATCAAAGGAAATAGCATATGATAACCATTAGTTCACTCAAATATCATTCATGTGGATATAGGGGTCAACATGGATGTCCACGGTTTTGATGTTGATCATTGAACGAAAGGAAGTTTGTTCATGTATATATTCCACCAAACCTAAAGGGTCACACACTTAAGGGAATTATGATCTATCGATTTCTATAGGAAAATATTACCAGAAGAGTTTTGGGAATAAAAGAAATAGTTTCGAGAGAAACCAGTAGTGTTTCGGGGTTACCAAAAATGTTTCAGAGAATATCGGGTAATATCAGGTAATGCAATATTGGAGGGAAACTGTTTCTGGGGATCTAATATAAATAATAGAGAGCTCTAATGTTGATTAAGAGGCTCCTAGGATTTATTTAGGGGCTATGAGCTAATGATAATAGCTAAATGCCACACAGGGGAAAGTTATGGCCATATGGGCCTAATAAGGTTGTGGCACACAACTAAAGGACAAGCTTGGTTGTGTGTGTGTGTGTGGGGGGGGGGGGTGGGGGGGATTGACTTGGAGGAGGACTCTATGGGTGCACCAAGAAGGGAGACGTCCCCAAATCATTTGCGCCCCCTCCCCTCCACCTATATATACTAGAGGGGGCATCCCCTTTGAGGCACACAAGTTCTTTCTGGGTGGAGGCGTCCCCTCTAGTTCACTGTATCTCTCTAGTTTTAGTTCTTGTCCAGATTTTCTAGACTAGATCTATTTCTAGTTTTCTGTGGTCCACATAATAGAGAAGCCCCATTAGTTTCTCTTCTCCCTCCTTAGTTCTCCGGTGATGCAAAGCTCTGGGGGCGAAACATTGTTGGATCGTGACGCCCGTACACGTGCAATCCGTAGACAAGTCATGCTTTCGGTCTTCAGTTCAGGGATCATCGTGGATAGTTCGAGGGACTTCAAGAATGATATACACCAACTCTTCTTTTACTACAACTCGAAGTTGGTAACTATCTGATCTAACCTTGTATGCATCTTCATAGTGATCTAGGATCTTGATAGTAGGGCATTTTTTTGTTTTCTACTACATTTCCTAATAGTGGCATCATGAGCGGTTCTACGAGTAGATGCGGGTTACGATCTAGATCACATGTGATTTTGTGGGTATTGCACAATTTTTTTAGTAATGAATTGGATCTATTGCTAAATAAGAACTAGATGAGTTTTAGGGCTTAATAACATTAAGCGAGTAGAAGATACGATCTTTAGTGTTAGATACAATCTTTTACTTGATATTCTTGCTTGCTTCCCTTGAGTTTTGCTTCTATTCTGTTCTTTGCGGCATGGTATATCTTTGTTACAAAGTTCTGACAATCGGCTATTCTGGCTATCAACGATTTGCTATCTCAGTTCTTTGGGCAACACCTTAGTCAAGAAAGTTGAATCGTCGCAAAACAAGAGGGCATGTTGATGTTGATCAACATGGGGTCACGCGTATTGTCGAAGTTTAGTGTGGTGCTATAGATTTTTAATTAAGTCTCTTCCCTCACACACCTCTCAAAGTTAATCTAGCAATAAGAATATTCATACTTAATGGTGGATGTAGGTAGCTAGTGTTCTCTTAAACCCTAGAAACCAAGTACATTTAAATTTTGCTAAACTAATTAGAGGACTTCTAATTTGTTTTATAGGGTGCATGTGATGTGATATAGGCTTCATCTTGATAATGAGTTTATGTATGTGATGGTTATATGATGTAATTATTAAGCGAGTCATGCGTCACAGTACCACGTGATGGCTGGAGCCATGAGATTGCCACTTTAATGACCTGCGTGTCAACTTGTATGTAATAGAGTAGCTATAGAGATTGCGGTGAGATTACACATGGTGGTGATAAGCTTGCAAAGAAGGACCCCGACGCAAGGAGGCTGTACAAGGCGCAAGAGGAAGAAAAGCTAAAAAACATGCTACCACGGCAGCAATGTTCAAAATTGCTGCCACGACAACATTTTGAGGTTGCCACGACAAGCAGGCTTTTAGAAAATATGTTTTTGATAAAATGGCTGCCATGATTAAAAAAATTCGAAATTGTTTCCATGAGAGATGTTTTTCTGCTTCCACCATATTGTTTTCAACAATTTTTTTCGTGAAACCATGAAGACTTCCCGACGCCCAAAGCTACTCCATATCATGCTATTATGAATTGCCTGGGATGTTTATCCCTTTTTGTTTGCACCCTTTTGATTACACACTAGTCGTTTTTATTAGGGTGATTTCTCACATAAAATATCAAGTTGTCTGTGTCTCCCCAGTGAAGCACCTTCTATAACACATAGCTTTTCGGGGCACAACATGTACACATGACTACGAACGAACGGTGAGGTGTAAGGCAGGTGAAGGTCATACCTCACTTCAAGAGCACTAGGTTGTCTTGAAGTTCTAGCAGGACAATCCTGAGCTAAGAACACATGCATCAAAAGTTGAACAAGAGTCACATGGAGATGTGATCGACAAGTTGGCATACCAATTGTACCTCACCTCATAAGTGATGCGCACATCAATGGCGATGAATAAAATACGAGTCTTGAATCACTCAAAATCAATTATGAAAGATATTGCTTTGAGTGGGAGCACACTTATGAATTAAATAAGTTTAATCACTGGTGCAATTAATTATAGACATTGTGTATTTGTAGTTTGCATTATAGTTATAGAATAATGCTCGCGGTTCCATCTTACCTGTGGAAAATGATTTGGTGTTTATTATGTTGGGAAACATAGTAGAAAACAAAAAAAATTCATCCTAAGATCGAACCAGGAACACTATGAAGATGCATAAGAGGTTTAGATCGAATCGTTACCAACTACGAGTTACAGGAGAAGAAGAGTTGATGAAGTTCGTTGATAATGTCCCTCGAACCATTCACGAACGACCCCCCGAACTGAAGACCGAAAGCAATACCTCTCTGTGCATTGCACGTGTACATGCTTCACAATCCGACAACGCTTCACCATCCAGAGCTAATTCTCGCTGGAGAATTAGAGCGAGAAGAAGAGAACCACATATGGCTTCTCTATTAGGAGGATTAGAGAGATCTAGGTCTAGCTCTAATTAGATCAATTAGACCTAGAACTAGAGAACTAGGGGAGGCTCGAAATTTTTGTTACAAAAGGGCCAAAACCTCTAGTATATATAGTTGTACGGGAGAGGAGGGGGCGCCACAAGGGGGAGGAGGACTCCTGCCCTTGCGTCAGCCCTAGGGGACCCCACTCCAATTCAGCCTCCCTTAGCCTTTTTAGGCTAAGGGGGCGTCCCCTTTTGTTATTGGACCCTAAGTGAAGGAGTCCTGGACTAGGGTGTCCCAGCCGAGCTGGTCTAGTGCATGGGTCGGGCTGGAGGCCCATCCTGGAGGAAGGACTTCAGAAGCCCTATGATGGAGCATGAGCATATCGGATTCTACCGAAGACTTGGCATGCACTCCAGGAAGATGATGATTCGTTCAACATGTAATCCGTAGATGGTAACCGACATTCATGTAACCCTAGATACCCTCGGTGCCTATATAAACCGTATGGTTTAGCCCGTAGAGGATACCCATACACAACAGCATCACCCCTAGGGTTTAGACCACAAACATATGATCTCGAGGTAGATCGACTCTGTACTTGTTACACCGTCAATATAACAAGAGCAGGACGTTGGGTTTTACCTCCATCGAGAGGGCCTGAACTTGGGTAAAAGCCTCGTGTTTCTTGTCTCCTGTTACCATCGATCTAATCTCACAGCTTGGCCCCCCTACCCGAGGTCTGCCGGTTTTGACACCGACATTTGGTGCTTTCATTGAGAGCTCGCTGTGTGATCATCAGGATTGATGGCTCGTCTGCAGTTCGACAGTAGCATTGGCTGCTATGATATCTTCGTCCCAGACCAGCTCTCCGCTTTCGTTAGTGTGGTACTACATGCCGATCCCACCGGCCATCTAGGCCGCATCGAGACCTTCACTCCGAACAAGGTTATCATGTTTGGAAGTTTGGAGTACGTCTCCGACGCGAGGGGCGATCTGGTTGTAGCGGAACAGATCCCAACTCAATCTGAAGATCCTTCAGGCATGAACGCTCCAAATCAGGTTCCTGATCTAATATTTGGATCCGACCCCCCGACGGAGCCAACCCCAGAGATGGATTTGGGAGGAGCCACATCTGACCTAACTCAAGCTACCTTGGGTGACATCCCGAAGCCGAATTCTTCTTTGGATCTAACGGCGGTCCTAGAGGAAGCCACTCCATTCCTCGAACCGAAGCCGACCTAGAGGGCCCCAGAAAATGGACTTGCCTTATGTGTTCCGAGCAACCCCTTTCATATCAGCCTGGCTTATCGCCAGGCCCTTGCCGTAGAGGAGCTCTTGTAGATAAACGAGGTGCTGGATCGGATCCAGAACCTGACGATCTCATCTACTGTTTACGATCAGATTGGATGTAAACCCGAAGATCACGAGATTTTCATCCCACCCACCACCCACCTAGTCGCCACAGTCAAAGATTTCACTGATGCACTAGACTATAGATCTAATGAGGCCATCTACATGGACGATGACCACATCAATTCCGTATCAAACTCACTCGCGACCATTACCCAAACCGGAAAGTGGGCTGCACGTCGACTTATGACATTTATATGGTAGATACCCCTAAGGAAGACCCCGAGGAGAAACCTAAGGAGAGTTCCAAGTGTCACCGCCCCAAGAGAAGACCAAGGGGCAACAATGGAAACAAAAGTGAAGCTACCCTCGCAGATAACACGGCTATCCCCGTCGCGGACGAAAACCGACAGGCCGAGCTTTCACAACAAAATGGGCCTATGTGTACACCTGCCAAAGAGGACCCCGAGGAGAAGGAAAGCTCCAAAAGAGGGACGGATGAGGACTACATGCCGAAATTCGACGACGATAATAGCCTTGGACCCTATGAGTTTGAGGTGCCTAAGAGCCCTTCCGCGCAGATACGCTTTCAACGCCGGCTAGCCGCAATCGCGCAGAGCATGAAGAGAAAACAACATGAGTTGTACTCCCATGAAGCCACACTCAATGAGAAGTGGGAGCAAGTACTTAAGGCCAAAGCGGACTTCGAAGCACGGTGTACGACAACTAAGTCATTCCAAGACGGCGCCTGTTACCTGAATTCGAAGACGAGGTGGACGTCGATCCTTTCGCACACGACCACAAGGAGCAGGCTGACCGCCCCCCTAGAGGATGAGATCGGCCAACAGGGGCATACAAAGAGCCCCCGACGAAGCCTCGCCCCCACGGCAAGAGCCCAGTTGATTATACCAAGCCCTATGACCTGCACACTAAAATACACAGGGAGAAATCACCTCCCCGATCCATTTATGGAGTGCGGAACCATGTGCCCACCGGCTTAGAAGGATACGACGCCTGGATAGACAGGCAAGGCCAAGCTCATGAACCGAGAAGAGAGGATTGCGAACACTCGACAGAATGCGTTTTGATATCGAGCTCATGCGCACCCTGTCTGTTTTACAAACAAGGTCATAGAACATTAGTTCCCAAGGGTTTACGCCCACCAACATCAATCAATATGATGGCATGACAGATCCAGCCGTCTGGATAGAAGATTTCCTTCTGCACATCCACATGGCCCGACGAGATGATCTTCATGCCATAAAATACTTGCCACTCAAACTTAAGGGGCCGACACAACATTGGCCCCATAGCTTACCCAATAATTATATCGGAAGCTGGGAGGAGCTGAAGGACACTTTTAGGTCCAACTTTCAAGGTACCTATGTTCGGCCTCCGGATGCCGAGTACCTCAGCCATGTCATCCAGAAGGAGGGCGAATCAGCTCAGAAATTTTGGAATCGGCTCCTAACTAAGAAGAACCAGATAGTTGATTGCCCGGACACCGAGGCCATTGCAGCATTCAAACACAACATCCGGGACGAATGGTTAGCCTGACAACTCGGACAGGACAAGCCGAGGACCACGGCAGCCCTCACGGCATTAATGACCCGCTTCTGCGCAGGAGAGGACAACTGGTTGGCCCGTAACTCTCAGAGGAGCGACCCCGACACGGTCCGGGATGGGAATGACAAGCCGAGGTGCAATAAGCATAAGTGCAAAATAAGAATAGTGACAGCGACGCCAAGGACCCAACAGTCAATGCAGGGTTCAATAGCTCATGGCTGGACCCAAAAAGAGACCCTTCAAAGGAAACAAGGACGGCCCAAGCGCTCTGGAAAAAATACTGGAAAAGCTCTGCAAGATCCACGACACCTTAGATAAACCTGCCCATCACACCAATCAAAATTGTTGGGTGTTCAAGTAGGCTAGGAAGGCCATAGCCGAAGAGTCAGGAAAGGGCTAGTCCAGGAGCGACGACGACAAGGACGAACCTCGACGGCCGAGCAACGACGGCCAAAAACAGTTACCCTCCAAGGTAAAGGACGTGAACATGATCTATGTCAAGCACATTCCTAAAAAGAAGAGAAAACATGCACTTCATGATGTCTACGCCTTAGAGTCCACCACAAACCTACGGGTTCGTAGCTAGTACCTAGATGGCTTTCTCTCTCTCTCTCTTTGATCTTCAATACCATGTTCACTGCGATCCTCGCGGTGATCTATCTGATGTAATCCTTTTTTTGCAGTGTGTTTGTTGGGATCCAATGAATTGCGGGTTTATGATCAGATTATTCATTGAAAGTAATCGAGTCTTTTCTGAATTCTATTATGCATGATTGTTATAGCTTTGTATTTCTCTCCGATCTATCGGTTTGGTTTGGCCAACTAGATTGATTTATCTTCAGCGGGAGTGGTGCGTTGTAATGGGTTCAATCTTGCGGTGTTATATATCCCAGTGACAAAAAGGGACAAGACATGCATTTGTATTGTTGCCATTAAGGATAAACAACGGGGTATGAACATATTGCTTGTTTTACTATGTCTACATCATGTTATCTTGCTTAATGTGTTACTCCGTTTGTCATGAACTAAATACCTTCACTACTATAGGAAGGTCCAAAGACGACACATCAATCAGAGACCCTTCGACCAAACTGTGTGCGATCCATCAATTGCAAACGGTATAGTTATAGCCCCGTCGCCAATAACGAAAACTGTGTATGATGGCGGAACCATCAAATACGATTTAGAAAAGACTTACGTGTGCGATACGTGGCATACGGTTGGTTCTTTTGAACTATTTGCGATTAGCCAAGATAACACAAACGGTTAACAAAACACATATGTGTGTGAAGTACGACATACAGTTCACTCGCATTAACTGTTTGTGCTGATCCAGCAGAACACAAATGAGTTAGCATAAGAAGGTGCGTGTGATACCCGACAAATAGTTCATTCATCAGATTTGTGTGGGAAGACCAATAATAACCCACACGATTCATCCTGACAAGTTGTGTGTGTTGTGGGCAGACGGTTGCTGCTCACAATTTTCAGCGATTGACTAAATCATTATCGATGCTACGTAGGGAAGTGTCGTTTCCTGTATTAATATCGCAGACGTTTTGTTATTATTACCCGTCTACTTGCTCATCTGTCCTCCTCCCTCACGTCATGTCACCGTGTTGCCGCCCGATGGTTCCAGTGCATGCTTCGCTACCGCACATGCGTTTCTTTTGGCCACGCATCGGCTCGATGATCCGTTCCCACGCACAAAACCGCGCTTCGGCTCAAGCTTCCCGCGAGGCTCGGCAAAATCCCAAAAAACCCAATGTTTGTCGGCTTGCTATATAAACCCTCACGGCCGGCGACTCCACATTGTCTTCATCCCCTCCCTCCCTGTAGCTTATCTAGTTTCCTTCTCCCCAAGCTCCAATGGCACCGGCCGGTCATCGTCGCTCAGCCACTCCGCCAGAGGACAACTCAAGCTGAGAGGCTTCACCACATCGGCGCAGCAGTCCTCTGAAGCGTGCAGTGCACGTGGTGTCCCTCGTGGGTGTGCGCACGCCACCCACTACACGCTCAGCCACCGCTGCCTGAAGGCAGCTGCTGTCGGTGGCCGCCGTGGCCGCCACCCTACCGGCAGTCGCCGAGGCCGCCACCACACTGTCGTCCGCCTTGGACACGAGCCCGCCATCGGGCGGCGGGGTCATCACCCGCTACGCGACCGCGGCCCGTATGCGGGAGGTGGAGGCCGCCAAAGGCCCATCGTTGGGCTTCTGCGTCGCAGACCTTGCGCGCTACATCTACTTCCTAGAGAAGGAGGTGAAGCACCAGGTCGCGCATGCGAAGAAGCTCACCGACGTCGTGGTCACAGGAGGAGCCGCAGCGGCAGCGCGGAATGTGGAGATCTACGCCGAGTTCCGCTGCTTCGAGGAGGGACGTCTGGAGTGGCGGAGGGCAACATTGACAGGCAACAGACTCGACTCCACCAGCTCGTCGGCAGGCTCCTCCTCCATTGGCTCTTACTGATCGCGCTCGGTTCTGCTGGAAGTAGTGCAAAGCCCGTCCATAGTACTAGTATTTAGGGGCTATCTTGTTCAGTTCATCTAACTATAGATGTGGTCGAACTGTACCACGTACTTTAAATTAGCTAGTATATATAGTTGAACAAGCTATTTCAGTACGTGGTTGGCAACAATTGGGGAGAAGTTTGTTCTGTTCAGCTGTCGAGTTGAACTGTTTTGTATAAATACCACTACTTAATGTATGTATGAAATCCATGTTTACTGAATTTCAGTTGCAAAATTGCATCATAATTGTGATTTTTTTGCAGCAAAATTTGACAAATGTCAGTGCTACAATGTTGACAAATGCCAATGTTACTAGATCGACAAATGCCAAGGTTTCCAATTTGACAAATGGCAATTTACCCAATATGACATATGCAAATCTTTCTGGATTGTCTATACTAAGCGCACGAGTCATCGTAGAGAAACGTTTGTGATACATGATGCACCAACCTTCGCACCAATATTTCACTTGGCTTACTCGTGAAGGAAACATAGCTGTCGATCTGCAGACGGGTATTCAATCTGAACCGTTTGTGATGAGTATTTATTCAGAGAAAAACAATGGTGTTTTCTATTTACTCTATTTACTATGTGAATTCAGAGATAAATACTTAGTTGATCAAACCATAGATTTCATTCAGTCAAGCTTTGACTTTACATTCATAGGATTGAGATACAACATAAAGAAAACTAGTTGCTGCGACAGCGGCGGCGTCTTGCGCCGGCGATGTCGTGCTCCGGGCCGCAGTTGTTCAATTCTTCAAACAAGATCAGAATGTTATGGAGATCGAAATCAAAGAGCCTGTCGTCACGCGATCGACGGCGGGGGGGGGGGGGGGGGGGGACTAGCGGCACTACGAGGAAGCTATCGACGGCGGCGTTCCAATCCGCTGAGGGGGACATGCCGGGTGCAGGCATGCGCACGGGCATGTAAGCGGTGGGTGCAGGCACGCGCACGGGGACGGGCGCGGTGGGTGCGAGCACGCGCATGGGGACCGGTGCGGCTTGTGCAGGGACGCGCACGAGCACAAGCGCAGGAGGAAGCACTGGCGCTTGCACGTACACGAGATCACGCGGGTCTGCGGGGACCTCGCTGACGCCCGCGGTTTCCAGCTCTGGGATTGCTCAGTGACCTGCCCGTCAATGCCAGGGTGATGGTTGCTGGCGCGGGCCCGGGGATGGTTGCTGGTGAGTGCGCCGGGGCAGCATCCACTGTGGCATGCAACTCTTCTAGGGCCATGTCCATGGCGTCCCATTCGTCTTTATGTTCTATCGACTCCGGCTCGGTGTCGACTTCACTAAACCGGAAGTCTAGTGGCATATGATCCTTGTGCGCCATGGCGAAGGTGCATGGAGGTCTGAATGATGGAGGAAAATGGGAAGCGAACAGAGAGGATTGTGAGTGAGTGGGCACTAAAGCCACTTATTAAACAGCGGCTCGTGCGCCATTGATGGACAGGTTAGAAGCGAGGCAGGCAGATATGGAGGTCAAAGGGCTCGCTTCCCGGCGAGCCTGCACCGTACTGCTTGAACGCCTCCTAGTGAGCCTGCGCACCAGAGGCTAGCTCGCACGCCTCCCTTGCCCCGTCAACTCACACAACTGCTCGCACGACACCTCCTAGCCAATAAAGAGTGTGATGCGTGGCAGCATGTAAAATGGGCAGTAGAACGCCCATGGTTTATAAATAATGCAACCGTTTGCGTGGTAACATGGCAGTTCTTTGTTCCAAAAAGCTTTTGTTGGCTATTAATGTGTGCCCCTTTTCACAAAGTGGACACGAAAAATACCACAACATATTTGTGCTATATCATGATGCCATGCCCAATTTCTTGAATTTTGTGTGAGTTTTAGATTTACTAAAGTGTAAACCAATATTTTAAATGTTGGCTCTAGAAGAAAATATATATTGAAAACGTGTCTCAAATAGGAAAACAAAATCCTATGATGCCTTTATGTGCCATGTCATGACACCATGCCAAGTTTCATAAATTTCTAACGAGTTTTTGATTTACATGAACTTAAAACCCAAGTTTCTCAATGTTTGTGACCGGGCCAAAACTCGGAGATATTTGAAATTATTTTCCATTTCTTTGCATGGACCTAAAGATGCGTCCGTGTACACTTATATGATTTGTTAATCCATTTTGATGCACCAGACCTTGTGATTGTAGTTCAAATTTGAATTATGCACATTAAATGCCTATGAAACTCAATTAATGCATAAAAGGGCCAAAGGACCCCTGGATAATTCCATATTTTAGCACGAGACTCCTACTAGTCTATGTTACCTCGAGAAAAAGTTCAATGCGGGAAGAGGCAGCGGATGTCGTTTCGCCCACGTAAGGTGACGTGTTCCATATCAGAATCACAAAGCTTCCCATGAGAAGCTCTGGTTTGTAAGGGGCTTGTACCAAAACTTGTCCCAAATTGCTCAATTTTTTTAGCACGACACATATGTGCCCTGTCATGACATCATGCCAAGTTTCATGAATTTCTGACAAGTTTTTGATTTGCATGAATTTAAAACCAGAGTTTCTCAATGTTTGTGTGGCCAAGCCAAGACCCCGAGATGTTTGAAATACATCCCCATTTCTTGCATGGGAACTGAAGATGCAACCATGTACACTTATATTATTTTTAACCCATTTTGATAAATTGGACCTTGTGATTGTAGTTGAAATTTGAATTATCCACATTAAATGCCTATAAAATTCAATTAATGTATAAAAAGGCCAAACGAACCCTGCATAGTTCCATATTTTAGCACACCACTCCTGTTGGTCTATATATGTTGCCTCTAGAAATAGTTGAAGGCGAGAAGAGTTAGCGGATGTCGTTTCGCCAACATAAGGTGACGCGCTCCATACCGGAACCACAAAGAGCTTCCCATGAGAAGCTCCAGTTTGTAAGGGGCTTGTGCCAAAACTTGTCCCAAATTTGACAATTTTTTACCACACGCACTTATGAGCTATGTCATGACACCATTCCAAGTTTCATGAATTTCTGACGAGTTTTCGATTTACATGAATTTGAAACATAGTTTCTCATTTCTTGCATGGGGCCTAGAGATGCAGCCATGGACACTTATATGATTTTTCAACCCATTTTGATGCACAAGACCTTGTGATTGTATTTCAAATTTGAATTATACACATTAAATGCCTAGAAAACTCAATTAATGTATAAAAATGCAAAACAAACCGTGAATAATTCCTTATTTTAGCAAGATACTCGATGGTCTATCTTGCCTTTAGAAAAAGTTCAAGGCGAGAAGATGAGCGGATGTCGTTTTGTCCACATAATTATGGTGACATGGTCCCTATCGGAACCACAAAGCTTCCCGTGAAAAGCTCCGGTTTGTAAGGGGCTTGTGCCAAAACTTGTCCCAAAATGGACAAATTTTTTACCCCGACAGATATGTGCCATGTCATGACAACATGCCAAGTTTCATGAATTTCTGACTTGTTTTGGATTTACAGTAAATTAAAAACCAAGTTCCTCAATGTTTGTGGCCGAGCCAAGACCCCGAGATGTTTGAAATTCATTCCCATTTCTTGCATGTGACATAAAGATGAAGCCATGGACACTTATATGATTTTTCAACCTATTATGATGCACCGGACCTTGTGACTGTAGTTCAAAATTTAATTATACAAATTAAATGTCTGGAAAACTCAATTAATCTATAAAAAATGCCAAACGAACCCTAAATAATCTCATATTTTATTACGACACCACTATTGGTATGTGTTCACTGTAGATAAATCTTATTGCGATCCAAACACCGTCCTTTGCCAAAGTAACCTCGTTTTTCGTTTTAAAAACAACATGAAAATCAAGTATATCGCAAAAAGTTCATGAGCATGAATCGTGTGTGATGCAGTACAAAATATCTTGGGCCAATCCTCATACATGGCTTAGGCCGGAAGCTTCGTCGGCTACAGTCCACCGCCGGCCAGTTTATCGCACTTGCTCCTCAAGACTATTTTACTTTTCAATCGTCGCTGGTGAAAGATGGGGACGTGGATCCCCGTCGTGAGGGCAACTTTGACAACCTACTCCGGCCCGAGCATGGCCGCTTCAGCCATGAGCGCGCTCTCAACATGCTTGAATGCGACCGCTACCTCCGACAGGGCGGCTGCCGCAACTGAAAGAGCAGATGCTGCAGCCGAGAGGGCAGCAGCAACAACCGCGACGAGGATAGCAAATGGAGAGGACGACACATCAACTATCAGTTTCTCAGCGTTTGTCATACCCAGATGGCGGACGCCCACACCCATCTCGAGGCCGACCACACCCATCTCGTGTCGGTCACTGGACAAATCACAACGGGCTTCTCCGACACCGGTCGACAACCCACGTCCGACGAGTTGATAATCGCTTAGTGTGCTCGAGCAGGAGTCCGTTTGTCGGCGGTCTCCCTAGATAAGAAGGTGGCCGTCCATGCCCGGCTCATGGCGTCCTTATCCGAAGAGATGGTGGACAAGAACTGCGAGATGCTAGTGGAGTATGTGGAGCCATGGATGCCATGGAGCTCCTTACCCTGGAGGTCGTCGAGCGGGAGCTGGTCACCGAGGAGGCGGCGCAGTTCGACAAGCGCCAGGCGAAATATTAGTCTATGTTTAGAGCATTGGTCTTTTGTTAGAGTAATGTTTAAGTCAACTACCTATGTTTAATTGGCCGATTTAGTAAGTGCGGGTAATGCTGTAGGCTCTTTTATGTAGTACTCAAATTTGCAAGTGATGTTACATTAAGCAATGATGTGGATGACCACCGTAATGAGGGAAATTCGGACCAAAATTTGCCGCCGTATCCCCGTTTTCTCTTCCAAATGAAAATGAAATGCAAGTACCGTGTGCAATGTAGTATCGAATATCTTACACCGGAAGCTTGGAGACCAAAATTTCGACGTTCAATCTCATCACACACGGGATAAACTATAGGATTCGTTTGTGATGTTGGATATCGCACATAGTTCAGATCAAAATAATGTGTCCTATGTGACTGTGCGTGATTTTTGTAATAGTAACAATAAAAAACAGCAAAGTAGCAAGTTTGTAGGGTACGAAACCACCTTAAAGTTATCCTTTTCGATCGATCTATCCAAGAGTTCGTACTAAAATAACACCAAGTTATCCTTTCCGATCGATCTATCTAAGAGTTCGTACTAAAATAACACGATATGATACGCATCAACCAACTCTAATGTCACCTAGATACTCCAATGTCACCACAAGTATCCATGAGTTAATTATACGATACACATCAAACAATTTCAGATTCATAATACTCAATCCAACACAAAGAACCTCAAAGGGTGCCCCAAGATTTCTACCGGAGAAAGTAGGACGAAAACGTGCATCAACCCCTATGCATAGATTACCCCAATGTCACCTTGGGAATCCGCGAGTTAAGTGCCAAGACATAGATCAAGTGCTCTCAAATCCATAAAAGTATTCAATCCGGTAATAACGAAATCTCAAAGGGACAACTCAATTCATCACAACAAGATAGAGAGGGGAAAACACCATATGATCCAACTATATTAACCAAGCCCGTGATACATCAAGATACAAATCAAGAACACGAGAGAGAGAGAGAGATTAAACACAAAGCTACCGGTACAAACCCTCATCCCCAAGGGTGGACTACTCCCTCCGCATCATGGAGACCATAGGGATGATGAAGATGGCCTCCGGTGACGACTTCCCCCTCCGACAGGGTGCCGGAACGGGGTCTAGATTGGTTTTTCGTGGCTACAGAGGCTTGCGGCGGCGGAACTTATGATCTAGGGTTATTTCCGGGTTTTTTTGAATATATAGAATTTTTGGGCATCTGTTTCACGCGAAGATGGGCCACGAGGGGCCCACAAGAGACCAGGGCGCGCCAGAGGGGGCTGGCGTGCCCTGGTGGGTTGTGCCCACCTCGGGGCTCTTCTGGCGCACCCACGAATCTTGTAGTGCCTCTTTTGTTCCAAAAAAAATCATCAAAAAGTTTTGTTGCATTTGGAGAACTTTTATTTCTGCACAAAAAACAACACCATGGTAGTTCTGCTGAAAACAACGTCAGTCCGGGTTAGTTCCATGCAAATCATACCAAAACCATATAAAATTGTTGTAAATATGGCATGAATACTTCATAAATTATAGATACGTTGGAGACATATAGCATCCCCAAGCTTAATTCCTACTCATCCTCGAATATGAGCTACACCCAATGCACAAGTATGATCATAGTGCCCCCTAGTTGGTGCTTTATAAGAGAAGATGGAGACTCAAATTAAAAATAAAAATTGCATAAAGTAAATAAACAGGCCCTTCGCAGAGTGAAGTAGGGATTTGTAGAGGTGCCAGAGCTCAAAGCTTAAATTGAGAGAATTTTTTTGAGAGGCATGCTTTTCCTGTCAACGAAAACGACCGAGTAGTTCTCAATACTTTCCATGCTAGATATATCATAGGCGGTTCCCAAGCAGAAAATAAAGTTTATTCCCATTTCCACCATTCTTTCATAATCCATGGCTAGCCGTATCCACGGTTGCCTTCCATACCAACACTTTCCAAGGAATTTATTATTTGACAACATAAAGTAAACTTCCTTTTCATTTCGGGACTGGGCATCCCTATTACCGCCGTACTCTCGTGCAATGACAAGTGAATAAACACTCATCTTGAGAATAACACATCTAGCATGGAGAAATATTGGACACCCCCTACCGCTTCATGAGCGGTACGAGCACACAAAAAGAAAATTCATTTCGAAAATTAGAGATGGCACATACAAATTTGCTTAGAACGGCACAGAAATACCGCATATAGGTAGGTATGGTGCACTCATATGGCAAAACTGGGTTTAAGGATTTTGGATGAACAAGTAGTATTTCTACTTAGTACAAGTGGAGGCTAGCAAATAGATTGAGAAGCAACCAACCAAGAAACGAAAATTCACATAAATGGGCATTAAGCATAACTAACACCGAATAATGCACCACAAGTAGGACGTAATTTCATTGCATAACTATTGGCTTTCACGCTTGCATAGGGAATCACAAACCTTAACATCAATATTCTTACTCAAGCATAATTACTCACCAACATGACTCACATATTACTATCATCATGTCTCAAAACTGTTACAAGGAATCAAGTTTAATTTGTCCGATGATCTTCATGAATTTTTTTATTATATCCCTCTTTAATATCTATCACTTTGGGACTAGTTTCATATATTGCCATTGCTTTTGACAAGCTCAAATAAATTTAAGTGAAGAACATGAGCATAAAAATTTCATCTCTCAAAATAATATAAGTGAAGCATGAGAGAATTTCTTCAAAACTTACTAACTCTCAAATAAATCTAAGTGAAGCATGAGAGTATATGACAAGCTACTCCAAAAAGATATAAGTGAAGATCAAGCGAGTAGTTAAGTAAATGGGTAGCCATTTGAGAACTCTCTCTCATCTAAAAACTTTCAGATCTAAGTATTTTATTAAAACAGCAAGCAAAACAAAATAAAATGACATTCCAAGAATAGCACACATTATATGAAGAAGCAAAAACTTAGGCTCAATCGCTACTAACCGATAATTGTTGATGATGAAAGGTGGGATGCCTACCGGGGCATACCCAAGCTTATATGCTTGAGACTTCTTGAAATATTATCTTGGGATGCCTTGGGCATCCCCCAGCTTGAGATTTTGTGTCTCCTTAATTCCTTTTATATCACGATTTCCCTAAATCTTAAAAACTTCATCTACAAAAACTCGAAAAGAACTCGTGAGATAGGTTAGTACACATAAGAATAAGTCCAAACTTCTTGTACTGCCAAGACAAGTTGCACAATAATTTCCAAACATCATCTACTGTTTACTATCGTTTCCACAATTTATATCTACCAATATAGGCTATGGAAACTATAGGATAAGTAGATAACAAAACTATGACAGCAATCTGTCCAAACAGAATAGTCTGTAGCAATCTATTAAACCAGTGTACTTATGTAACTCAAAAATTTATGAACATTTAGGACGTGATAAATAATTTATATGACAACACTGTGTAAAAATTTCAGAAACTTTCCATGTTCCAGTAAAATATGAAAATTCAAACTACAGAGAAAGTTTCTGTTTTTGCACAACACACATCAAACATGCAATGCAAGCATCCTAAGGAAATTACTGGAACTTTTTATTGAAAAATAAGATTATAAATAACACCTAACAGAAAATAACAAAATATAATGACGATCCAAGCAAAGCACATATTATGTGACGAATAAAAATATAGCTCTAAGTAAGATATACCGATAGTGTTGAAGACGAAAGAGGGGATGCCTTCCGGGGCATCCCCAAGCTTAGGCGCTTGAGTCTTCCTTGGATATTACCTTGGGGGTGCCTTGGGCATCCCCAAGCTTAGGGTCTTACCACTCCTTATTCTTCTTATATTGGTGTCTTACCCAAAACTTGAAAACTTCAATCACACAAAACTTTACAGAACTTCGTGAGATGGGTTAGTATAATAAGTAAAGATCATTCACTTAGGTACTGTCAAGACAAGATTCATAAATTTTCTAACGTAATAACTACTGTATTCTATCATTCCAATAATTTAAATCACTGAATATAAGCTATGGGAACACTAAAACAAGCAAACTAAGCATGCAAAACAGAATCTGTCAAAAACAGAACAGTCTGTGAATATCTGTAGTGTAACCATACTTACCTGTCTCTAAAAATTCTGAAAACTTAGGAGAACCTGAAGAATTTGTATATAAACACTGTGTAAAAATTGCAGATCATTATCACGCTCCAGTAAAAAAAAATCCTGTACTGGAGTCAAAAGTTTCTGTTTTTGTTCAGCATCAATTCTACTCATCTTGTGAGTCATCCCAAAGGCTTTACTTGGCACAATATTGAAATAAAAGGCACAAAACATGATTACTATAGTATCTTAATCATTTGAACACACAAAAATATAAAGTAAAAGTGTTGGGTTGTCTCCCAACAAGTGCTTTTGTTTAAAGCCTTTTAGCTAGGCATGATGATTTCAATGATGCTCACATAGGAATAGTAATTGAAACATGCAAGAGAGCATCATGAATCTCATGACAAGCACATTTAAGTCTAACCCACTTCCTATGCATAGGGATTTTGTGAGCAAATAATTTATGGGAGCAAGAATCATCTAGCATAGGAAGGCAAAACAAGTGCAACTTTAAAACTTTGAACACATAGAGAGGGAACTTGATATTATTGCAATTCCTACAAGCATATGTTCCTCCCTCATAATAGTTTTCGGTAGCATCATGAATAAATTCAACAATATAAGTATCACATAAAGCATTCTTTTCATGATCCACAAGCATAGAAATTTTATTACTCTCCTCATAAGCAAATTTCTTCTCATTCATAATAGTGGGAGCATCAAACGAAACTCGAATACTATAAATTGTTTCCACATTAAAAGAGTAATGTTCAGTAAAAGGATATTCAAAATTATGACAATAATTATCACTACTTTTTATAACATAAGTATCATCACAATAATCATCATAAGTAGCAACTTTGTTCTCATCATAGTCAAGTGAAACCTTTTACGAAATAGTGGAATCATTACTAAATAAAGTCATGACCTCTCCAAATCCACTTTATCATTATAATAAAATTCAATACCCTCCAAAATAGTGGGATAATAATTATCTAAAGTTGACACTCTTCCAAACCCACTTTCATAAATATCGTATTCATCATAAATAGGAGGCATGCAATCATCATAACAAATTTGATCATTCAAAGTAGGGGAACTAAAAAGATCATCTTCATTAAGCATAGCATCCCCAAGCTTGGGACAAACATTGATTGCAACAAATAAATTCTCAAACATGTCATTGTCATCAAACATAGCATCCCCAAGCTTGTGGCTTGGCATATCATAAGCATAATCAGTCTCATCATTAATAGTATGAATAGCACCAATAGTATAACAATTATTATCATCATAATTTACCAAGTTGGTGCCAAAAAGATTTTCAAGATTATAAGAAGTATCATTATCTTCCCAATCATAGTCATCACAACAAGCAATAGGCATAACAAAATCATCATCAAGCGTATCATCTTCCACAATTATTTTTGATTCATCCTCGTGAGGCACAACAATAATAGGAGCAACATCATTTGGGAGAGATACCTTTTTACCACTACTATTTCTTCTTTTCTTCTTCTTCACCACATCATGTGCGGGTTTAAATAATTTTTTCTAGCTTCTTATTGATGAGATTGGTTGAATAGGGAGCTCCTCCTCGTCACCTATTTCATCATGAGCGACAATATGAGGGAAAGTGGAAATCTTTACCCTTTCATTAGTATTCCTTTTATATTCTATTGGTTTTCCCATCTTTCTATAGTTGGCAATCTAAGCATTCTCATTGCAATTTACCATGCAAAACATATAGATATTTTTTAGATTAGTTTCAATGTCATCCGTGAGAATCAATACTTCAAACCAACTATTTTTATGTGTCAATTCTTCACTCCCCAAAAATAGAGAAAGCTCATTATAAAGTTCAAGGGTGATCAAGTCATTACAATATTTGGTCATGATTTGATCATGAAAAAGTTAGCATTGGAAATTAAGATGACCAACTTTATTGCAAAGTTCACAAGTAATAGGACAAAGAGAACATAATTTTGTAGCAAATTCATCTATCACTTTGAGCAAAAAATTGGTTCTATCATGTTTATGCTTCTTACAAAATCTATCATCCCTATAAGGCACGTCTTCACAAACTTTATGCACTCCACAAAAATTGACATGCTTATAAGAAATATTTTTATCATGACTAGTGCAATCATCATTAGTATTTTGGATATTCATAGAATTCATACTAACAACATTGCAATCATGCTCATCATTTATGCCAAACATTTTATTGAATTCTTCTTCTATCAATTGAGCACAATTTTCCTTTCCATTATTTTCAAGAAAGACATGATAAAGACGAATAGAATGAGGCCACCTCAATTCCATTTTTAGTTTTATTTTATAAACCAAACTAGTGATAAAACAAGAAACTAAAAGATTCAATTGCAAGATCTAAAGATATACCTTCAAGCACTCACCTCCCCAGCAACGACGCCAGAAAAGAGCTTGATGCCTACTACACAACTTGTTCTTGTAGACTCGTGTTGGGCCTCCAAGCGCATACATTTGTAGGACAGTAGCAAATTCCCTCAAGTGGATGACCTAAGGTTTATCAGTCCGTGGGAGGCGTAGGATGAAGATGGTCTCTCTCAAACAACCCTGCAACCAAATAATAAAAAGTCTCTTGTGTCCCCAACACACCAAATACAATGGTAAATTGTATGGGTGCACTAGTTCGGCGAAGAGATGGTGATACAAGTGTAGTAATGATAGAAGATATTGATTTTTTAATAGTAACAATAAAAAACAGCAAGGTAGCAAGTAACAAAAGTGAGCACAAACGGTATTGCGATGCTTTAAAACAAGGCCTAGGGTCCGTACTTTCGCTACTGCAATCTCTCAACAATGCTAATATAATTGGACCACATAACCATCCCTCAACGTGCAACGAAGAATCACTCCAAAGTTCTTATCTAGGGGAGAACATAAGAAGAAATTGTTTGTAGGGTACGAAACCACCTTAAAGTTATCCTTTCCGATCGATCTATCCAAGAGTTCGTACTAAAATAACACCAAGTTATCCTTTCTGATCGATCTATCTAAGAGTTCGTACTAAAATAACACCATATGATACGCATCAACCAACTCTAATGTCACCTAGATACTCCAATGTCACCACAAGTATCCATGAGTTAATTATACGATACACATCAAACAATTTTAGATTCATAATACTCAATCCAACACAAAGAACCCCAAAGAGTGCCCCAAGATTTCTACCGGAGAAAGTAGGACGAAAACGTGCATCAACCCCTATGCATAGATTACCCCAATGTCACCTTGGGAATCCGTGAGTTGAGTGCCAAGACATAGATCAAGTGCTCTCAAATCCATAAAAGTATTCAATCCGGTAATAACGAAATCTCAAAGGGAAAACTCAATTCATCACAACAAGATAGAGAGGGGAAAACACCATATGATCCAACTATATTAACAAATCCCGCGATACATCTAGATCGTGCCAAATCAAGAACACGAGAGAGAGAGAGATTAAACACATAGCTACTGGTACAAACCCTTAGCCCCGAGGGTGGACTACTCCCTCCTCATCATGGAGACCATAGGGACGATGAAGATGGCCTCCGGTGATGATTTCCCCCTCCGACAGGGTGCCAGAACTGGGTCTAGATTGGTTTTTCGTGGCTACAGAGGCTTGCGGAGGCGGAACTTCTGATCTAGGGTTATTTCTAGGGATTTCTAAATATATAGGATTTTTGGGCGTCGGTTTCACGCGTAGATGGGCTACGAGGGGGCTGGTGTGCCCTGGTGGGTTGTGCCCACCTCGTGGCTCTTCTGGCCCTCCCATGAAGCTTCTAGTGCCTCTTTTGTTCCAAAAAAACCGTCAAAAAGTTTCGTTGCATTTGGAGAACTTTTATTTCTGCACAAAAAACAACACCATGGTAGTTCTGCTGAAAACAACGTCAGTCCAGGTTAGTTCCATGCAAATCATACCAAAACCATATAAAATTGTTATAAATATGGCATGGATAGTTCATAAATTATAGATACGTTGGAGACGTATCAGTGCGCGCCAGTTTCTCGCCGCATCAAACGAAAATTTTGGGCTGCCACACAAATATCTACCTCCCCCAATCCTCGTACCAACCAAAAGCCACATTCCCCCTGCCCCCTTGCTTTCCTAAGTTCAAACCTTCACTGCTTGGTTGCAGCGCCGCCTCCTCGCCGGCGACGCTCCTTCCTGCTGCTCGACCTCCTCCATCTAGTCAGGTAATCCACACCTTCCCCATACCCCTCCCCTCCACCCCATCCACCTCCATCCCACATGCCCCGACCGCCAGCGCGACACCTTCCACCAAAATCACCAGCCCATCCCCCAATTAATCGCCGCCAAAAGACATGGTGCATGTAGTATAGCCAGGATCTCAAGGAGCATCTGGTAGCAGAGAAGCAAATCGCGGTCGTACGCGCGGATGAGGTTGCGATGGTTGCCATGCGTGCCGACCCCCAGATCTTGGAGCAGTACCTCACTGTGGAGGCCACCGTCAACACCTCACGTGCGGACACCACCACACAGTTGGCTGCTTTAAACACCAGCTCATGGTGTTTCCTCGAGGGCTCCGCTGGTGCCTTCGACGAAGACTACAAGTTGTTTTCTCTGCGTGCCCGTGCTTTCCTCAGCTCTAGAGCCGGCAGGTTGGTGACCGGACAGGCTCAGCTACTCACCACTACGAGGAAGGCACCCACGATGTGGAGGTCTCCCCCTCTTCCAAGCCCATCGTTATCGATATCTCCAACAACGAGGAATAGCTTGTTTTTTAGCTTAATTACTAATGACTTGTGTTCAGCTAGCTACACGTGTTAAGCATGTTTGATTTACCTGTTGCATGTGCTGCTCCTGCCTTTCCTTAAGAAATTCTAGTGAAACATACAATGTAATGCTACTATGCAATCTGACCTTCTAGTATGTTCTATTGTTCAATATGATGCTCAGTTAACTGTTTGGTTCATTTGTTTTGGTGATCATCTGCAATGTGATCTTCGATTGTTGTTGGTACAATTTTGTATTGTTATGCATGTGAGAAGTAAATCGAATTTGGATATACTAAATACATGTGAAACATACAATTGCTATATTTTATAGTTCTTAGCACGATTGGCTTTTCCATGTGGCTTGAATTAATATGTTAGATCTGCAATGCGTTTATTTTCAGTGACATATTTTACTGATAACATGCCAAATCTCACTTATAACCTGATCAATATCTAATCTTAAATACGTTACAGGGGGAATAATGGGAGACACTGAAGTTTACCATCGAGGTTTGCACATTCATGATCCGTTCGCTAATAGCACATTATTGTGCAATTGCAGGAACCATTTTAATATATAGGTTTCTAATAATTTGGTCTTGCACATGTAGGTCCTGCTGTAAGAGGTTTAGACCCACTGTTCGACCCATTTTGCATGTGGGGAAATGAGGTGTTCATGAATATCAGTCAAATTAAGAAACTGAGAAAGATTGTTAAGATAAAGAAACTAGCAACAAAAAATAACAAGATGTTTGTCTGCACAATGAAGAAGACATCAGTGAAATATAGGATGGTACTATCTCTTTTACGTTGTCTTTTTTCCCTTTGCGACATTTCAATTTTTCAAAACGAAATTTATACATATCTTTGTTTCCAGTCCTTTCCATAGCAGTTCATCGATGAGTACGTCTCAAACCACCTGTATGGTCAAGAGGCGAGGAAGGTATTCATACAATACTAATGGTATAATCTTGAAGTCTTCCTCAAGAGGATGAAGGATGGGCGGGTAACCATCCACAGACACTGGCCTAAAGTTGCAAGGACCTTCGACACCAGTGAAGGCTCAATATTTGCCTTCCGCTTCAACAACTTTCTAGACGAGATTCATGTGTCTATTTACCGTCTATGATGCTACTTTCCAAAGGTTTTAGATGTTGCATGTGAAACTTGGTCATGTCGTGTAATCGGGTAGCTAGGTAGTTATGCCTATATAATGTTGTACTCTGATTTATTTCAATTATGAAATCCTTGTTGACGTAATACGAATATGAAATATATTGTGTGCTTGATATGAAGTGTCAATTTGATTATTAACAGGATTATAAATAATAGAGCAATTAGGCTGATTATTGGGGTTTCCTATAGCTGACGGTTTCTTAGACAACACTGTGAGCGATGAACTCAACAAACCCACATGATTACTGGAAAGTTGGCATGTTGTATCAGTGAACAATCACACACAACTTCCTGTCGACAACTGTGAGCGTTAGGCCACCCTTTCACAAACGTTTCCACATAAAAAGTGTGTGTGATGGACAGCCCTATGCCAAACAGTTTCTTCTAGGCATCGTGTGTGATAGCCACTCCAATCAGAGACGACATTATGCAAAAAATTGCGTGTGATGTACAATACGAACGGAAACATATCTTTGGGATTCCCTGTGTGGGATGCTAAGCATATCTCACACGACTTCTGCAATATTTCTATTTTTGATGGTGCTCCGAATCGCACACGCTCTATTTTTGTGTGGCATGTGTGACCGGACGGAGGCATCACTGACGATTTATCTGTGTCGTGTGGGATAGGCCCCCTATCGCCTACACAGGCAAGGTGACGGTTTAAAACTACGTCACGGAAAGGGGGTAAAAACCGTTTGTATAGGAGCCGCCTGCACTAGTGCTTTGATGCAGAATCATTTCGGTCGATTGGTGGAGTAATAGTAGTAGATGCAGGATCTTTTTGGTCTACTTGTTTATGGACATGATGCCTATATACATGATCATTGCCGTGAATAACATGTACTAACTATGCGCAATTCTATCAATTGCCGAACAGTAATTTTTCGACCCACCGTATGCTATGTTCAAGAGAGAAGTTTCTAGCGAAAACTATGCCCCCGGGTCTACTTAATCATAAATAGTAAAACCCTAAAAATACTTTGCTGCAATTTATTTACTGTTATTTCATTTTGCTTTTATATCATCTATCTCAAGATTTAATCCTTGCAGGTAACGAGTTCAAGGGGCTTGAAAACCCTCTTGCCCGCGTTGGGTGCAAGTGTTTGGTTTTGTCTGTGTGGGTGTTGTCGAAGGGAGTTTGCTTGGTTGTCCTATTGGTTCGATAATCTTGGTTCTAACTGAGGGAAATACTTATCGCTATTGTGCTGCATCTCCTCTCCTCTTTGGGGAAAATCCCAACGCAACTCACAAGTAGTAGGAAGAATTTCTGGTGCCGTTGCCTTGGAGATATCATCAAACTCTTGTCAGGTCCCTTCACACAAACTATCTTTCACATGTTCTACTTTTTATTTGCTGTTATATTTTTCTTTATATAAAAATCAAAAATACAAAAATATTTCTATTTGCTTGCTTAGTTATCTAGTTTACTTGTTGGCTTGCTAGTTTACTTGCTTCGTCACTATGTCTCAAGAAAATACCAAATTGTGTGACTTTTCAATTACTAGTGCAGAAACTTTTGATATAAGTGGCACTTTGTTGAATCTTGTTATGAAAGAACAATTTGCTAGAAATCCTAATAAGGACGCTGCTTCACATCTTAATACCTTCGTTGAATTATGTGGCATGCAAAAGAAAAAAGATGTGGATAACGATGTGGTTAAATTGAAATTATTTCCTTTCTCACTAAGTGATAAAGCTAAAACTTGTTTTCATCCTTGCCTCGCAATAGTATTGGAGCATATCGGATTCTACCGAAGACTTGGCATGCACTCCAGGAAGATGATGATTCGTTCAACATGTAATCCGTAGATGGTAACCGACATTCATGTAACCATAGATACCCTCGGTGCCTATATAAACCGTATGGTTTAGCCCGTAGAGGATACCCATACACAACAGCATCACCCCTAGGGTTTAGACCACAAACATATGATCTCGAGGTAGATCGACTCTGTACTCGTTACACCGTCAATATAACAAGAGCAGGACGTAGGGTTTTACCTCCATCGAGAGGGCCCGAACTTGGGTAAAAGCCTCGTGTTTCTTGTCTCATGTGACCATCGACCTGATCTCACAGCTTGGCCCCCCTACCCAAGGTCTGCCGGTTTTGACACCGACATTTCCTGCTTTCATTGAGAGCTTGCTGTGTGATCATCAGGATGGATGGCTCGTCTGCAGTTCGACAGTAGCATTGGCTGTTGTGATATCTTCGTCCCCGGCCAGCTCTCCGCTTTCATTAGTGTGGTACTACACGCTGATCCCACCGGCCATCTAGTCCGCATCGAGACCTTCAGTCCGAACAAGGTTATCATGTTTGGAAGTTTAGAGTACGTCTCCGATGCGAGAGGTGATCTAGTTGTAGCGGAAAAGATCCCAACTCAATCTGAAGATCCTTCACGCGTGAACGCTCCATATCTAACAGCCAACCCCAGAGATGGATTTGGGAGCAGCCACAACCGACCTAACTCAAGCTACCTTGGGTGACAACCCGAAGCTGAATTCTTCTTTGGATCTAACAGCGGTCCTAGAGGAAGCCACTCCATTCCTCGAAAAGAAGCCGACCTAGAGGGCCCCAGAAAATGGACTTGCCTTATGTGGTCCAAGCAACCCCTTTCATATCAGCCCGGCTTATAGCCAGGGCCTTGCCGTAGAGGATCTCTTGTAGATAAACAAGGTGCTGGATCGGATCCGAGCTGGCGATCTCATCTACTGTTTACGATCAGATTTGATGTAAACCCGATGATCGCGAGATTTTCATCCCACCCACCACCCACCTAGTCGCCACAGTCAAAGATTTGACTGATGCACTAGACTATAGATCCGATGAGGCCATCTACATGTACGATGACCACATCAATTTTGTATCAAACTCACTCGCGACCATTACCCAAACTGGAAAGTGGGCTGCACGTCGACTTATGACATTTGTATGGTAGATACCCCTAAGGAAGATCCTGAGGAGAAACCTAAGGAGAGTTCCAAGTACCACCGCCCCAAGAGAAGACCAAGGGGCAACAATGGAAACAAAAGTGAAGCTACCCCCGCGGATAACACGGCTGTCCCCGTCGCGGACGAAAACCGACAGGCCGAGCTCGCACAACAAAATGGGCCTATGAGTACACCTGCCAAAGAGGATCTCGAGGAGAAGGAAATCTCCAAAAGCAGGACATGTGAGGACTACATGCCGAAATTCGAGGACGATAATAGCCTTGGATCCTATGACTTCGAGGTGCCTGAGAGCCCATCCGCGCAGATACGCTTTCAACGCCGGCTAGCCGCAACCATGCGGAGCATGAAGAGAAAACAACAGGAGTTGTACTCTCACGAAGCCACACTCAATGAGAAGTGGGAGCAAGTACTTAAGGCCGAAGCGGACTTTGAAGCATAGTGTTTCACAGCTAAGTCATTCCAAGACGGCGCATGTTACCTGAATTCGATGACGAGGTGGACGTCGATCCTTTCACATACGACCACAAGGAGCAGGCTGACCGCCCCCCTAGAGGATGAGATCGGCCAACATGGGCATACAAAGAGCCCCCGACGAAGCCCCGCCCCCACGGCAAGAGCCCAGTCGATTATCCCAAGCCCTATGACCTGCACACTAAAATACGCAGGGAGAAATCACCTCCCCGATCCATCTATGGAGTGCATGACCATGTGCCCACCGACTTAGAAGGATACGATGCCTGGATAGACAGGCAAGGCCAAGCTCATGAACCGAGAAGAGAGGATTGCGAACACCCGACAGAACGCGTTTCGATATCGAGCTCATGCGCACCCGGTCTGTTTTACAAACAAGGTCATAGAACATTAGTTCCCAAGGGTTTACGCCCACCAACATCAATCAATATGATGGCACGACAGATCCAGCCGTCTGGATAGAAGATTTCCTTCTGCACATCCACATGGCCCGAGGAGATGATCTTCATGCCATAAAATACTTGCCACTCAAACTTAAGGCGCCAACACAACATTGGCTCCATAGCTTACCCAATAGTTATATCGGAAGCTGGGAGGAGATGAAGGACGCTTTTAGGTCCAACTTTGAAGGTACCTATGTTCGGCCTCCGGATGCCGATAACCTCAGCCATGTCATCCAGAAGGAGGGCGAATCAGCTCAGAAATCTTGGAATCGGCTCCTAACTAAGAAGAACCAGATAGTTGATTGGCTGGACGCTGAGGCCATTGTAGCTTTCAAACACAACATCCGGGACGAATGGTTAGCCCGACAACTCGGAAAGGACAAGCTGAGGACCATGGAAGCCCTCACGACATTAATGACCCACTTCTGCGCGGGAGAGGACAACTGGTTGGCCCGTAACTCTCAGAGGAGCGACCCCGGCACCTCGGAGTTCCGGGATGGGAACGACAAGCCGAGGTGCAATAAGCATAAGTGCAAAATAAGAACAGTGACAGCGACGCCAAGGGCCCAACAGTCAATGCAGGGTTCAATAGCTCATGGCTGGACCCAAAAAGATACCCTTCAAAGGAAACAAGGACGACCCAAACGCTCTGCACAAAATACTGGAAAAGCTCTGCCAGATCCACAGCACCTCAGATAAACCTGCCCATCACACCAATTAAAACTGTTGGGTGCCAGATCCACAGCACCTCAGATAGGCGAAGAGTCAGGAAAGGGCCAGTCCCGGAGCGACGAGGACAAGGAAGAACCTCGATGGCCGAGCAACGGCGGCAAAAAACAGTTACCCTCCAAGATAATGGACGTGAACATGATCTATGTCAAGCACATTCCTAAAAAGGAGAGAAAACATGCACTTCAAGATGTCTACGCCTTAGAGTCCACCACAAACCTACGGGTCCATAGCTAGTACCTAGATGGCTTTCTCTCTCTCTTTGATCTTCAATACCATGTTCACCACGATCCTCGCGGTGATCTATCTGATGTAATCCTCTTTTGCAGAGTGTTTGTTGGGATCCGATGAATTCCGTGTTTATGATCTGATTATTCATTGAAAGTAATCGAGTCTTTTTTGAATTCTATTATGCATGATTGTTATAGCTTCCTATTTCTCTCCAATCTATCAGTTTGGTTTGGCCAACTAGATTGATTTATCTTTAGCGGGAGTGGTGCGTTGTAATGGGTTCAATCTTGCGGTGTTATATATCCCAGTGACAGAAAGGGACAAGACATGCATTTGTATTGTTGCCATTAAGGATAAACTACGGGGTATGAACATATTGCTTGTCTTACTATGTCTACATCATGTCATCTTGCTTAATGTGTTACTCCGTTTGTCATGAACTAAATACCTTCACTACTACAGGAAGGTCCAAAGATGACACATCAATCAGAGACCCTTCGACCAAACTGTGTGCGATCCATCAATCACAAACGGTATAGTTATAGCTCCGTCGCCAATAATGAAAACTGTGTCCGATGGCGGAACCATCAAATACGATTTAGAAAAGACTTACGTGTGCGATACGTGGCATACAATTGGTTCTTCTGAACTGTTTGCGATTAGCCAAGATAACACAAACGGTTAACAAAACACATATGTCTGCGAAGTACGACATACAGTTCACTCGCATTAACTGTTTGTGCTGATCCAACAGAACACAAACGAGTTAGCATAAGAAGGTGCGTGTGATACCCGACAAACAGTCCATTCATCAGATTTGTGTAGGAAGACCAATAATAACCCACACGATTCATCTTGACAAGTTGTGTGTGTTGTGGGCAGACGGTTGCTGCTACACAATTGTCAGCGATTGACTAAATCATTACCGATGCTACATAGGGAAGTGTCATTTCCTGTATTAATATCGCAGACGTTTTGTTATTATTACCCGTCTACTTGCTCATCTGTCCTCCTCCCTCACGTCTTGTCAACGTGTTGCCGCCCGATGGTTCCAGTGCATGCTTCGCTACCGCACATGCGTTTCTTTTGGCAACGCATCGGCTCGATGATCCGTTCCCACGCAGAAAACCGCGCTTCGGCTCTAGCTTCCTGCCAGGCTCGGAGAAATCCCCAAAAACCCAATGTTTGTCGGCCTGCTATATAAACCCTCACGGCCGGTGACTCCACATTGTCTTCATCCCCTCCCTCCCCGTAGCTTATCTAGTTTCCTTCTCCCCCAAGTGCCAATGGCACCGGCCATTCGTCGTCGCTCAGCCACTCCGCCAGAGGACAGCTCCAGCTAGGAGGCTTCTCCGCATCGGTGCAGCAGTCCTCTGAAGCATGCAGTGCACGTGACGTCCCTAGTGGGTGTGCGCACGCCACCCAGTACACGCTCCGCCACCGCTCCCTGAAGGTAGCTGCTGTCGGTGGCCGCCGTGGCCGCCACCCTACCGGCAGTTGCCGAGGCCGCCACCCTAGTGGCGGCCGCCTTGTCCGCCACCACACTGTCGTCCGCCTTGGACACGACCCCGCCGTCGGGCGGCGGGGTCATCACCCGCTACGCGACCGCGGCCCGTATGCGGGAGGTGGAGGCCGCCAAAGGCCCATCGCCAGGCTTCTGCATCGCAAACCTTGCGCGCTACATCTACTTCCTAGAGAAGGAGGTGGTGCACTAGTCGCGCATGCGAAGAAGCTCACCGACGCCGTGACCACAGGAGAAGCCGCAGCGACAGCGTGGAATGTGGAGATCTACGTCGAGTCCCGCTGCTTCGAGGAGGGACGTCTGGAGCGGCGGAGGGCAGCATTGACAGACAACAGACTCGACTCCACCAGCTCGTCGGTAGGCTCCTCCTCCATTGGCTCTTACTGAGCGCGCTCGATTCTGTTGGAAGTAGTGCAAAGCTCGTCCATAGTACTAGTATTTAGGGGCTATCTTGTTCAGTTCATCTAACTATAGATGTGGTTGAACTGTACCACGTACTTTAAATTAGCTAGTATATATAGTTGAACAAGCTATTTCAGTACGTGGTTGGCAACAATTGGGGAGAAGTTTGTTCTGTTCAGCTGTCGAGTTGAACTGTTTTGTATAAATACCACTACTTAATGTATGTATGAAATCCATGTTTACTGAATTTCAGTTGCAAAATTGCACCCTAATTGTGATTTTTTTCCAGCAAAATTTGACAAATGTCAGTGCTACAATGTTGACAAATGCCAATGTTACTAGATCGACAAATGCCAAGGTTTCCGATTTGACAAATGGCAATTTACCCAATATGAAATAAGCAACTCTTTCTGGATTGTCTATACTAAGCACACGAGTCATCGTAGAGAAACGTTTGTGATACATGATGCACCAATCCTTCGCACCAATATTTCACTTGGCTTACTGGCAAAGGAAACATAACTGTCGATCTGCAGACGGGTATTCAATCTGAACCATTTGTGATGAGTATTTATTCAGAGAAAAACAATGGTGTTTTCTATTTACTTTGTTTACTATGTGAATTCAGAGATAAATACTTAGTTGATCAAACCATAGATTTCATTCATTCAAGCTTTGACTTTACATTCATACGATTGAGATACAATATAAAGAAAACTAGTTACGATAGCAGCGGCAGTGTCTTGCGACGGCGATGTCGTGCTCCGAGCCGCAGTTGTTCAATTCTTCAAACAAGACCAGAATGTTATGGACATCGAAATCAAAGAGCCTGTCGTCACGTGATCGACGGTCGGGGGGGGGGGGTGTGACTAGCGGCGCTGCGAGGAAGCTGTCGACGGCAGCGTCCCAATCCGCTGAGGGGGACATGATAGGTGCAGGCGCGCGCAAGGGCATGCAAGCGGTGGGTGGACGCGCGAGCACGGGGACGGGCGCGGTGGGTGCGAGCACGCGCACGGGGACCGGCGCGGCTTGTGCAGGGACGCACACGAGCACAAGCGCAGGAGGATGCGCTAGCGCTTGCACATACATGAGATCACGCGGGTCCGCGGGGACCTCGCTGACGCCCGCGGTTTCCAGCTCTGGGATGATGCTCAGTGACGTACCCGTCAATGCCACGGGGATGGTTGCTGGCGTGGGCCCGGGGATGGTTGCTAGTGAGTGCGCCGGGGCAGCATCCGCCGTGGCATGCAGCTCTTCCAGGTCCATGTCCATGGCGTCCCATTCGTCTTTATGTTCTATCTCCTCCGTCTCGGTGTCAACTTCACTAAACCGGAAGTCTAGTGGCATATGATCCTTGTGCGCCATGGCGAAGGTGCATGGAGGTATGAATGATGGAGGAGAATGGGAAGCGAACAGAGAGGATTGTGAGTGAGTGGGCACTAAAGCCGCTTATTAAACAGCGGCTCATGCGCCATTGATGGACAGGTTGGAAGCGAGGCGGGCGGATATGGAGGTCAAAGGGCTCGCTTCCCGGCGAGCCTGCACCGTACTACTTGAACGCCTCCCAGTGAGCTTGCACACCGGAGGCCAGCTCGCACGCCTCCCATGCCCCGTCAACTCACACAGCTGCTCGCACGACACCTCCTAGCCAATAAAGAGTGCGACGCGTGGCAACACGTAAAATGGGTAGTAGAACGCCCATGGTTTATAAATAATGCAACCGTTTGCGTGGTAACGTGAATTTTCTTTGTTCCAAAAAGCTTTTGTTGGCTATTAATGTGTGCCCATTTTCACAAAGTGGACACGAAAAATACCACAACATATTTGTTCTATATCAAGACGCCATGCCCAATTTCTTGAATTTTGTGTGAGTTTTAGATTTACTATAGTGTAAACCAATATTTTCAATGTTGGCTCTAGAAGAAAATATATATTGAAAACGTGTCTCAAATAGGAAAACAAAATCCTATGATGCCTTTATGTGCCATGTCATGACACCATGCCAAGTTTCATAAATTTCTAACGAGTTTTTGATTTACATGAATTTAAAACCCAAGTTTCTCAATGTTTGTGGCAGGGCCAAAAACCCGAGGTATTTGAAATTCTTTTCCATTTCTTTGCATGGACCTAAAGATGCATCCGTGTACACTTATATGATTTATTAATCCATTTTGATGCACCAGACCTTGTGATTGTAGTTCAAATTTGAATTATGCACATTAAATGCCTATGAAACTCAATTAATGCATAAAAAGGGCCAAACGAACCCTGGATAATTCCATATTTTTGCACGACACTCCTACTGGTCTATGTTACCTCGGGAAAAAGTTCAACGCGGGAAGAGGCAGCGGATGTCATTTCACCCACGTAAGGTGACGTGTTCCATATCAGAATCACAAAGCTTCCCATGAGAAGCTCTGGTTTGTAAGGGGCTTGTGCCAAAACTTGTCCCAAATTGCTCTATTTTTTACCACGACACATATGTGCCATGTCATGACACCATGCCAAGTTTCATGAATTTCTGACGAGTTTTTGATTTGCATGAATTTAAAACCAAAGTTCAATGTTTGTGTGGCCGAGCCAAGACCCCGAGATGTTTGAAATACATCCCCATTTCTTGCATGGGAACTGAAGATGCAACCATGTACACTTATATTATATTTAACCCATTTTGATAAATTGGACCTTGTGATTGTAGTTGAAATTTGAATTATCCACATTAAATGGCTATAAAACTCAATTAATGTATAAAAAAGACCAAACAAACCCTGCATAATTCCATATTTTAGCACACCACTCCTGTTGGTCTATATATGTTATGTCTAGAAATAGTTGAAGGCGAGAAGAGTTAGCGGATGTCGTTTCGCCAACATAAGGTGACGTGCTCCATACCGGAACCACAAAGAGCTTCCCATGAGAAGCTCCAGTTTGTAAGGGGCTTGTGCCAAAACTTGTCGCAAATTTGACAATTTTTTTACCACACACACATATGAGCTATGTCATGACACCATTCCAAATTTCATGAATTTTTGACGAGTTTTAGATTTACATGAATTTGAAACATAGTTTCTCATTTCTTGTATGGGGCCTAGAGATGCAGCCATGGACACTTATATGATTTTCAACCCATTTTGATGCACAAGACCTTGTGATTGTATTTCAAATTTGAATTATACACATTAAATGCCCAGAAAACTCAATTAATGTATAAAAATGCAAAACAAACCATGAATAATTCCATATTTTAGCAAGATACTCGATGGTCTATCTTGCCTTTAGAAAAAGTTCAAGGCGAGAAGATGAGCGGATGTCGTTTTGTCCACATAATTAAGGTGACGTGGTCCCTATCGGAACCACAAAGCTTCCCGTGAAAAGCTCCGGTTTGTAAGGGGCTTGTGCCAAAACTTGTCCCAAAATGGACAATTTTTTCCCCGACACATATGTGCCATGTCATGACAACATGCCAAGTTTCATGAATTTCTGACTTGTTTTGGATTTACAGTAAATTAAAAACCAAGTTTCTCAATGTTTGTGGCCGAGCCAAGACCCCGAGATGTTTGAAATTCATTCCCATTTCTTGCATGTGACATAAAGATGAAGCCATGAACACTTATATGATTTTTCAACCCATTATGATGCACCGGACCTTGTGACTGTAGTTCAAAATTTAATTATACATATTAAATGTCTGGAAAACTCAATTAATCTATAAAAAATGCCAAACGAACCCTAAATAATCTCATATTTTATTACGACACCACTATTGGTATGTGTTCACTGTAGATAAATCTTATTGTGATCCAAACACCGTCCTTTGCCAAATTAACCTCGTTTTTCATTTTAAAAACAATACGAAAATCAAGTATATCGCAAACAGTTCATGAGCATGAATCGTGTGTCATGCAGTACAAAATATCTTGGGCCAATCCTCATACATGGCTTAGGCCGGAAGTTTCGTCGGCTACAGTCCACCGCCGGCCAATTTATTGCACTTGCTCCTCAAGACCATTTTACTGTTCAATCGTCGCTGGTGAAAGATGGGGACGTGGATCCCCATCGTGAGGGAAACTTCGGCAACCTACTCCGGCCCGAGCATGGCCGCATCAGCCATGAGCGCGCTCTCAACATGCTTGAACGTGATCGCTACCTCCGACTGGGCGGCTGCCGCAACTGAAAGAGCATCTGCTGCATCTCAGAGGGCAGCAGCAACAACCGCGATGAGGATAGCAAATGGAGAGAACGACACATCAACTATCAGTTTCTCGGCGTTTGTCATAGCCCTGATGGCAGACGCCCACACGCATCTCGAGGCCGCCCACACCCATCTCGTGTCGTTCACTGCACAAATCACAACGGCCTTCTCCGACACCGGTCGACAACCCACGTACGATGTGTTGATAATCCCGAACCAAGGCCACCCACACTCGGCTCATGGCGGCCTTATCCAAAGAGATGGTGGACGAGAACTGCGAGATGCTGGTGGAGTATGTGGAGCCATGGATGTCATGGAGCTCCTTACCCCGGAGGTCGTGGAGCGGGAGCTGGTCACCGAGGAGGTGGCGCAGATCGACAAGCGCCACGCGAAATATTAGTCTATGTTTAGAGCGTTGGTCTTTTGTTAGAGTAATGTTTAGGTCAACTACCTATGTTTAATAGGCCGATTTAGTAAGTGTGGGTAATGCTGTAGGCTCTTTTATGTAGTACTCAAATTTGCAAGTGATGTTAAATTAAGCAATGATGTGGATGACCACCGTAACGAGGGAAATTCGGACCAAAATTTGCCGCCGTATCCCCGTTTTCTCTTCCAAATGAAAATGAAATGCAAGTACCGTGTGCAATGTAGTACCCAATATCTTACGCCGGAAGCTTGGAGACCAAAATTTTGACGTTCAATCTCATCACACACGGAATAAACTATAGGATTCGTTTGTGATGTTGGATATCGCACATAGTTCAGATCAAAATAATGTGTCCTATGTGACTGTACGTGATTTTTGTAATAGTAACAAAAAAACAGCAAGGTAGCTTGTAACAAAAGTGAGCACAAACGGTATTGCAATGCTTGAAAACAAGGCCCAGGGTCCGTACTTTCGCTAGTGCAATCTCTCAACAATGCTAATATAATTGGATCACATAACCATCCCTCAACGTGCAACGAAGAATCACTCCAAACTTATTATCTAGGGGAGAACATAAGAAGAAATTGTTTGTAGGGTACGAAACCACCTTAAAGTTATCCTTTCCGATTGATCTATCCAAGAGTTCGTACTAAAATAACACCAAGTTATCCTTTCCGATCGATCTATCTAAGAGTTCGTACTAAATTAACCAATCCCGCGATACATCAAGATAGTGCCAAATCAAGAACACGAGAGAGAGAGAGATTAAACACATAGCTACTGGTACAAACCCTTAGCCCCGAGGGTGGACTACTCCCTCCTCATCATGGTGTTGGGGAACGTCGCATGGGAAACAAAATTTTTCCTACGCACACGCAAGATCTATCCATGGTGATGAGCATCTACGAGAGGGAGAGTGAATCTACATACCCTTGTAAATCGCTAAGCGGAAGCGTTAAGAAACGCGGTTGATGTAGTCGAACGTCTTCGCGAACCAAATCGCAAGTCGTCCCTCGATCCAAACACGATCTAGCGCCGAACGGACGGCACCTCCGCGTTCAACACACGTACGGCTTGATGACGCCTTCACCTCCTCGATCCAGCGAGCGATGGTGAAGTAGTGGATGAGTTCCGGCAGCACGACGGCGTGGTGATGGTGGTGAGGAACAATCTCTGCAGGGCTTCGCCAAGCACTACGGAGATTATGACGGGAGGAACTAGAGGGTTAGGCTTGCCGGCACACGGCTTGGGAAATCTTGATGTCTCCCGTGTGCTAGCCCTGCCCCTCTATTTATATGTTGAGCCCTGGGGTCTAAACTTGGAGAGAAAGCCTCCACAAGGTCGGTTTGGCCCGCACGGAAAGAGTCTCACTCGGATTCCAGCAGTACCGCGTACAAGCGGTAGTACCGCTTGAGCGGTAGTACCGCTTCACACAAGCGGTAGTACTGCCTTACCAGCGGTAGTACCGCTTAAGGAAGCAGCAAAACTTCCTTTTGCACTTTCCAATACCTCGTGGGCTTTACCCCTTTGGCCCATATAAAGTGTTGCGGCACCCGAACACTTCGGTAAACATCCGGAACCCCTTCCGGTGAATTCCGGAACCCTTCCGGAGATCAAAACACTATTATCACATATATCAATCTTTACCTCCGGACTATTCCGGAGATCCTCGTCATGTCCGGGATCTTATCCGGGACTCCGAACAACCTTCGGTCACCAACACAATAACTCAACTATACTAATCTTCACCAAACGTTAAGTGTGTAGACCCTGCGGGTTCGAGAACTATGTAGACATGACCGAGACACCTCTACGGTCAATAACCAATAGCGGGACCTGGATGCCCATATTGGTTCCTACATATTCTACGAAGATCTTCATCGGTTGAACCTCTATGTCAAGGATTCAGTTAATCCCGTATGCTCTTCCCTTTGTTCTTCGATATGTTACTTGCTCGAGATTCGATCGTCGGTATCTCTATACCTAGTTCAATCTCGTTATCGGCAAGTCTCTTTACTCGCTCCGTAATACAAGATCTCGTGGCTAACACTTTAGTCACATTGCTTGCAAGGCTCATTGTGATGTTGTATTACCGAGTGGGCCCCGAGATACCTCTCCATCACACGGAGTAACAAATCCCAGTCTTGATCCACGCCAACCCAACAGACACCCTCAGAGATACCTGTAGAGCACCTTTATAGTCACCCAGTTACGTTGTGACGTTTGATACACACAAGGCACTCCTACGGTGTCAGTGAATTGCATGATCTCATGGTCATAGGAACAGATACTTGACATGCAGAAAACAATAGCAATAAACTGACACGATCATATGCTACGTTTATAGTTTGGGTCTTGTCCATCACATCATTCTCCTAATGATGTGATCCCGTTATCAAATGACATCTCATGTCCATGGCTAGGAAACCTTCACCATCTTTTGATCAACGAGCTAGTTAACTAGAGGCTTACTTAGGGACACAGTGTTGTCTATGTACCCACACATGTATTTGAGTTTCCAATCAATACAATTATAGCATGGATAATAAACGATTATCATGAACAAGGAAATATAATAATAACCAATTTATTATTGCCTCTAGGGCATATTTCCAACAGTCTCCCACTTGCACTAGAGTCAATAATCTAGTTCACATCACTATGTGATTTACATTGTAATGAATCGAACACCCATGCAGTTCTGGTGTTGTTCATGTTTAGCCCTTGGAAGAGGTTTAGTCATCGGATCTGCAACATTCAGATCCGTGTGTACTTTGCAAATATTTATGTCGTCCTCCTTGATGTAATCGCGGATGGAATTGAAACGTCGCTTTATGTGTCTGGTCCTCTTGTGAAATCTTGGTTCCTTGGCTAGAGCAATCGCACCAGTATTATCACAAAACAGAGTCATTGGGTTAAGCGCACTAGGCACTACTCCAAGATCTGTCATGAACTCCTTCATCCAGACACCTTCCTTCGCCGCCTCCGAGGCAGCGATGTACTCCACTTCGCATGTAGAATCAGCTACCACGCTTTGCTTGGAACTGCACCAGCTAACCGCACCCCCATTAAGAATAAATACGTATCCGGTTTGTGACTTAGAGTCATCCGGATCAGTGTCAAAGCTTGCATCGACGTAACCCTTTACGACGAGCTCTTGATCACCTCCATAAACGAGAAACATGTCCTTAGTCCTTTTCAGGTACTTCAGGATATTCTTGACCGCCGTCCAGTGTTCCATTCCTGGATCACTTTGAAACCTTCCAACCATACTTATGGCAAGGCTGACATCGGGTCTTGTGCACAGCATTGCATACATGACAGAGCCTATGGCTGAAGCATAGGGGATGACACTCATCTTTTCTCTATCTCCTGCAGTCACTGGGCATTGAGACTTACTCAACTTCACACCTTGCAAAACAGGCAAGAACCCCTTCTTGGACTGATCCATTTTGAACTTCTTCAAAATCTTATCAAGGTATGTGCTTTGTGAAAGTCCTATTAAACGTCTTGATCTATCTCTATAGATCTTGATGCCTAATATGAAAGCAGCTTCTCCTAGGTCCTTCATTGAAAAACTTTTGTTCAAATATTCCTTCACGCTTTCCAACATTTCTATATTGTTTCCAATCAGTAATATGTCATCCACATATAATATTAGAAACGCTATAGAGCTCCCACTCACTTTCTTGTAAATACATGCTTCTCCGTAAACTTGTATAAACTCGAACGCTTTGATCACCTCATCAAAGCGAAGATTCCAACTCCGAGATGCTTGCACCAGTCCATAAATGGATCGCTGGAGTTTGGAAACTTTGTCAGCATTCTCTGGATTGACAAAACCTTCTGGTTGCATCATATACAACTCTTCCTTAAGGAAGCCGTTAAGGAACGCTGTTTTGACATCCATCTGGCAAATTTCATAATCGAAAAAGGCAGCTATTGCTAACATGATTCTGACGGACTTAAGCATAGCTACGGGTGAGAAGGTCTCATCATAGTCAACTCCTTGAACTTGTGAAAAACCTTTTGCCACAAGTCGAGCTTTATAGACGGTGACATTACCGTCTGCGTCCGTCTTCCTCTTAAAGATCCATTTGTTCTAAATGGCCTTACGCCGTTCAGGTAATACTTCCAAAGTCCATACTTTGTTTTCATACATGGATCCCATCTCGGATTTCATGGCCTCTAACCACTTCTCGGAATCCGGGCCCATCATCGCTTCTCCATAGCTCGTAGGTTCATCGTTGTCCAACAACATGACCTCTAAGACAGGGTTGCCGTACCACTGAGGAGCAGTACGCGTCCTTGTCGACCTACGAGGTTCGATAGCAACTTGATCCGAAGCTTTATGATCATCATCAACTTCCTCTTCAGCTGATGTAGGCTCTACAGAAACATCTTTCTGCGCTGCGCTACTCTCAGGTTGAAGTAAAGGTTCAACAACCTCATCAAGTTCTATCTTCCTCCCACTCAATTCTTTCGAGAGAAACTCTTTCTCAAGAAATGTTCCGTTTTTAGCGACAAACACTTTGCCTTCGGATCTGAGGTAGAAGGTATACCCAACTGTCTCTTTTGGGTATCCTATGAAGACGCATTTCTCCGCTTTGGGTTCCAGCTTTTCAGGCTGAAGCTTTTTGACATAAGCATCACATCCCCAAACTTTAAGAAACGACAACTTTGGCTTCTTGCCAAACCAAAGTTCATATGGCGTCGTCTCAACGGATTTCGATGGTGCCCTATTTAAAGTGAATGCAGCTGTCTCTAATGCATAACCCCAAAACGATAGTGGCAAATCGGCAAGAGACATCATAGATCGCACCATATCCAATAAGGTTCGATTACGACGTTCGGACACACCATTACGCTGTGGTGTTCCAGGCGGTGTTAATTGTGAAACAATTCCACACTGTCTTAAGTGACTGCCAAACTCATAACTCAGATATTCTCCTCCTCGATCAGATCGTAGGAATTTAATCTTCTTGTTACGATGATTCTCAACTTCACTCTGAAATTGCTTGAACTTTTCAAATGTTTCAGACTTGTGTTTCATTAAGTAAATATACCCATATCTACTTAAGTCATCAGTGAAGGTGAGAAAGTAACGATAACCACCGCACGCCTTAATGCTCATCGGACCGCACACATCAGTATGTATGATTTCCAACAAGTCACTTGCCCGTTCCATTGTTCCAGAGAACGGCGTTTTAGTCATCTTGCCCATGAGGCATGGCTCACATGTGTCAAGTGATTCAAAATCAAGTGACTCCAAAAGTCCATCAGCATGGAGCTTCCTCATGCGTTTTACGCCAATATGACCTAAACGGCAGTGCCACAAGAAAGTGGTATTATCATTATCAATTCTACATCTTTTGGCATCAATGTTATGAACATGTGTATCATTACTATCGAGATTCAATAAGAATAAACCCCTCACTTCGGGTGCATGACCATAAAAGATATTACTCATATAAATAGAACAACCATTATTCTCTGATTTAACTGAGTAACCGTCTCGCAATAAACAAGATCCAGATATAATGTTCATGCTTAACGCAGGCACTAAATAACAATTATTCAGGTTCATCACTAATCCCGATGGTAATTGAAGAGCGAGCGTGCCGACGGCGATCACATCAACCTTGGAACCATTTCCCACGCGCATCGTCACTTCATCCTTTGCCAGCCTCCGTCTATTCCGCAGTTCCTGTTTTGAGTTGCAAATATGAGCAACTGCACCGGTATCAAATACCCAGGCACTACAACGAGAGTTGGTAAGGTACACATCAATAACATGTATATCATATATACCTTGTTTGTTGTTGGCCGCCTTCTTGTCAGCCAAATACTTGGGGCAGTTCCGCTTCCAGTGTCCAGTTCCCTTGCAATGAAAGCACACAGTTTCTGGTTTGGGTCCAGCCTTGGGTTTCTTCACGGGAGGAGCAACTGCTTTGCCACTCTTGGAGTTACCCTTCTTACCCTTGCCATTTTTCTTGAAACTAGTGGTTTTATTGACCATCAACACTTGATGCTCCTTCTGAATTTCAGACTCAGCGGCTTTCAGCATCGCAAATAGCTCGGCGACTGACTTGTTCATCCCGTGCATGTTATAGTTCAACACGAAGCTCTTGTAGCTAGGTGGCAATGATTGAAGAACTCTGTCAGTGATAGCCTCTGGCAGAAGGGGCATCCCCAATTCAGCCAGAGGGGTGGAGTACCCAGACATTCTGAGTACGTGATCACTGATAGACCCGTTCTCCTCCATCTTGCAAGCATAGAACTTATCGGAGATCTCATACCTCTCGATCCGGGCATTCTTCTGAAAGATAAACTTCAACTCCTGGAACATCTCATATGCTCCATGACGTTCAAAACGTCTTTGAAGTCCCGGTTCTAAGCCATACAATATTGCACATTGAACTATTGAGTAATCTTCAGAACGAGCCTGCCAAGCGTTCACAACGTCTAGAGACTCAACTGGAGCGGGTGGATCACCAAGCGGTGCATCAAGGACATAAGCCTTCTGGGAAGCCGTAAGGATAATCCTTAGATTATGGGCCCAATCCACAAAGTTACTTCCATCATCTTTCAACTTAGCTTTCTCTAGGAACGCATTAAAATTCAGGGGTGCTACTGCGCGAGCCATGATCTACAACATAAATATAGCAAAGACAGCTTATACTATTGTTCTAGATAATGAGTTTAGTTTAATCATATTACTTAAAAACTCCCACTCAAATTGACATCCCTCCGGTCATTCGAGTGTAACATGATCCAAATCCACCAACTCAAGTCCGATCATCACGTGAGTTGAGGTGGTTTCAATGGTGAACATCTTCATGTTGATCATATCTACTATATGACTCATGTTCGACCTTTCGGTCTCTTGTGTTCCGAGGCCATGTCTGTACATGCTAGGCTCGTCAAGTTTAACCCGAGTGTTCCGCATGTGCAACACTGGCTTGCACCCGTTGTATGTGAACGTAGAGTCTATCACACCCGATCATCACGTGGTGTCTCGAAACGACGAACTTTCGCAACGGTGCACACTCGGGGAGAACACAATTTATCTTGAAATTTAAGTGAGGGATCACCTTATAATGCTACTGTCGTCCTAAGCAAAACAAGATGCATAAAAGGATTAACATCACATGCAAATTATAAGTGACATGATATGGCCATGAACTTGTGTTTTTGATCTCCATCTCCAAAGCACCGGCATGATCTCCATCGTCACCGGCATGACACCATGATCTCCATCATCTTCATCTCCATCAATGTGTCGCCATGAGGTTGTCGCGCCGACTGTTGCTTCCACGACTATTGCTAACTCATAGCGATAAAGTAAAGCAAAACGGCGAAAATAATTAAAGACAACTCTATGGCTCCTGCCAGTTGCCGTACTCATCGACATGCAAGTCGTGATATTCTATACAACACATGATCATCTCATACATCACATATATCTCATCATGTATTTGGCCATATCACTTCACAACATACCCTGCAAAAACAAGTTAGACGTCCTCTAATTGTTGTTGCAAGTTTTACGTGGCTGCTACGGGTTTGCAAGAACCGTTCTTACCTACGCAAAACCACAACGTGGTGTAGTGATTGCTTTTTGATCTTCTAAAAGAACCCTCTTCATCGAAATCGATTCAACTAAAGTGAGAGAGACAGACACCCGCCAGTCACCTTTATGCAACGAGTGCACGTAGCGGTGAAACCTGTCTCGCGTAAGCGTACGCGTAATGTCGGTCCGGGCCGCTTCATCTCACAATACCGCCGAATCAAGTATCAACTAGTAACGGCAAGCAATATGTATACACCCACGCCCACAACTCGTTTGTGTTCTACTCGAGATCTCATCTACGCATAGACCTAGCTCAGATGCCACTGTTGGGGAATGTCGCATGGGAAACAAAAATTTTCCTACGCACACGCAAGATCTATCCATGGTGATGAGCATCTACGAGAGGGAGAGTGAATCTACATACCCTTGTAGATCGCTAAGTGGAAGCGTTAAGAAACGCGGTTGATGTAGTCGAACGTCTTCGCGATCCAAATCGCAAGTCGTCCCTCGATCCAAACACGATCTAGCGCCGAACGGACAGCACCTCCGCGTTCAACACACGTACGGCTTGATGACGCCTTCACCTCCTCGATCCAACGAGCGATGGTGAAGTAGTGGATGAGTTCCGGCAGCATGACGGAGTGGTGATGGTGGTGAGGACAATCTCTGCAGGGCTTCGCCAAGCACTACGGAGATTATGACGGGAGGAACTAGAGGGTTAGGGTTGCCGGCACACCGCTTGGGAAATCTTGATGTCTCCCGTGTGCTAGCCCTGCCCCTCTATTTATATGTTGAGCCCTGGGGTCTAAACTTGGAGAGAAAGCCTCCACAAGGTCGGTTTGGCCCGCACGGAAAGAGTCTCACTCGGATTCCAGCAGTACCGCGTACAAGCGGTAGTACCGCTCACGAGCGGTAGTACCGCTTCACACAAACGGTAGTACCGCTTACGCGGTAGTACTGCCTTACCAGCGGTAGTACCGCTTAAGGCAGCAGCAAAACTTCCTTTTGCACTTTCCAATACCTCGTGGGCTTTACCCCTTTGGCCCATATAAAGTGTTGCGGCACCCGAATACTTCGGTAAACATCCGGAACCCCTTCCGGTGAATTCCGGAACCCTTCCGGAGATCAAAACACTATTATCACATATATCAATCTTTACCTTCGGACTATTCCGGAGATCCTCATCATGTCCGGGATCTTATCCGGGACTCCGAACAACCTTCGGTCACCTCTATGTCAAGGATTCAGTTAATCCCGTATGCTGTTCCCTTTGTTCTTCGATATGTTACTTGCCCGAGATTCGATCGTCGGTATCTCTATACCTAGTTCAATCTCGTTATCGGCAAGTCTCTTTACTCGCTCCGTAATAGAAGATCTCGTGGCTAACACTTTAGTCACATTGCTTGCAAGGCTCATTGTGATGTTGTATTACCGAGTGGGCCCCGAGATACCTCTCCGTCACACGGAGTAACAAATCCCAGTCTTGATCCATGCCAACCCAACAGACACCCTCAGAGATACCTGTAGAGCACCTTTATAGTCACCCAGTTACGTTGTGACGTTTGATACACACAAGGCACTCCTACGGTGTCAGTGAATTGCATGATCTCATGGTCATAGGAACAGATACTTGACATGCAGAAAACAATAGCAATAAAATGACACGATCATATGCTACGTTTATAGTTTGGGTCTTGTCCATCACAATATTCTCCTAATGATGTGATCCCGTTATCAAATGACATCTCATGTCCATGGCTAGGAAACCTTCACCATCTTTTGATCAACGAGCTAGTTAACTAGAGGCTTACTTAGGGACACAATGTTGTCTATGTACCCACACATGTATTTGAGTTTCCAATCAATACAATTATAGCATGGATAATAAACGATTATCATGAACAAGGAAATATAAAAATAACCAATTTATCATTGCCTCTAGGGCATATTTCCAACACATGGAGACCATATGGACGATGAAGATGGCCTCCGATGATGATTTCCCACTCCGGCAGGGTGCCCGAACGGGGTCTAGATTGATTTTTTTTGTGGCTACAGAGGCTTGCGATGGCGGAACTTCTAATCTAGGGTTATTTCCGGGGGTTTATGAATATATAGGATTTTTGGGCGTCAGTTTCACGCGAAGATGGGCCACGAGGGGCCCACAAGACACCAGGGTACGCTAGAGGGGTCTGGCGCGCCCTCGTGGGCTGTGCCCACCTCGTGGCTCTTCTGGTGCACCCACAAAGCTTGTAGTGCCTCTTTTGTTCCAAAAAAAATTATCAAAAAGTTTTGTTGCATTTGGAGAACTTCTATTTCTGCACAAAAAATAACACCACGGTAGTTGTGCTGAAAACAACATCAGTCCGGGTTAGTTCCATGCAAATCATACCAAAACCATATAAAATTGTTGTAAATATGGCACGAATACTTCATAAATTATAGATATGCTCGAGACGTATAGCATCCCCAAGCTTAATTCCTACTCATCCTCGAGTAGGTAAATGATAACAGAAAATAATTTATGAAGTGTGAATGCTACCTAAAATGTTCATCACATATTCTTTTCTTTTGTAGCATGAACATTTGGACTTTTAGATGGTTCAAAGCGATAGTCTAGTTTTGACATGAAGACTTTAATACTCAAGCATACCAACAAGCAACCATGTCTTTCAAAATATCAACACTTAAGAAAGTTATCCCTAGCCCATCATGCTCAATCATTGATCCATTCATGAAACACATTCGAATATTAGCTACACCCAATGCACAAGTATGATCATAGTGCCCCCTAGTTGGTGCTTTATAAGAGAATATGGAGACTCAAATTAAAAATAAATATTGCATAAAGTAAATAAATAGGCCCTTCGCAGAGTGAAGTAGGGATTTGTAGAGGTGCCAGAGCTCAAAGCTTAAATTGAGAGAATTTTTTTTGAGAGGCATGCTTTTCCTGTCAGCGAAAACGACCGAGTAGTTCTCAATACTTTCCATGCTAGATATATCATAGGCGGTTCCCAAGCAGAAAATAAAGTTTATTCCCTTTTCCACCATTCTTTCACAATCCATGGCTAGCCGTATCCACGGTTGCCTTCCATACCAACACTTTCCAAGGAATTTATTATTTGACAACATAAAGTAATTTTCCTTTTCATTTCGGGACAGGGCATCCCTATTACCGCCGTACTCTCATGCAATGACAAGTGAATAAACACTCATCTTGAGAATAACACATCTAGCATGGAGAAATATTGGACACCCCCTACCGCTTCATGAGCGGTACGAGCACACAAAAAGAAAATTCATTTTGAAAATTAGAGATGGCACATACAAATTTTCTTAGAACGGCACAGAAATACCGCATATAGGTAGGTATGGTGGACTCATATGGCAAAACTGGGTTTAAGGATTTTGGATGCACAAGTAGTATTTCTACTTAGTACAAGTGGAGGCTAGCAAATAGATTGAGAAGCAACCAACCAAGAAACAAAAATTCACATAAACGAGCATTAATCATAACTAACACCGAATAATGCACCACAAGTAGGATGTAATTTCATTGCATAACTATTGGCTTTCGCGCTTGCATAGGGAATCACAAACCTTAACACCAATATTCTTACTAAAGCATAATTACTCACCAACATGACACACATATTACTATCATCATGTCTCAAAACTATTACAAGGAATCAAGTTTAATTTGTCTGATGATCTTCATGAAAGTTTTTATTATATCCCTCTTTAATATCTATCACTTTGGGACTAGTTTCATATATTGCCATTGCTTTTGACAAGCTCAAATAAATTTAAGTGAAGAACATGAGCATAAAAATTTCATATCTCACAATAATATAAGTGAAACATGAGAGAATTTCTTCAAAACTTACTAACTCTCAAATAAATCTAAGTGAAGCATGAGAGTATATGACAAGCTACTCCAAAAAGATATAAGTGAAGATCAAGCGAGTAGTTAAGTAAATGGGTAGCAATTTGAGAACTCTCTCTCATCTAAAAACTTTCAGATCTAAGTATTTTATTAAAACAGCAAGCAAAACAAAATAAAATGACATTCCAAGAATAGCACACATCATGTGAAGAAGCAAAAACTTAGGCTCAACCGCTACTAACCGATAATTGTTGATGAAGAAAGGTGGGATGCCTACCCATACCCAAGCTTATATGCTTGAGACTTCTTGAAATATTATCTTGGGATGCCTTGGGCATCCCTCAGCTTGAGCTTTTGTGTCTCCTTAATTCCTTTTATATCACGGTTTCCCTAAATCTTCAAAACTTCATCTACAAAAACTCGAAAAGAACTCGTGAGATAGGTTAGTACACATAAGAATATGTCCAAACTTCTTGTACTGCCAAGATAAGTTGCACAATAATTTCCAAACATCATCTACTGTTTACTATCGTTTCCACAATTTATATCTACCAATATAGGCTATGGAAACTGTAGGATAAGTAGATAACAAAACTATGACAGCAATCTGTCCAAACAGAACAGTCTGTAGCAATCTATTAAACCAGTGTACTTATGTAACTCAAAAATTTATGACCATTTAGGACGTGATAAATAATTTATATGACAACACTGTGTAAAAATTTCAGAAACTTTCCACGTTCCAGTAAAATATGAAAATTCAAACACTACAGAGAAAGTTTCTGTTTTTGCACAGCACACATCAAACATGCAATGCAAGCATCCTAAGGAAATTATTGGAATTTTTTATTGAAAAACAAGATTATAAATAACACCTAACATAAAATAAAAAAATATAACGATGATCCAAGCAAATCACATATTATGTGACGAATAAAAATATAGCTCTAAGTAAGATATATACCGATAGTGTTGAAGACGAAAGAGGGGATGCCTTCCGGGGCATTCCCAAGCTTAGGCGCTTGAGTCTTCCTTGGATAATACCATGCGGGTGCCTTGGGCATCCCGAATCTTAGGGTCTTACCACTCCTTATTCTTCTTATATTGGTGTCTTACCCAAAACTTGAAAACTTCAATCACACAAAACTTAACGGAACTTCGTGAGATGGGTTAGTATAATAAGTAAAGATCATTCGCCTTAGGTACTGTCAAGACAAGATTCATAATTGTTCTCACATAATAAATACTGTATTCTATCATTCCCATAATTTATATCACTGAATATAAGCTTTGGGAACACTAAAACAAACAAACTATGCATGCAAAACAGAATCTGTCAAAAACAGAACAGTCTGTGAAGATCTGTAGTGTAACCATACTTTCCTGTCTCTAAAAATACTAAAAAATTAGGACAACCTGAATAATTTTTATATCAACACTGTGTAAAAATTGCAGATCATTATCACGCTCCAGTAAAAAAATTAAAATTCCTGTACTGGAGTCAAAAGTTTCTGTTTTTGTTTAGCATCAATTCTACTCATCTTGTGAGTCATCCCAAAGGCTTTACTTGGCACAATATTGATATAAAAGGCACAAAACATGATTACTACAGTATCTTAATCATTTGAACACACAAAAATATAAAGTAAAAGTGTTGGGTTGTCTCCCAACAAGCACTTTTCTTTAAAGCCTTTTTGCTAGGCATGATGATTTCAATGATGCTCACATAGGAATAGTAATTGAAACATGCAAGAGAGCATCATGAATCTCATGACAAGCACATTTAAGTCTAACCCACTTCCTATGCATAGGGATTTTGTGAGCAAACAATTTATGGGAGCAAGAATCATCTAGCATAGGAAGGCAAAATAAGTGCAACTTCAAAAGTTTGAACACATAGAGAGGGAACTTGATATTATTGCAATTCCTACAAGCATATGTTCCTCCCTCATAATAGTTTTCAATAGCATCATGAATAAATTTAACAATATAAATATCACATAAAGCATTCTTTTCATGATCCACAAGCATAGAAATTTTATTACTCTCCTCATAAGCAAATTTCTTCTCATTCATAATAGTGGAAGCATCAAACGAAACTCGAATACTATAAATTGTTTCCACATTAAAAGAGTAATGTTCAGTAAAAGGATATTCAAAATTATGACAATAATTATCACTACTTTTTATAACATAAGTATCATCACAATAATCATCATAAGTAGCAACTTTGTTCTCATCATATCAAGTGAAACCTCTTCCGAAATAGTGGAATCATTACTAAATAAAGTCATGACCTCTCCAAATCCACTTTTATCATTATAATAAAATTCAATACCCTCCAAAATAGTGGGATAATAATTATCTAAAGTTGACACTCTTCCAAACCCACTTTCATAAATATCGTATTCATCATAAATAGGAGGCATGCAATCATCATAACAAATTTGATCATTCAAAGTAGGGGAACTAAAAAGATCATCTTCATTAAGCATAGCATCCCCAAGCTTGGGACAAACATTGATTGCAACAATAATAGGAGCAACATCATTTGGGAGAGATACCTTTTTACCTCTACTCTTTCTTCTTTTCTTCTTCTTCACCACATCATGTGTGGGTTTAATTAATTTTTTCGAGCTTCTTATTGATGAGATTGGTTGAATAGGGAGCTCCTCCTGGTCACCTATTTCATCATGAGCGACAATAGGAGGGAAAGTGGAAATCTTTACCCTTTCATTAGTATTACTTTTATATTCTATTGGTTTTCCCATCTTTCTATAGTTGGCAATATAAGCATTCTCAGTGCAATTTACCAGGCAAAACATATAGATATTTTTTAGATCAGTTTCAATGTCATCCTTGAGAATGAATACTTCAAACCAACTATTTTTATGTGTCAATTCTTCACTCCCCAAAAATAGAGAAAGCTCATTATAAAGTTCAAGGGTGATCAAGTCATTACAATATTTGGTCATGATTTGATCATGAAAAAGTTTGCATTGGAAATTAAGATGACCAACTTTATTGCAAAGTTCACAAGTGATAGGACAAAGAGAACATAATTTTGTAGCAAATTCATCTATCACTTTGAGCAAAAAATTGGTTCTATCATGTTTATGCTTCTTACAAAATCTATCATCCCTATATGGCACGTCTTCACAAACTTCATGCACTCCACAAAAATTGACATGCTTATAAGAAATATTTTTATCATGACTAGTGAAATCATCATTAGTATTTTGGATATTCATAGAATTCATACTAACAACATTGCCATCATGCTCATCATTTATGCCAAACATTTTATTGAATTCTTCTTCTATCAATTGAGCACAATTTTCCTTTCCATCATTTTCAAGAAAGACATGATAAAGACGAATAATATGAGGCCACCTCAATTCCATTTTTAGTTTTCTTTTATAAACCAAACTAGTGATAAATCAAGAAACTAAAAGATTCAATTGCAAGATCTAAAGATATACCTCGAAGCACTCACCTCCCCGGCAATGGCGCCAGAAAAGAGCTTGATGTCTACTACACAACTTGTTCTTGTAGACTTGTGTTGGGCCTCCAAGCGCAGAGTTTTGTAGGACAGTAGCAAATTTCCCTCAAGTGGATGACCTAAGGTTTATCAGTCCGTGAGAGGCATAGGATGAAGTTGGTCTCTCTCAAACAACCCTGCAACCAAATATTAAAAAGTCTCTTGTGTCCCCAACACACCAAATACAATGGTAAATTGTATAGGTGCACTAGTTCGGCGACGAGATGGTGATACAAGTGTAGTAATGATAGTAGATATTGATTTTTTTAATAGTAAGAATAAAAAACAGCAAGGTAGCAAGTAACAATAGTGAGCATAAACGGTATTGCAATGCTTGAAAACAAGGCCTAGGGTCCGTACTTTCGCTAGTGCAATCTCTCAACAATGCTAATATAATTGGATCACATAACCATCCCTCAACGTGCAACGAAGAATCACTCCAAAGTTCTTATCTAGGGGAGAACATAAGAAGAAATTGTTTGTAGGGTACGAAACCACCTTAAATTTATCCTTTCTGATCGATCTATCCAAGAGTTCGTACTAAAATAACACCAAGTTATCCTTTCCGATCGATCTATCTAAGAGTTCGTACTAAAATAACACCATATGATACGCATCAACCAACTCTAATGTGACCTAGATACTCCAATGTCACCACAAGTATCCATGAGTTAATTATACGATACACATCAAACAATTTCAGATTCATAATACTCAATCCAACACAAAGAACCTCAAAGAGTGCCCCAAGATTTCTACCGGAGAAAGTAGGACGAAAACGTACATCAACCCCTATGTATAGATTACCCCAATGTCACCTCGAGAATCCGTGAGTTGAGTGCCAAGACATAGATCAAGTGCTCTCAAATCCATAAAAGTATTCAATCCGGTAATAACGAAATCTCAGAGGGAAAACTCAATTCATCACAACAAGATAGAGAGGGGAAAACACCATATGATCCAACTATATTATCAAATCCCGCGATACATCAAGATCGTGCCAAATCAAGAACACGAGAGAGAAACAGATTAAACACATAGCTACTGATACAAACCCTCAGCCCCAAGGGTGGACTACTCCCTCCTCATCATGGAGACCATAGAGATGATGAAGATGGCCTCCGGTGATGATTTCCCCCTCCGACAGGGTGCCGGAATGGGGTCTAGATTGGTTTTTCGTGGCTACAGAGGCTTGCGGAGGAGGAACTTCTGATCTAGGGTTATTTCTTGGGGTTTCTAAATATATAGGATTTTTGTGCGTCGGTTTCACACGTAGATGGGCCACGAGGGGCCCACAAAACACCAGGGCGCACCAGAGGGGGCTGGCGCGCCCTGGTAGGTTGTGCCCACCTCGTGTCTCTTCTGGCCCTCCCACGAAGCTTCTAGTGCCTCTTTTGTTCCAAAAAAAATCGTCAAAAAGTTTCGTTGCATTTGGAGAACTTTTATTTCTGCACAAAAAACAACACCACGGTAGTTCTGATAAAAACGTCAGTCCGGGTTAGTTCCATGCAAATCATACCAAAACCATATAAAATTGTTGTAAATATGGCATGAATACTTCATAAATTATAGATACATTGGAGACGTATCAGTGCGCGCCAGTTTCTCGCCGCATCAAATGAAAATTTTGGGCTGCCGCACAAATATCTTCCTCCCCCACCCCTCGTAACAACCAAAAGCCACATTCCCCCTCCCCCCTTCCTTTCCTAAGTTCAAACCTTCACTGCTTGCTTGCAGCGCCGCCTCCTCGCCAGCGACGCTCCTTCCTGCTGCTCGACCTCCTCCATCTAGTCAGGTAATCCACACCTTCCCCATACCCCTCCCCCTCCACCCCATCCTCCTCCATCCAACATGCTCCGACCGCCGGCGCGACACCTTCCACCAAAATCACCAGCCCATCCCCCAATTAATCGCCGCCAAATGACATGGTGCATGCAGTATAGCCACGATCTCAAGGAGCATCTGGCAGCGGAGAAGCAAATCGCGGTCGTACGCGCGGATGAGGTCACGATGGCTGCCATGCGTGCCGACCCCCAGATCTTGGAGCTGCACCTCGCTGTGGCGGCCACCGTCAACACCTCACGTGCGGACACCACCACGCAGTTGGCTGCTTTAAACACCAGCTCATGGTGTTTTGTCGAGGGCTCCGCTGGTGCCTTCGACGAAGACTACAAGTTGTTTTCTCTGCGTGCCCGTGCTTTCCTCAGCTCCAGAGCCGGCAGGTTGGTGACCAGACATGCTCAGCCACTCACCACTACGAGGAAGGCACCCACGATGTGGAGGCCTCGCCCGCTTCCAAGCCCATCGTTATCGATATCTCCGATAATGAGGAATAGCTTGTTTTTTAGCTTAATTACTAATGACTTGTGTTCAGCTAGCTACGCCTGTTAAGCATGTTTGATTTACCTGTTGCATGTGCTGCTCCTGCCTTTCCTTAAGAAATTCTAGTGAAACATAGAATATAATGCTACTATGCAATCTGACCTTCTAGTATGATCTATTGTTCAATGTGATGCTTAGTTAACTGTTTGGTTCATTTGTTTTGGTGATCATCTGCAATGTGATCTTCGATTGTTGTTGGTACAATTTTGTATTGTTATGCATGTGAGAAGTAAATCAAATTTGGATATACTAAATACATGTCAAACATACAATTGCTATATTTTATAGTTCTTAGCACGGTTGGCTTTTCCATGTGGCTCGAATTAATATGTTAGATCTGCAATGCGTTTATTTTCAGTGACATATTTTACTGATAGCATGCCAAATCTCACTTATAACCTGATCAATATCTAATCTTAAATACGTTACAGGGGGAACAATGGGAGACACTGAAGTTTACCATCGAGGTTTGCACATTCATGATCCTTTGGCTAATAGCACATTATTATGCAATTGCAGGAACCATTCCAATATTTAGGTTTCTAATAATTTGGTCTTGCACATGTAGGTCCTGCTGTAAGAGGTTTAGACCCACCGTTCGACCCATTTTGCATGTGGGGGAAATGAGGTGTTCATGAATATCAATCAAATGAAGAAACTGAGAAAGATTGTTAAGATAAAGAAACTAGCAACAAAAAACAACAAGTTGTTTGTCTGCACAATGAAGAAGACATCAATGAACTATAGGATAGTACTATCTCTTTTACCTTGTCTTTTTTCCCTTTGCGACATTTCAATTTTTCAAAACGAAATTTATGCATATCTTTGTTTCCAGTCCTTTCCAAAGCAGTTCATTGATGAGTACGTCTCAAACCACCTGTATGGTCAAGAGGCGAGGAAGGTATTCATACAACACCAATGGTATAATCTTGAAGTCTTCCTCAAGAGGATGAAGGATGGGCGGGCAACCATCCATAGACACTGGCCTAAAGTTGCAAGGACCTTCGACATCAGTTAAGGCTCAGTATGTGCCTTCCGCTTCAATAGCTTTCTAGACGAGATTCATCTGTCTATTTACCGTCTATGATGCTACTTTCCAAAGGTTTTAGATGTTGCATGTGAAACTTGGTCATGTCGTGTAATTGGGTAGCTAGGTAGTGATGCCTATATGATGTTGTGCTCTGATTTATTTCAATTATGAAATCCTTGTTGCCGTAATACGAATATGAAATATATTGTGTGCTTGATATGAAGTGTCAATTTGATTATTAACAGGATTATAAATAATAGAGCAATTAGGCTGATTATTTAGGTTTCCTATAGCTGACGGTTTCTTAGTCAACACTGTGAGCGATGAACTCAACAAACCCACATGATTACTGGAAAGTTGGCATGTTGGATCAGTGAACAATCACACACGACTTCCTGTCGACAACTGTGAGCGTTAGGCCACCCTTTCACAAACATTTCCACATAAAAAGTGTGTGTGATGGACATCCCTATGCCAAACAATTTCTTCTAGGCACCGTGTGTGATAGTCACTCCAATCAGAGACGACATTATGCAGAAAATTGCGTGTGATGTACAATACGAACGAAAACGTATCTTTGGGATTCCCTGTGTGGGATGCTAAACATATCTCACACGACTTCTGCAATATCCTATTTTTGATGGTGCTCCGAATCGCACACGCTCTATTTTTGTGTGGCATGTGTGACCGGACGGAGGCATCGCCGACAATTTATCTGTGTCGTGTGGGATAGGCCCCCTATCGCCTACAGAGGCAAGGTGATGGTTTAAAACTACGTTGTGGAAAGGGGGTAAAAACTGTTTGTATAGGAGCCGCCTGCACTAGTGCTTAGATGCAGAATCGTGTTGGCCGATTGGTGGAGTAATAGTAGTAGATGCAGGATCTTTTCGGTCTACTTGTTTATGGACATGATGCCTATATACATGATCATTGCCGTGAATAACATGTCATAACTATGCACAATTCTATCAATTGCCGAACAGTAATTTGTCTACCCACCGTATGCTATGTTCAAGAGAGAAGTTTCTAGAGAAAACTATGCCCCCCGGGTCTACTTAATCATAAATAGTAAAACCCTAAAAATACTTTGCTGCAATTTATTTACTGTTATTTCATTTTTCTTTTATATATATATCTCTATCAAGATTTAATCCTTGCAAGTAACGAGTTCAAGGGGCTTGAAAACCCTCTTGCCCGCGTTGGGCTCAAGTGTTTGGTTTTGTCTGTGTGGGTGTTGTCGAAGGGAGTTTGCTTGGTTCTCCTATTGGTTCAATAATCTTGGTTCTTACCGAGGGAAATACTTATCTCTATTGTGTTGCATCTCCGCTCCTCTTTGGGGAAAATCCCAACGCAACTCACAAGTAGCAGGAAGAATTTCTGGTGCCGTTGCCTTGGAGATATCATCAAACTCTTGTCAGGTCCCTTCAAACAAACTATCTTTCTCTTGTTCTACTTTTTATTTGCTGTTATATTTTTATTTATATAAAAATCAAAAATACAAAAATATTTCTATTTGCTTGCTTAGTTATCTAGTTTACTTGTTGGCTTGCTAGTTTACTTGCTTCGTCACTATGTCTCAAGAAAATACCAAATTGTGTGACTTTTCAAATACTAATAATAATGATTTTATTAGTACTCAAATACCACCCAGCACTAGTGCAGAAGCTTTTGATATAAATGCCACTTTGTTGAATCTTGTTATGAAAGAACAATTTGCTAGAAATCCTAATGAGGACGCTGCTTCACATCTTAATACCTTCATTGAATTATGTGGCATGCAAAAGAAAAAAGATGTGGATAATGATGTGGTTAAATTGAAATTATTTCCTTTCTCACTAGGTGATAAAGCTAAAACTTGGTTTTCATCCTTGCCTCGCAATAGTATTGGAACGTGGGATAAGTGTAAGGATTCATTTATTGCTAAGTATTTTCCTCCTACTAATATTATAACTCTCCGAAAATAATTATGAATTTTAAACAACATGAACATGAACATGTTGCACAAGAATGGGAGAGAATGAAATTGATGATTAGAAATTGTCCCACTCATGGCTTAAGTTTATGGATGATAATACAACAAATTTATGCAGGACTAAACTTTGTGTCGAGAAATCTTTTAGACTTTGCTGCAGGTGGTACCTTTATGGAAATTACATTGGGATAAGCTACAAAACTACTGGATAATATCATGACAAATTATTCTCAATGGCACACCGAACAAGCTCCAACTCGTAAGAAGGTAAATTCCGTTGAAGAAATCGCTACTTGAGTGATAAGTTGGATTCTCTTATGGATATGGTTGCAAATAAGAATGCTCATGTTGATCCCAATGATGTGTCACTATCTACTTTGATTGAGCAAAATAATCTTGCTATTGATGTGAACTTTTTCTCTAGAAATAATTTCAATAACAATGCTTATAGAGGTAATTTCAATCCTAGACCGTATCCTGGAAATTCCTCTAATAATTATGGTAATTCCTATGTTAATTAATCCAATAATAATTACAGGATTCAAGAATTTATTAGTTCTCAGAAGATTTTCAACACTATGGTAGAAGAAAAACTACATAGAGTTGGCGATATGGCTAAAAACATGGATATGACTGCTCATGATGTGGAAGCTCTTAAAAGTAAAACTTTGCCACCTAAGCATGATATTAATGAGTCTATTAAATCCATACAAACTCTATTAATGAAAGTAAGGAGGGGACCGCTAGGTTAAGAGCTAAGCGAGAATTCCTAGAAAAAGTGATTCCTCCCGGTTTTTATCGTAATCATGATGAAGATGTTAAAATGATTGGTGTTTCTCCTATTGAATCTTTGTTCAGTAATCTAAAAATTGATGATAAAGGGATTGGAGATGAGTCAACTTTATCTAGAAGGTGTCCCGTTTGTTCGGAGGGTGATGATCTTATTGATAAAAATGAAAAAAGTGGGTTTGGAGAGGTCAAAACTTTAAATAGTGATGCACCCACTACTTTGGATTACAAGGACTTTAATTATGATAGTTGCTCTTTGGTTGAATGTATTTCCTTGTTGCAATCCATGATTATCTCACCTAATACCTATGAACAAAATAAACCTTTCACCAAACAAATTGTGGAAGCTATGATAAAAGCTCATGAGGAGAAACTTGAGTTACAAGTTTCAATACCTAGAAAGTTGCATGATGAATGGGAATCTACTATTAAAAGTAAGCTTAAAGGTTATGTATGCAATGCTTTGTGTTATCTTGGTGCTAGCGTTTCCACAATACGAAAATCTTTATGTGATGTGCTAGCTCTCACCGATATAAATGAATGCCCCCTTAACTTGCATTTAGCGGATTCCACTATTAAGAAACCATTGGGTAGAATAAATGATGCCCTTATTCTTGCTAATAGAAATTATGTACCCGTTGATTTCATTTTGCTTGATATTGAATGTAATCCGTCTTGTCCTATTATACTTAGTAGGCCTTTCCTACGGACTATAGGTGCTATTATTGACATGAAAGAAGACAATATAAGGTTCCAATTCCCATAAAAGAAAAGGATGTGACACTTTCCTAGAAAGATAATTAAACCACCTTATGAATATATTATGAGTCCCAACTATGCAATCAATTTCAAGGATGACACTACTTGATACTATGCATTATGCCTAGCCAGGGGCATAAAACAATAGCGCTTGTTGGGAGGCAACCCAATAGCTATCTTTAAATTTTTGTTTTAATTTCTTCTGGTGTGTTGTCATGATTATTGCTACTGTAATGATTGTATTTTTATTTTTTAAATTAGTGTTTGTGCGAAGTAAAGCCTTTCGGGTGATTTGGAAGATAGTAGAATTGATGATGTGCAAAACAGAAACTTCTACGCCCAGTGCAGAATTTCTCTGACTTTACTGGAACCTGTTTTTGATTTGAATTTTTTACACAATATTGGTACAAAAAAATATGGTTTTTCTACAGATCACTATAAACTGTTCTGTTTTAGACAGATTCTGTTTTTTGCTTGCATAGTTTGCTTGTTTTGATGATGCTATGGATTGTATCGGGGGTATAAGCCATGGAGAAGTTAGAAAATAGTACCTATTATGCAATAATAAAATATGAATCAATTTATAATAGTACCTAAAGTACTTGACATGTGTCTATTATACTAACAGATCTCACAAGGTTTTGTTGAGTTTTGTGTGCTGAAGTTTTCAAGTTTTGGGTGAAACAACGATGGATGAAGGAATAAGGAGCGGCAAGACCCTAAGCTTGGGGATCCCCAAGGCACCCCAAGGTAACATTCAATGAATACCCAAACATCTAAGCTTGGGGATGCCTCGGAAGGCATCCCCTCTTTCGTCTCCAATCTATTAGTATGTCACTTGGAGCTATATTTTTATTAATCACATGATATGTGTTTTGCTTGGAGCGTCGTGTATTATATTTTGCTTTTACTTTAGTTTGCCACAATCATTGTTTTCTGGACACACATATTGGAGGGAGACACATTGTCATCATAATTTGTTAGAATACTCTATATGCTTCACTTATATCTTTTGAGCTAGGCAGTTGCTCTAATGCTCCACTTATATCTTTTAGAGCATGGCAACGTTCAAATTTTGTAGATATAATTGAACTCTCATGCCTCACTTAAATACTTTTGAGAGTATAAAAATAGGAACGGTAATGGGCACTTGTTATAAGTCTAGTCCAAAAAGGATAGGTATTCAAGGGGATATAATAAAAACTTTCATGTAGCTCACTATTGAAGAAAGATGGGTTAATTATATTGATGTAGTAATATGAGTGCATGAGTACATGATCTGGTTAGTAGAAATAGTGGTATTTAAAGCTTGTTATTTATTATTCATCTAAGTATTGACTATGGCTGGGTGATGATGTGTGAGCATTTTTATGTCTTAAGTGAAACCCTATCGTGTTGTTCGAGTCAGGGGTGCGCGATGGTTAACTCCTACAAACCTCCTCCCTAGGGGCATGCGGTAGTACTTTGCTTCGAGAGAGCTAATAGGGCTTTATAATAAGTATATGAGTTCTTTATGACTAATGTGAATCTATGGATATACGCACTCTCACCTTTTCTTAATTTGCTAGCCTCTTCGGTGCCGTGCATTGCCCATTCTCACCTCGAGAGTCGGTGCAACCTTTGCTGGTACATCCAAACCCCGTGATATGATACGCTCTATCACACATAAGCCTCCTTATATCTTCCTCAAAACAACCACCACCTACCTATTATGGCATTTCCATAGCCATTTCGAGATATATTGCCATGCAACTTCCACCATTCTGTCACATGACTTGTGTGTTCATCATCATATTGCTTTGCATGATCATATAGTTGGCATAGTATTTGTGGCAAAGCTACCGTTCATCATTGTTTACATGTTACGCTAGGTCATTGCACATCGTGGTGCACTGCCAAGGGCATTCATATAGAGTCATATTGTTTTTCATTGAGTTGTAATATTGAGTTGTAAGTAAATAAAAGTGTGATGATCATCATTATTAGAGCGCTGTAAGAATGATGGAGACTATGATTCCCCCACAAGTTGGGATGAGACTCCAGATGGAAAAAAATAAAGAGAAAGAAATGGGGGAGGCGAAAAAAAGACCACCATGAAAAAAAAGAGAAAATAGAGAAGGATCCGTGTTACTATCCATTTACCACACTTGTGCCTCAAAGTGGCACCATGTTCTTCATATAGAGAGTCTCCCGAGTTGTCATTTTCGTATGCTAGTGGGAATATTACATTATAGAACTTGGCTTGTATTCCGATGACGGGCTTGCTCAAATGCCCGAGGTCTTCATGAGAAAGCAAGTTGGATGCATACCCACTATGCTTCCATTGAGCTTTCATACACTTATAGCTCTAGCGCATCTGTTGCATGGCAATCCCTACTCCTCGCATTGATATCGATTGATGGGCATCTCCATATCCCGTTGATCCACCTAGTTGATGCGGGACTTTCTTTCCACTTTGAATCCTTTTGATCTCTACCACCATACTCTACTCCAACCATATGCTATATCCATGGTTCACGCTCATGTATTGCGTGAAGTTGAAAATGTTGAAGTGCGTTAGAAGTACGATCCAGTTGCCTGGTTTGACATCAGGATGCTCATGATTTATAGTTATGCGGTGAAGACGGAGTCATGCCATGCTTGATATGATAAATTGAGTAGGGAATAACATTCTTTAAGAATCGTATATTTTGAAAAGCAATGATTATGCTATTTATGTTTATGGATATTATTATGTTGATATCAATTAGTTCATCGTTTCTCAATGATCATACCTAAAAGAGATTACATGTTGGGTAGCATGTCGTATAAAAAATTCTGTTTTTATAATTTACCTACCCGAGGACGAGCAGGAATTAAGCTTGGGGATGCTGATACATCTCCAACATATCGATAATTTTTTATTGTTCCATGCTATTATATTATCAATCTTGGATGCTTTATATGCAATTATATGCTATTTCATACCATTTTTGGGAACTAACCTATTAACCCTGTGCCTAATGCTAGTTGTTGTTTTCTGCTTGTTTTTAGTTTTCTAGGAAATCAATACCAAACGAAGTCCAAACGCTACGAAACTTTTTGACGATTTTTTCTAGACAAAAGAGACCCTGGAAGCTTCAGGAAGAGACCAGATGCGAAGAAGGGTGACAACAAGGCAACATGGCGCGCCCTGATGCCTTGTGGCCCCCTCGTGCCTCCTTCTGACCTAATTCCATCTCCAGAAATTCTCTAAACCGGGAAACCAACACAGAGCCACCTGAAACACTTTTTCCGTCGCTGCCAGTCTCTGTTCCAATGGGATCCCATCTGGAGACCTTTTTCGATACTCTACTGGAGGGGGAATCGATCACGGAGCCCATCTTCATCACCCTTGCTGCCTCCATGATGATGTGTGAGTAGTCTACCACAGACCTACGGGTCAATAGATAGTACCAAGATGACTTTCTCTCTCTCTCTCTCTCTCTCTCTTTCATCTTCAATACCATGTTCATCGCGATCCTCACGGTGATCTATCTGATGTAATCCTCTTTTGCGGTGTGTTTGTTGGGATCCGATTAATTGTTGTTTTATCATCAGATTATTAATATAAAGTAATTTATACTTTTATGAATTCTATTATGCATGATTGTTATAGCTTCGTATTTCTCTTCGATCTATCGGTTTGGTTTGGCCAACTATATTGATTTATCTTCAACGGGAGTGGTGCGTTGTAATGGGTTCAAACTTGCGGTCTTCTATATCCCAGTGACAGAAAGGGACAAGACACATATTCGTATTGTGTAACAGCCCGAGACCAACGCGACAAATGCCTTCCAAGTTATTTCGTTTTTCCCCGGGTGATTTAGTTGTTTGTCACATTCATCATCGCATTATTCGCATCATGCGCATTGCAGTGGCACACCGTCGCCGTCATTTTTCAAAACTTGCATCCGTTCGTAGTTTCCGGATGATGAGGACATGGCTACCTTGGATATGATCACAAATATTGCATATGCGTATTTATTTGAGGTGATTTCTGATAAAAGTTATGCAATAATTTATTTATGTTATACAGACAAAAGTACTTCACCTCTTTTTGTTTCATGTCTAACTGCAGAACTACCGGACACTTGTACAATGCACATATAAACATAAGGGAAAAAGAGACGTTTAGGTGTTGTTCAAGAAGTTCTCTCACATCACTTTTATCCCAAGAGAAGATAGAGTCCAAGTCTCACGCGTTCTGGACTCAGATTCGGACTACACAGACACACCTGTCTCAAAACGCCAACAACATTTGCATCCGGACTCCGAATTGGGTATTGTTTTGCAAAATAGATTTCATGTGCTTTCCTGCACAACTCGATTCACTTCCAAATTCGTCAGGAGCATGGAGATATTGACGAAACAATCTGACGTTGCAGCAGAATCCGAGTCAAACTACAAGTCCAAAGGTGTTGCATCACCTCCACTTAGGCCCATGGGCCTTGTACGACCTAGGGTTAGTTTTAGGCTTCCTTAGGACGTCCTTCAACCTGCTTGGCCACCACCCCTTGCTCCTATATAAGTAGATCAATCTAGTAGCTTTTTCTTTGGGTTTTGTTTAGTTAAAAGTTAGCCATTGCAACTTCGTGTACTTCGTTTGTGTCCAACGACCAGACTAAGACCGCTTTCGGAACCCCACCCATATCAATACTTCATCTATAGTCGCAATATTCAGATAGCTTTTATCATATTTTTCCTTGTTCTCCGATTGCATGCAGAAATAGACCTTCGTGGTCAGGTTGATCGTGCTCCGGTGTGGTCAATAACCTCCGGGAGATTGGTTTAGCGATTGCTAAGGCACAACGTCATGCATGTTTGTAGTTGGATCGTCAATGCCGTCTCCACGAAATCGATAGTTATCATCTCATCGAAAGATCGGGACCCTCGCCTCTATCAAGTGGTATCAGTTTTCAGGTTGCTCGGTGAGATTTTACAGTTTTTTGAAGTTTAGATCGCATTTGTTCTTCATACCTATAGTCCACAAAAAACCCAGAAATAAATCAGGGTTCGATCATCATATCCGAACCAATCTGAGCCTTTTTCCAATTTTCTGTTTGGTGTTTTGATTTGTTGAATTTGCGGCTGCATCATCGTGTCGAGTTGCTGGTCTTAGTGTCTAGTCTTTTAGAGTTTCGAGTTCTATTCACAAGATGTCATGCCGTCGCCATATCATGTTCATCGCTGCTGCCATATACCACCACCACGCCGTCGTCTTCCCTTCCGTTGTCGTCCACCACCATCCATCAATTTTCACCACCTCCTCCCATCGGTCATTGTCATTATCACACTTGAGGTCGTTCGCATCTATACTTGATCCAATCTGCATCTTATCTGACTTGTTGGAGAGAAGAAAAAAAGTGAGAGAAAAAATAAAGAAAAAAATAAAAATATGTGAGAAAAAAAATAGATAGAAGACAAAAAACAAAATTCGGATCTACCTAGGCTTAATATCGTATCCGAATTCGGATTGAAATTTGTTTTGCGCAGTGTTTAGTAAAACATGCATATCTTCCTCATACGAAGTCCCTTTTGGCTCCACGAGTACTCAAATTCAAGTTATCGACGAGCCGTATTTGAATAGTTCATCAAGCTAGTTCATTGTTTTCATCTACAAATCGACTTCTAAATAGGACTTTTTGCCCTCCGAAAGTCGCGAACACAGTGTGTCAATATTTTTCTGGTTCGTTCTTGATTTTTTGACACCTAATACGCACTGAGAATTGAGTGATTCTTTTTGCATTGGAAACCTTGAGTCAGTAGCATTCTTGAAAAAAATATCAAATTTTTTCATAATAGAGGAAAGTTGGAGAAAGAGAGAGAGTTTGGTATATCCTGCTTGGCAGTCATTTGTCATCATTATCTTTACTGCCATTGTGATCTTCACTTATATCTTGTTATCCAGAGCTACTTCATCACATCCGTTGCTGCTATTTATGCTTTGCCGTGACTCCTTTAGTGTTCTAGGCCCGCGTCTCTAGTACGGTCTAGCCTAGGACCAGCACAGTACCGTCGTTGAGCATTTATTCAACATTGCATCTCTGGATTCATTATTCCTAATCTTTTGCTACCATATATCAAGCCTTCCAAGCTCCACATATTTCTACACCATGTATACATACGGTCACCTGGTAATCACTTTTACTCAATCTTCGGAGATATTGACACCGTCGGTTACCGGTCGCCACCTGCTGCATGGTAAGAATTTGTAAGACATTGATATCTGTTTTACTGCGAGCGTTTTACCACCACATCCCAGTAGTTCATAGGAACAATATTCTTGGATCTTTGTTTCTTGTTTCTACTAATCATGACAGGATCCAGAGTTGTCAGTTCATGGGCTTCTTCGATCGTGGGAGATGTGCCACCGCAACAACTTTTACGAGAGGTGCAAAGAGATCCAAATGCACATGATCAGGTTAATGTTTCTATACCACCATTTAATGGCCGTTTTAGACCTCCTTTATATATTGAATGGGAGTTTGAAATAAATGATATATTTGCTTCCCATGATTTTGCTGAACATAAGAAAGTTAAGGTCGCAGTTGGTTCTTTCACTGGTTATGCTTTAGTTTGGTGGAGCGAATATTGTCAGTTACACCCTAATTATATACCTACAACTTGGGATGATTTGAAACCTGCCATGATACACACATTCGTTCCTGCTTATTATACTCATGACATGATTAAAAATTTACAACATTTAAAACAAGGTAGTGACACCGTAACGAAATATTATGATGATTTACAAACGACCTTGCTGCATTCCTCGTTAGAAGAAAGTGAAGAAGATTTTATAGATAGATTTTGGGGAGGATTAAATCGTGATATTCAGGAGATACTAATTCGTGAAAAGTGTTATCCTATGGATCTTTTGTTTCGTCTTGCTTGCAAAGCTGAACAGGAAATAAAACAACGTGTTGCCCATAAGGAGAACGAGCGCAAGGTGCACATTCCAAGAGTTGACATGGTTGTTCCTTCAACTACTAGGTGTACTATGACAACCACATCAATTGTTGATAGGGCTACATCACCTTCACCATGGGACACGTCACCACTGAGCGTGCCTATATCATCGGAGTTGATCATAAGAGGTAATGACAAAGGTACTGATCTTCCACCTCCACATGAGTATGGTGAATGCCTTGTCAATTCCAATGTACCATGTGATGAGCTACCCATTACTTTGATCACACCATCTATTTTAGAGGACTATGTTCATGATTTGACTTTGCCATGTGATCAAATATCAAGAATTTTGAGTGCACCCATTGAATTAACTGTTGATGAGAAAGAACCATGTGAATCAGGAAATAAATCAAATTTGTATCGAATATGTTTGAAAATAATGCTGCCACAGTTTAATCATTTTGATATGACCTCCAATTTTAGTGATGATTCCGTGTCAAATGACATGTTGCATGTTTGCTTATTTAAGCATGTTGTAGCATCTAAATTTGGAACAATTCAAGTTTATTTACCAATGTTGGGATGGTTTAAAGATGAACATTGTCAATCTTTTGATATGAATAAGGACTTCACTTATATGTGCAAACCGAGTTGCAATATTTTCATTCCTTCTACGTGTGATAATATTTTTGCTTTATATTTCATAACATATGAAAGTAACTCATGTATATATATGTCATATGGGCAAAAACCAAGGGAAGTAAAGATGTATGACATATACATATACAACATGTACACCTTGTCTCTTTTGTTAGCCACATTTCAGATTAAGCAACGCCGAGGTCAGCTTTGTTTTCAAGAAGGGGAGGATGATGATGACATGGCTAACTTGATTATGATCAGAAATATTGCATATGCGTATTTATTTGAGGTGATTTCTGATAAAAGTTATGCAATAATTTATTTAGGTTATACAGAACAAAGTACTTCACCTCTTTTTGTTTCTTGCCTAATTGCAGAACTAACAGACACTTGTACAATCCACATATGAAGATAAGGGAAAACGAGACATTTAGGTGCTGTTCAAGAAGTTCTCTCATGTCACTTTTAGCCCAAGAGAAGATAGAGTCCAAGTCTCTCACGTTCTCGACTAAGATTCTGACTGCACAAACACACCTATCTCAAAACGCCAACAACTTTTGCATCCGGGCTCCGAATTCGGTGATTCTTTTTTTGTTCGAAAGTACATTTCATGTGATTTCCTGTCCAATTGGATTCACTTTCAAATTCGTCCGGAGCGTGGAGATATTGATGAGACAATCTGATGTTGCAGCAGAATCCGAGTCAAACTACAAGTCCAAAGGTGTTGCATCACCTCCACTTGGGCCCATGGGCCTTGTACAACCTAGGGTTAGTTTTAAGCTGCCTTGGGACGTCCTCCCACCTCCTTGGCCGCCACCCCCTTTCTCCTATATAAGTAGATCAATGTAGTAGCTTTTTCTTTGTGTTTTGTTTAGTTAAAAGTTAGCCATTGCAACTTCGTGTACTTTGTTTGTGTCCAACGACCAGACTAAGACCGCTTTCGGAACCACACCCTTATCAATACTTCATCTATATTCGCAATATTCAGATTGCTTTTATCATATTCTTGCTAGTTCTTCGATTGCATACGGGAATAGACCTTCGTGGTCAGGTTGATCATGCTCCGGTGTGGTCAATAACCTCCGGGAGATTGGTTTAGCGATTGCTAAGGCGCAATGTCGTGCACGTTTGTAGTCGGATCGTCAAAGTCATCTCCACGAAATCGATAGTTATCATCTCATCGAAAGATTGGGACCCTCGCCTCTATCACCGGCTCTCTCCGTTCTCGTCGTTGACCGTTTCGAGACCAACCACACATGCACAATATTGTTTTAAAGTGGGAATAAAATGATTTCAGAATGGGTTGAAAGTTGGCATACGGTCTTAATATATTGTACACGCACGTGCCCGCGGCATCGTTAAAATATTGTTTTAAAGTGGGAATGAAATGTTCTCGGAATGGGATGAAAGTAGGCATGTGGTCTTAATATATTGTAGGTAGACCGCCTGCCAAATTTTATCGCATTCGGGGCTCGTTTGATAGTCCAACCGTTAAACCTATAGAGACCCTATCGCCGTTAAATTATCAGATGTTTTCGGTATTGCTAAAACATGTCACGGGCCGCAAACCTCCCTCTCATCTCAGCCCAACACCTCTCCACAGCCCACCTAGCCTATCCATCCGACCGGACCGTCCGATCGCGATCCTACTGTCCGAAAACGGACAAAACCCCTCAAACCCTAGCCTCTCCTCAAAATCCACACCGCCAGCCACCTCCCACCTCTCCACCGTCGCGACTTGTCGCCCCAACATCGCCGCAACCGCCTCTCCAGCCAACGGGAGGGCGCCACGTCACCCTCCAGCGCCTCCCACCATCGCGGCCCGTCGGAGCCCGCAGCAGGCCCGCCCGAGCCCAAAACAGACCCGAGCCGCCCGCGCCCGAGCTCACCCGGAGGCGCCCGCAGCCAAGTGCCTCGACCCCGAGCTCCCTCGCCCCGCCGCGCCGGCCGTTGCCGGCGACCACCTCCCCGGACCACCACCGGAGCCACCGCGCCAGACCAGCCCCCATCGCTCGGTCTCCCTTCTCTCTATCCTCTCCCCTAACCCCGGCCTCTCTCCCTTTCCTCCTGCTAGGAGCCACCATGGCCTTGAAGCTTCAGCGTCGCCACTCGATCTCCTCGCCCCGGCGCCGCCTCGACCCTCCACCGCCGTGAATGGGGTCGCCCCGGCCGACTTCGACGAGATCCACCGCTGCTCGACCCGTCCCCGTTGTTCCCCATCGAGATCCGCGTCGGAGAACCCCTGCCATGGCCAGAGATCCGCGCCGATTCTGCTTGTGCAGGAGGAGGGGGACAAGCATCGTTGACCCGCGCATGGGCCATGCCGCACGACCCAGCTGCGTCCTCAACCGTCGGCCCAACCACGGCCTCGAGCCAGCCTAGCTCGCTTCGGCCCAAGGCCCTCTGGTGAGTAGCCGCTAAACCTCGCCCGTTTGCCGTTTTAGCGGTTCCGCAAACATGCACGTTTTGCCTATCCTGCGAACATTCACTGATTAACCTAGCTGACGAACAATATTAAAAAAAGGCCAAGTCCCTGATAAAATTGTTTGTTTAAAACAATGTTGAGGATATCGTTTATCGTTAGCGTCTCGGTTAGGTGGGGATTAGATATTAATTGGAAATCGGCCGATTAATCAATTTTATCGGTCAACTATTAATCGGCCATTTTTTGCAATTCCCAGGTTCTCAACACTGAAATATGCTATATTCAACACCGAAAAAATATTGCATAGAAGTGGTACCTTGATTTCTAGCCTTTGAATCCTCGTATAATGACAAACAAAATAGGGAAATAGTACATATTGCATAACAAGGGCCACAAAGACATAAATAAACATATTTTTTGCAAACATAGTGCTAGGAATAAGTCTGATTTATCGGTAGATTCCTGATAAATCGCTTGTGAGAGAGATAAATCGGCCCAAAAGATAAACGGTGATGATAAGGCATAATCTTATCGGTCACCCCATCAGTAGCGATAAATCGGACAATAAATCGCTGAATCAGACGATTTTTTGAACAGTGGTTTAAGACAACATATATGCATCTTGTGAGTGTTGTAACTTTGGGCACATGCATCGGATTGGAATGAACTTTATATGTAAATCATCTACATTTTGTGCTCTACATGTTTGTGTCATTTGCATGAATTTTAGGAGTCATCTACTTGCTGTAAACTTTGTTGCAAAAGTGCATCACGAAATAACTTCTGAAAACTGTTATTTTAAACAAACTTTGTTTGATAATTGCATCAAATCCATGCCTCCTTTGAACTTGTGCCAATGGAGCAAATTGAAGTATGTCATGTCTACTTGCTCCCAGTATTTTTGTCATGCCATGAAATCCATGTTTAGCTATTTATTTCTTGAAGTGAACATGATTACTCAACGTTGCTGATTTTGAGATGTCAAAATATTTCTGTCTGAAAGTTTTATGTAACTTGCCGTTTTGTCTTGTGAATAGCCATGGATCTATAGCCCCTTTGTTGTTTCCAACTTGGAGTGTTCTGCAAAGCATGTGGTGGACTATCATGTTGTGCCATTAGCTGCCATGCATAGGTTTCGCATCATAGTTATTTCTGTTGTCAAACATGCCTACTTGTTAAAATTGCTGCTCATATACACCCAGTTATTTTCACTAAGTTTGGGAATCAGTTTGTTTCAACTTGCCTTTTGTGTGTGGATCCTCGCCATGATTCTATGCACCCTTTGCTCATGCTTATGTGGAATGAAATGAAATACATTATGTCAGCTACCATGTTGTAGATTTTCCTGCCATGAAAAGTTCTGTAGCATATATATTTGTTTCTTTGAATATGCCTTCATGTTAAATCTGTTTGCGAAAATCTTTGATTTTCACCAAGTCCTAATCAGCTATATTTTCTAGACATGTTGCGAACATCCTAGCAATTAATCCATGACTCTTTTCACTATGATTACTTTTGATGAAATGAAGTGCATATAACATACTACTGACCCATGTCTTGTTTGTGCATGTTAGGTTCCTGTAGCTTGTCATTTTGTTGGTTGCAAATTGCTATGTTGCTGTTTTGGACAGACTATAACTAAAATTTGTGTTGGTTGTTATTGTTGAACCGTGACTCCGTTTTGAACATGTTGTATATGAAACTTGTTTAGAATTGTATGTTGTTTCATAATACCATTTTGCATTCATGATTAAAATGTTCATGGTTGTTGTTTGCATGCATTTTGCATTCATGCCATGTTAACTTGTGTGGGTCATATCTTTTAGACCGTAGCTCCATTTTAAATGATCTATATATGTAAATCGATTAGAATGATGTGTAGAATCACATGGTGCGTTTTGTTTTCTTGTTTAATAAATATTAAATATGTTTAGGGAAAACAGTACCAAATTCTAAATATGCACATGGGGTCGTATCGGAAACGCTATATGTTATTTCCGGCCTCATTTAAATTGCCAAGATAAATAGTTTATTTATGCTTCAAATCTTGCCATGCTTAACAAAATTTAATGTTGTTGTGTATCTAACCGAGAGTGAACTAAATAATTCAAACGTGGAGTTTCGTCATTATGCGACTCGTTGCATATTGAGCTTCACTTAATGTGTAGTAGTTGATTGTTGTGCTTGCCATGCCTTGCATATTTAAACTTGACATGCATCATCCTGGTTTATGCACCATGTCATGAATATTTTGTGGTGTTTACCATCTCATTTGTTTTTTTCTTCTGATTTTCCTTCTCCTCGCTAGAGTTCCGAAACCGTTTCGGAGTGCGAGGATTCGTTCGACTACGTTGGTTCATCTTCTTCACGGATTCGTTCTTCTTCCAAGCGGGATTCCGGCAAGATGATCATTACCATCGATACCACTTCTATCATTGCTATGCTAGTTGTCTCGATTCTATCGCTATATCTCGCTACCTACCACTTGTTTGTCAAGCCTCCCAAAATGCCATGATAAGCCTCTAACCCTCCACATCCTAGCAAACCGTTGTTTGGCTATGTTACCGCTTGCTCAGCCACTCTTATAGTGCTGCTAGTTGCGGGGTGCAAACATGGATATCTTGGGATATCACATTATTCTTTCTATTTAATTAATGCATATATACACTTGGTAAAGGGTGGATGGCTCGGCCTTTTGCCAGGTGTTTTGTTCCATTCTTGCTGCCCTAGTTCCGATTACCGGTGTTATGTTCCATATTGAGCGCTCCTAACATGCATGGAGTTGTTATGGGGACCCCCTTGATTTTCGTTTTGGGATAAAACTCTTCCAGCAAGGCCCAACATTGGTGCTATATTTGCCCAACATAATAATATTGAACAACTTTATTAATGCATATGGAGTTAGCGCTACCCGTTGATTTAATCTACATAATACAGGGGGCCAGTGATGATGGTGCTGGTCCAAATACCTAGCAGTCGGCTGATACGTCCATTTTGCATCATGATTTCCTACTGTTATTTATAGTGTTTTTATGCATAATAATGCTTTATGGAGTAATTCTAATGCCTTTTATCTCATAATATGCAAGGTTTACACAAAGAGGGAGAATGCCGATAGCTGGAATTCTGGACCTGAAAAAGCATATCAGAGATACCTATTCTGCACATCTCCAAATAATCTGAAACTTCACGGAGAATTATTCTGGAATATATGAAAAATACTGGAGCAAATAACTACCGGAGGGGGCCACCTAGTGAGCACAAGACACCAGGGCGCGCCAGGCCCCTCAGGCGCACCCTGGTGGGTTGTGCTCAGCCCAGCCCACCTCAGGTGCCCATCTTATGGTACTTAAGGTCTTTTGACCTAGAAAAAAATAAGGAGGGGACTTTCGGGACGGAATGCCACCGTCTCGAGGCGGAACTTGGGCAGGAGCACTTTTGCCCTCCGATGGAGCGATTCCGCCGGGGGAACTTCCCTCCCGGAGGGGGAAATCGAAGCCATCGTCATCACCAACACCCCTCTCATCTTTGGGAGGCCAATCTTCATCAACATCTTCAACAACACCATCTCCTCTCAAACCCTAGTTCATCTCTTGTGTTCAATCTTTGTATCGAAACCTCAGATTGGTACCTGTGGGTGACTAGTAGTGTTGATTACATCTTGTAGTTGATTACTATATGGTTTATTTGGTGGAAGATTATATGTTCAGATCCATTATGCTATTCAATACCCCTTTGATCTTGAGAATGAATATTATTTGTGAGTAGTTACCTTTGTTCTTAAGGTCACAGGAGAAGTCATGTTGCAAGTAATCATGTGAATTTGACATGTGTTCGATATTTTGATGATATGTATGTTGTGATTCCCTTAGTGGTGTCATGTGAACGTCGACTACATGACACTTCACCATCTTTGGGCCTAAGGGGATGCATTGTGCAGTAGTTATTATATGATGGGCTGCTAGAGTGACAGAAGCTTAAACCCTAGTTTATGCGCTATTTTGTAAGGGGCTGATTTGGATCCAAATGTTTAATGCTATGGTTAGATTTTATCTTAGTACTTTTCTCATAGTTGCGGACGCTTGAGAGGGGGTTAATCATAAGTGGGAGGTTTGTTCAAGTAATAACAACACCCAAGTACCGGTCCACCCACATATCAAATTATCAAAGTAGCGAACGGAAATCAAACCAACATGATGAAAGTGTCTAGATGAAACTCCCGTGTACCCTCAAGAATGCTTTGCTCATTATAAGAGACTGTTCTGGCCTGTGCTTTGCCACAAAAGGATTGGGCTACCTTTCTGCACTTTATTTACCGTTACCGTTACTTGCTCGTTACCAATTATATTGCTATCAAACTACCTGTTACCTACAATTTTAGTGCTTGCAGAAATTACCTTGTTGAAAACCGCTTGTCATTTCCTTCTGCTCCTTGTTGGGTTCGACACTCTTACTTATCGAAAGGACTACGATTGACCCCCTATACTTGTGGGTCATCAATACTCTTTTCTGGCACCGTTGTCGGGGAGTGAAGCGCTCTTGGTAAGTGGAAATCGGTAAGAAAAAACTTATACTACGTGCTGAAATTTATTGTCACTTGCTACTATGGAAAACAATCCTTTGAGGGGTTTGTTCGGGGTATCTTCACCTCGACCGGAACCACAATTAGTTGCCCCTCAACCTACTGCACCTACTGAAAATATTGGTTATGAAATTCCTTCGGGTATGGTAGAACAACTGCTAGCTAATCCTTATGTAGGAGACGGGACTGAACATCCTGATATGCATCTAATACATGTGGATGAAATTTGTGGATTATTTAAGCTTGCAGGTTTACCCAGAGATGAAGTTAACAAGAAGGTTTTCCCCTTTATCTTTGAAGGGAAAAGCATTGACATGGTATAGGCTATGTGATAATATTGGATCATGGAACTGGAATCGATTACAATTAGAATTCCACCAACAGTTTTATCCTATGCATCTAGTTCATCGTGATTGGAATTATATATATAATTTTTGGCCTCGTGAACGAGAAAGCATCGCTCTAGCTTGGGGGAGGCTTAAGTCAATGTTATATTCATGCCCCAATCATGATATCCCAAGAGAAATTATTATTCAGAACTTTTATGCTCGGCTTTCTCATAATGATCGATCCATGCTCGATACTTCTTGTGTTGGTTCTTTTATGAAGAAGACTATTGAATTCAAGTGGGATCTCTTAGAAAGAATTAAATGCAACTCTGAAGATTGGGAACTCGACGAAGGTAATGAGTCAGGTATTAAGCTTAAGTTTGATTGTGTTAAATCTTTGATGAATACCAATGCTTTTCACAAGTTTAGCACTAAATATGGACTTGACTCTGAGATAGTAGCCTCTTTCTGTGAATCTTTTGCTACTCATGTTGATCTCCCTAAGGAGAAGTGGTTTAAATATCATCCCCCTATTAAATAAGAAATTAAAGAACCGGTAAAAGCTAAGGATGAAACTATCATCTACAATGTTGATCTAGTTGTGCCTACTGCTTATATTGAAAAACCACCTTTCCCTGTTAGGATAAAGGAACATGCTAAGGTGTCAACTGTGGTTCAAAAAAGTAATATTAAAGCACCTAAGCCCTCTGAAAAAATTAAAGTAGAACCTAGTGTTGCTATGGTTAAATATCTCTTGGTAGAAAATATTGATGGGCATGTTATTTACTTCTGTGATGAAGCCGCCAGAATTGGCAAACCTGATGAAAAAGATAAACATAGACCCATAGTTGGCATGCCTGTTGTCTCAGTTAAAATAGGAGATCATTGCTATCATGGTTTATGTGATATGGGTGCTAGTGTGAGTGCTATTCCTTTTACCTTATACCAAGAAATTATGAATGATATAGCACCTGCTGAAATAGAAGACATTGATGTTACTATTATACTTGCTAATAGAGACACCATTGCACCACTTGGGATTGTTCGAGATGTTGAAGTCTTGTGTGGGAAAATAAAATATCCTACTGATTTTCTAGTTCTTGGTTCCCCGCAAGATGACTTTTGTCCCATTATCTTTGGTAGACCTTCCTTGAACACTGTTAATGCTAAAGATAGATTGCAAGAAAGAAACCGTCAGTGTTAATTTTGGTGATGTGTCTCATAAATTTAACTTTTCCAAGTTTAGTAGACAACCACACGATAAAGAATTATCTAGTAAGGATGAAATAATTGGTCTTGCTTCTATTATCGTTCCTCCTACCGATCCACTAGAACAATATTTGCTTGACCATGAAAATGATATGCACTGGCATGAAAGAAATGAGATAGATAAAATTTTCTTTGAACAACAACCTCTCCTAAAACACAATTTGCCTATTGAAACTCTAGGAGGTCCTCCTACACCTAAAGGTGATCCTGTGTTTGAATTAAAACAATTGCATGACACTTTGAAGTATGCGTATCTTGATGAGAAAAAGATATATCCTGTTATTATTAGTGCTAACCTTTCAGAACATGAAGAAGAAAGATTATTAAAAATTCTGAGGAAGCACCAGGCTGCTATTGGATATACTCTTGATGATCTTAAGGGCATTAGTCCCACTCTATGTCAGCACAAGATTAATATGGAACCTGATGCTAAACCCATTGTTGATCACCAACGACGATTGAATCCTAAGATGAAAGAAGTGGTAAGAACTGAAATATTAAAGCTTCTGGAAGCAGGTATAATTTATCCCATAGCTGATAGTAGATGGGTAAGTATCGTTCATTGTGTCCGTAAGAAGGGAGGTATTACTGTTGTTCCTAATGATAAAAATGAACTTATCCCAGAAAGAATTGTCACTGGTTATAGAATGGTAATTGACTTTAGAAAATTAAATAAAGCTACTAGAAAAGATCATTACCCTCTTCCTTTCATTGATCAAATGCTAGAAAGATTATCTAAGCACCCACACTTTTGTTTTCTGGATGGATATTCTACTTTCTCTCAAATACCCGTATCACAATCTGATCAAGAGAAAACCACCTTTACTTGTCCTTTTGGAACCTATGCTTATAGACGTATGCCTTTTGGTTTATGCAATGCACCTGCTACCTTTCAAAGATGTATGACTGCTATATTCTCTGATTTTTGTGAAAAGATTGTGGAGGTTTTCACGGATGATTTTTCCGTTTACGGAACTTCTTTTGATGATTGCTTAAGCAACCTTGATCAAGTTTTGCAGAGATGTGAACAAACTAATCGCGTCTTGAATTGGGAGAAGTGTCACTTTATGGTTAATGAAGGTATTGTCTTGGGGCATAAAATATCTGAACGAGGTATTGATGTGGATAAAGCTAAAGTTGATGCAATTTAGAAATGCCATGTCCTAAATATATTAAAGGTATCGGAGTTTCCTTGGTCATGCTGGTTTCTATAGGAGGTTTATTAAAGGCTTCTCTAAAATTTCTAGGCCTCTTACTAATCTTTTACAAAAGGATGTTCCATTTGGTTTTGATGATGATTGTGTAGAAGCCTTTGAAACACTCAAGAAAGCCTTAACTTCTGCACCTATTGTTCAACCACCTGATTGGAACTTGCCTTTTGAAATTATGTGTGATGCTAGTGATTATGTTGTCGGTACTGTTCTAGGACAAAGAGTTGATAAGAAATTAAATGTTATCCATTATGCTAGCAAAACTCTAGACAGTGCCCAAAGAAACAATGCTACTACCGAAAAAGAATTTTTAGCAGTTGTGTTTGCTTGTGATAAATTTAGATCTTACATTGTTGATTCCAAAGTTATTGTTCACACCGATCATGCTGCTATAAAACATCTTATGGAAAATAAAGATGCTAAACCTAGACTCATTAGGTGGGTTCTCTTGCTTCAAGAATGTGATTTGCCTATCACTAATAGGAAAGGAGCTGAGAACCCCGTAGCTGATAACTTGTCTAGGTTAGAAAATATTCTTGATGACCCACTACCTATTCATGATAGTTTTCCTGATGAACAGTTAGCTGCAATAAATGTTTCTCAAAACACTCATTGGTATGCTGATTGTGCTAACTACATTGTTGCTAAATATATACCACCTAGTTTCACATACCAACAAAAGAAAAAATTCTTCTATGATTTAAGAAATTACTTTTGGGGTGACCCACATCTTTATAAAGAAGGGGTAGATGGTATTATTAGACGTTGTGTTCCTAAGCATGAATAGGAACAAATCCTATGGAAATGTCATTCCGAAGCCTATGGAGGACATCATGCGGGAGATAGAACTGCTCACAAGGTATCGCAATCTGGTTTTTATTGGCCTACTCTCTTCAAAGATGCCCGTAAGTTTGTCATGTCTTGTGATGAGTGTCAAAGAATTGGTAATATCGGTAAGCTTCAGGAAATGCCTATGAATTATTCACTTGTTGTTGAACCATTTGATGTTTGGGGTTTTGACTATATGGGACCTTTTCCTTCCTCTAATGGGTATACTCATATTTTGGTTGCTGTTGATTATGTTACTAAGTGGGTAGAAGCTATACCAGCTAGTAGTGCTGATCATAACACCTCCATTAAAATGTTTAAAGAAGTTATCTTCCCAAGGTTTGGAGTCCCTAGATATTTAATGACTGATGGTGGTTCACACTTCATTCATGGTGCTTTCCGTAAGATGCTTGCTAAATATGATGTTAACCATAGAATTGCATCACCCTATCATCCTCAATCTAGTGGTCAAGTTGAACTTAGAAATAGAAAAGTAAAATTAATATTACAAAAAACTGTCATAGGTCTCGAAAGAATTGGTCTAAGAAACTAGATGATGCACTTTGGGCCTATAGAACAGCTTATAAAAATCCTATGGGTATGTCTCCATACAAAATGGTATATGGAGAAGCTTGTCATTTGCCTCTAGAGTTAGAACATAAAGCATTTTGGGCAATTAAAGAACTCAATTATGATTTCAAACTTGTCGGTGAAAAGAGGTCATTTGATATTAGCTCACTGGATGAATGGAGAACCCAAGCTTATGAAAATGCCAAACTATTCAAAGAAAAAGTTAAAAGATGGCATGACAAACGAATTCAAAAGCGGGAATTCAAAGTTGGAGAATATGTTCGTTTGTTCAACTCTCGTTTTAGATTTTCTGCAGGAAAGCTTCATTCCAAATGGGAAGGACCATATTTTATCGAAGAGGTTTATCGTTCTGGAGCTATCAAGATTAATAATGCCGAAGGTACTAACCCGAAGGTGGTCAATGGACAAAGAATTAAACACTATATCTCAGGTACGCCTATTAATGTTGAAAACAATATTATCCAAACCATGACACCGGAGGAAGACATAAAATAAACCTTCCGGAACACTCCAGAATCCTGAAAAAGAGGAGGTACGTGATACGGTAAGTAAACGAACTCCGAAAAATCCGCAAAAATATTTTCTGTCAGTTTTGGAATATTACAAAAATTAGGAAAATAAGAAATAAATAGGAAAGCAACCGAGGTGAGCATGAGACACCAGGGCGCGCCTGCCCTGCCTAGCGCGCCCTTGTGGGTTGTGCCCTCCTCGGGCACCTTCCCGACTCCGCTTTCCTTTCATATTCTTGCTTCCCAAAATAAACAATCTCTATATATACCCCCTATTGTTTTGACCACCGCATCGCAGAAAAATCCCATGTTCTTGTTTCGTGCTATTTTGCTGACAGATCTGAAAATATGTCGTCTCAAGATTCAGAGGGGGAGAGCTATGTTGCTGACTATATTGCAAACTCTAAGGTCTATGGAGAGGTGGATCATTATGGATGGACAACGGATGAGGAGGAAGACGCCCACATGAGGGAAACAAAGGATGGTAGCTCTGAGGGAGAGGATGACCCACTACCTCAGCCCGGAGACATGCATGTGGAATTCAAGAAGTCAATCCTCCCTAAAGGATACAAACCTGAGGTTCAATTTATTCCATTTCATTTTCGGCAGGAGAGCAAGGCGGCATTATTCAAAAAGATATTAAATCTTGAGTTAGAGAATGAGGATCTAAGGGAGGAAAATTTTATGCTCAAATATAAGATGAAGAAGAAGGCCACTTCATCGCCACCACCTTCATCATCTACACAACCAAAGGAGACTTGAGTACACGGGTATGGGCACTCCCCTTGGCTTGAGCCAAGCTTGGTGGAGATGCCCCGGTATCATATCACCATCACTTTTATTTACCTTTTACTATTTAGTTTGATCCTTAGCTCTTTCGTGATCTAGCTGAATAAAAGTTTAGTATGATCTATTTTCGAGTGCTAGTTTTGTGATCTATCTATCCATGTAATCGAGTGAGAGTTATATAATAAAGTTTAGTTTGAGGTTTTGCTTCTTTACTTTCTTGTTGCAATCAAAATAAAAAGGAAATAAATGAAAATGAATCGTATGCTAATCTTATGGTAAGTAATGACATCACATAAAGAAAAGTATAAGTGGTAAAATTTATTGGAGATTGACAAACATGGCATTGGTCAATGATGCAATTCATGAAAGAATTAATAAGGGAAGAGAAGATTCACATGCAAATACACTATCTTGGACATCTTTTATGATTGTGAGCCCTCATTAAATATTATACGCCAGAATTGTTGACGTTGGACAAGGAAGACAACGTAATGATTTATGTTTGTTCATATTCACATAGAAGTTATATTTTCATAGATCCTTCAACATGTGGTGCTTGCTCAATACCTTTGCTAGCCAAAAATTCCGCACTAAGTAGAGATAGTACTTTTGCATCCAAAAATCCTAAACCCAAACTCATGTTTTGAGAGTCCACCATACCTACCTATGGATTGAGTAAGATCCTTCAAGTAAGTTGTCATCGGTGCACTAAGGCAATAAAAATTGCTTCTAAATGTGTTTGATCAATTAGTGTAAGAGAAAATTGAGCGTTGTACGAACTTATGATGGCAAAGTAATAAAAGCGATGGACTGCATAATAAAGGTTGCTATCATAGGGGGCAATATAACATGACGTTCTTTTGCATTAAGGGATTTGGCATACAAACCAAAAACCTCTGCTTCCCTCTGCGAAGGGCCTATCTTTTACTTTTATGTCTTTACTTTTATGCAAGAGTCTAAGTATTCTTCCCTATTCCTTTTTACTTTTTCTTTTTGCAAGCATCATGTGGTGAGGAAAGATCTAGACACATATATCCAGTTGAATATGAGTGAGCATGAGTTATTATTGTTGACATCACCCTGAGGTGAATACGTTGGGAGGAGAAACTATAAGCCCCTATCTTTCTATGTGTCCGGTTGAAACTTTTTGCTCATGGGTATGCTGTGAGTGTTAGCAATCATAGAAGATTAAATGATGGTTGAGTATCTGGACTTGCCAAAAGGCTCCGACACGAGACCCTTCCTGAAAATATGATGAATTTTAGTTGCAAAGTTGACTGAGAACATAGTTTGTTAGTTTTCAATAAGGTTTATGCTTTATACTTCTATGTTGTGATGAATTGTTACTTGTTCATGAGAAGTTATATGATGAAGTTATACAATAAAAGTTATATGAATAAGTTCTATGATAAAGTTTGTTGCTGCTATGATAATAAGTATGATGCTACTATGTCCATATTTTATGTTTATCGACACCTCTCTCTCAAACCATGTGGACATGTTTTTCGATATCGGCTTTCGCTTGAGGACAAGCAAGGTCTAAGCTTGGGGGAGTTGATACGTCCATTTTGCATCATGATTTCCTATTGTTATTTATAGTGTTTGTATGCATAATAATGCTTTATGGAGTAATTCTAATGCCTTTTCTCTCATAATATGCAAGGTTTACACAAAGAGGGAGAATGCCGGCAGCTGGAATTCTGGACCTGAAAAAGCATATCAGAGATACCTATTCTGCACATCTCCAAATAAGCTGAAACTTCATGGAGAATTATTTTGGAATATATGAAAAATACTAGAGCAAATAACTACTAGAGGGGGGCCACCTGGTGAGCACAAGACACCAGGGTGCGCCAGGCCCCCCAGGCGCGCCCTGGTGGGTTGTGCTCAGCCCAGCCCACCTCCGGTGCCCATCTTCTGGTACTTAAAGTATTTTGACATAGAAAAAATAAGGAGGGGACTTTCGGGACGGAACGCCTCCGTCTCGAGGCGGAACTTGGGCAGGAGCACTTTTGCCCTCCGGCAGAGCGATTCCGCCGGGGGAACTTCCCTCCCGGAGGGGGAAATCGAAGCCATCGTCATCACCAACACCCCTCTCATCTTTGGGAGGCCAATCTTCATCAACATCTTGAACAACACCATCTCCTCTCAAACCCTAGTTCATCTCTTGTGTTCAATCTTTGTACCATAACCTTAGATTGGTACCTGTGGGTGACTAGTAGTGTTGATTACATCTTGTGTTGATTACTATATGGTTTATTTGGTGGAAGATTATATGTTCAGATCCATTATGCTATTCAATACCCCTCTGATCTTGAGCATGCATATTATTTGTCAGTAGTTACCTTTGTTCTTGAGGTCACGTGAGAATTCATGTTGCAAGTAATCATGTGAATTTGGTATGTGTTCGATATTTTGATGATATGTATGTTGTGATTCCCTTAGTGGTGTCATGTGAACGTCGACTACATGACACTTCACCATCTTTGGGCCTAAGGGAATGCATTTTGGAGTAGTTATTATATGATGGGCTGCTAGAGTGACAGAAGCTTAAACCCTAGTTTATGCGCTATTTCGTAAGGGGCTGATTTGGATCCAAATGTTTAATGCTATGGTTAGATTTTATCTTAATACTTTTCTCCTAGTTGCGGACGCTTGCAAGGGGGTTAATCATAAGTGGGAGGTTTGTTCAAGTAAGAACAGCACCCAAGCACCGGTCCACCCACATATCAAATTATCAAAGTAGCGAACGCAAATCAAACCAATATGATGAAAGTGACTAGATGAAATTCCCGTGTACCCTCAAGAACGCTTTGCTCATTATAAGAGAATGTTCTGGCCTGTCCTTTGCCACAAAAGGATTGGGCTACCTTGCTGCACTTCATTTACCATTACCCTTACTTGCTCGTTACCAATTATCTTGCTATCAAACTACCTGTTACCTACAATTTCAGTGCTTGCAGAAATTACCTTGCTGAAAACCGCTTGTCATTTTCTTCTGCTCCTCATTGGGTTCGACACTCTTTCTTATCGAAAGGACTACGATTGACCCCCTATACTTGTGGGACATCATCGGCGGTGCCATCTCGGGGCAACTCGGGTATTTGGCTATCGTCCACTTTGCATAGACGGTTGTGTCATGAGAACGAGATATGCAACTCCTATCGGGTTCGTTGACACCCCGATTGGTCTTCCTGGATTTGTTTTACCTTTGACGAATGTCTTGTGCACTGGCATTTCGAGGATACTACGGGTTATCCCACGGTTGAGGTTTTCCACCGCAACTTGTGGCTAGTTTGTGATAAATGAGTTGGAGCACCCTTGCAGGGTTAAATCTTTCTAAAAGCCATGGCCGTGGTTATGTGGCAACTTGGAAATTTTATAATACCTGGTTATAGAAACCTTGAAGTAAACCCAATTGAAATACACCAACCGTGTGCATAACCATGACCGTCTCTTTTCGAGGGAGTTCAGAAAGAGAACACGATGGGGTTATGATTGAATCGTAAGTAGGTATTCAGGATCACTTCTTGATCATTACTAGTTCACGTACGTTTTATGTGTACATTACTCTTCTTATTCTTGTACTCGTAAGTTAGCCAGATATCAAATGCTTAGTGCTTGCTGCAACCTCACCACTTAACAATACTTCACCCATTAAGCTTTGCTAGTCTTGATACCCTTGGTAATGAGATTGCCGAGTCCCCATGGCTCACAGATTCCTACAACAACAGGTGCAGGTGCAGGTAATGCGATGATTTAACTTGAGCACGATAATTGTTCTATTTGGAGTTCTTGTTCTTCTTCTTCTTCTTCATCGATCATAGGCTGGGATCCAGGTCGGCGGCCTGGGATTGGAAAGGGTGGACGTCATCTTATTTTTCGTTTGATTTCATCTGTAGTCGGATCCTGCTCTGCTGTATGATGATTGTGATGTATTGATGTATTGATGTATTGAGATATTTATGATGTAGCATGTATCGAGTGTAAGCTAATTCCCTATACTCATCACATATTTACATGTATTGTGACGATTTCCATTCTTTTGAAGCGACCCGAAATGCGCTTCTATCCTTATCGAGGCCGTCAAGCCGTCGTGAGCATAGTACCTGTAACAGCCCGGAACCGACGCTTCAGATGCCTTCCGTTTATTTTCGTTATTGTCGTGTGTTTCATTTGTTTGTCGCACTCATCATCGCATCATCCGCATCATTCGCATTGCATCGGCACTCCGTTGCTGTCGTTTTGAAAACTTGCATCCGTTCGTAGTTACCGGTTCTCTCCGTTTCTGTCGTTGACCGTTTCAAGACCAACCGCACACGCACGCGCCCGCGGCATCATTAAAATATTGTTTTTAAAAGTGCGTTTACAACGTTCTTGGAATGGGTTGAAAGTTGGCGTGCGGTCTTGTTTTATTGTAGGTAGACCGCCTGTCAAATTTCGTCGCATTCAGAGTCCGTTTGATATCCGAACCATTAAACCTATAGCCGCACTATAGCCGGTCAAAGCGCGGTCATTTTCGATTTTGTAAAACTAATGTCGGGCTGCCCATCTTCCCTCTCTTCTCATGCCTAGCCTTTCTGCACAGTGCACAGACCCGTCGCGTGTGTCCGGTAATTTCCCCAAACCCGAATCGCCCAGTCGTGACCGTTAGATCCGGATCAACCCCGAAGTACCCCAAACCTTCATCGGTTTTTCAATTGGACTCCTAACCTAATTTTCCCGACCGTCCGATCAAAATCAGAGGGTCCAAATCTAGTCTGTTTCGCTATATATATGCCTACCCTAACCCTAGGTAGACATCCTCCCTAGTTTTCCTTGCCGTGCCGCCACTCTCTTCCTCGTTTTCCTCAACCCACCAACCGAAGCCCTCGATCCAAATCCATCTAGCCACCAGATCCGCCTCGTTCTCTCCACCCCTCCAACCAGCGAGCTCCTGCTCTGCTTCTTCCATGCCCACCGCAGCCATCCATCCAGTGGATGCGTCCGGCCGCCCGAAGCCGCCGTCGTCCGCGTGACAGCAGGAAGCGGAGCTCCCGCCGCAGCGCAAGCGCACATGGAGCCGCATCCCTGCCACCCCGTCGGCCAGCCAGGTCGCCAGACCTCGCCGCGCCGCCATTCCCGTCCAGCCTCGCTGCGCTTGACCTGTGTGAGCTTGCGTTGACCACGCCCGGTCCAGCCTGTGCATCGGACAGAGGTCAAGGAAGCCCGCGCCTCGCACCCCCGCCATCCCCCCTGTACGCCAACCGCAAGCCACGCCATGGTTGCATCAAGTTTGGCCATGGAGCGCCGCCATAGGTCAATTTCTCCGGAGCAGCAGGTTGAGTGCCATGCCTCACCCCTCTCTTATCCTCCCTCCTTTTTCTCTTCTCTCCTCGATCTCTCTTTCTCACATATCCATCCCTATCTCTCTTTTGACAGGAGCTGCTCTGCCATGGAGGTCTCCCGCTCGGAGCTCCGCCAACCCCGCCTCATCCCCTCCAACGCCAAGGCCTGCCTCCATTCCAGCGTCGCCCCACGCCTCCGGCCACCATCCATCAAGCCCAGCACCTCGCCTCCTCCTCTGCATCATGCACCGTTGGTGCTTTGCTCAAGCTCGTATGCAAGGAGACAAGAATGACTCTCCTGCCTCGCTCGCGTTGACCGCGTCAACCCAGCAAGGTGAGGATCTTCCCATGCCATTCCCGCAGGCCCACCTTGGCCTTCTTGCTGCGACCATCATCGTTTTGCTAGCCATACTCGCTGGCAAGCATGGCCGGTCTTTCATGGCCAAAGCTCGTACATAGACATCTCTGTTTAACTTGCCCTGGCGACCTATTGTTAGCACAAGCACCTCGCTAGCAGAGCTGGTCAACCCAATGATCCAGATATGTAACTTGACTAGAAAAACGTGTAGAATCTCATGGTTCACTATATTTTCCGATTTAATAAATATAAAATATGCTTAGGACAGATCTGGACCAAATTCATAATATGCATATGAGGTTGTTTCAGAAATACTATAAGTAGTTTCCGGCCTCATTTAAGATGCCTAGATAGATAGTTTATTTATGCTTCACCTCTTGCCATGTTTAATAACATTTAAACTTGTCGTGTAAATAAAAAAGAGAAAATTAAATGATTCGAATGTGAAGTTTCGTCAATATGCAACTCGTTGCATATTGAACTTCACTTAATGTCTAGTATTTGTTGTTGTGCTTTGTTATGCCTGGCATAATCGTATGGACATGCTTCATATTTGTTTTCGCATCATGTCATGCATATGTTGTGGTGTTTATCATGTGTTGATTGTTTGTTTCGGATTGCTTCTTCTCGATAGAGTTCCAAAAGCGTTCAGAGTGTGAGGAATCGTTCGACTATATCCCGTTCGTCTGCTTCATGGACTCCTTCTTCTTCCAAGCGGGATCTCAGGCAAGATGAACATTTCCCTGGATACCACTACTATCATTGCCATGCTAGTTGTCTCGTTTCTATTGCTATGTCTCGCTACCTACCACTAGTTTGCCATGCCTCCCAAATTGCCATGAAAAGCCTCTAACCCCTCCACATCCCAGCAAACAATTGTTTGGTTATGTTACGCTTGCTCAACCCTTCTTATAGTGTTGCTAGCTGCAGGTGCTAATTGTTTCCATGTGCCAACATGGATGTTTTTGACATATCACAATATTATTGCTACTTAATTTAATGCACATATATACTTGGTAAAAGGTGGAAGGCTTGGCCTTTTGCTCGGTGTTTTGTTCCACTTTTGCCGCCCTAGTTACTTGTGTACCGGTGTTATGTTCCATATTGAGCGCTCGTAACACGCTCGGGGTTGCTATGGGGACCCCCTTGATTTTCGTTTTGGGATAAAACTCTTCTCGCAAGGCCCAACTTTGGTAGTACATTTGCCTAATAACTAATAAACCTGCATAGGGAGTAATTAACCCGAGGATATTTAATCAACAACCCGGGCCAGTGCTCCTCATGAGTGTTGGTCCAAAACAGAGCACTGTGCGGGGCCAACCCGGGGCAACTCGAGAGATTTTTATCAGGCCACTGTACGCGTAGCTCATCCGGTCGTGTCCTGAGAACGAGATGGGCGGCTCCTATCGGGTTCGTCGACACGTCGGGCGGTCTTGCTGGGCTGGGTTAAACCTATCAATGACTCTGCAATCAAGACTGAGTGGGCCATGTCCCGAGTACAAGATAAGTAAGGTGGCAGCTCACCAAGACGCTGGGCGGCCCAATATCAGAAGACGGTGGCTTATAGCCCATGAAGCTAAGGACGCCGGTTAAAGTTTCCTTAATGTGCAAGATAAGTTAGAAATGTAGTGGATCACGAGTCATATTATGACCCGGACTGTGTTGTAAAACCTAGGGCTTGACCTGTATATAAAGGCATGCCCCTAGGCCAAAAACACTCAAGTTACAATCTCTCGATAGCTAGGTTAGCGATTTTCGCACCCTTGTAATCAAGATCCATCAATCCAATACACAAAAAGCAGGACGTAGGATATTACCTCCATAGGAGGGGCCGAACCTGGGTAAACCCGACTCTCTCTCTCTCTCTCTCTCTCTCTCTCTCTCTCTCTCTCTCGCTTAAACCCCTTCGAGTTGCCACCAAGCGGCGATGGCCTCACACCTAAGTCCTGTTACGAGGACATCTGTCGGGTTGATAAAACCACGACAGTTGGCACCCATCGTGGGGCTCTCGCCCGATGGAGTTGAGTTCTCGAAGGGAGCCCTTCCAAGGTTCGGGAGTTACGTGGTCAGTCGCATGACCAAGAGCCGCCGCGGCAAGATCTACATCGACGACTCTGGTTGGGGCCCCGACTCCGATGCAGTTGAGTATGGTTACCGGGTCCCCTTCGGCAAGATCCAAGTCTTCATCGGCAAGATCGGCGCGACGGTGCCCGAACCGGACATCTGCTCTAACATCATCGAGCCGGCTCGGCGTACTCAATCCGGCCGGCGTCGAGCCGGCCGAAGCGATGACGCTGTCGGATCTTCTCGACGGGTCAATCCTCTGGACGAGCCGGCCGTCGAAGAAGCGATCATCATCAACTCGGTCTCTAAGCTCGGAGTCTCGCTCGGGACGGGGACTTGCGAGGAATGCCGTGGCCCCCTCAGCAGGTCCCGGCTCATGCTATAGTAAGCACGGCGGCACAGCCGCCACTCACACCTGGAGCCCTGGCAGCTCTGATGAAGCGCGTGTCGACTCAAGAATGGAGCTTCAGCTGCATGATGGACACGGCATCTTTCGGAACAATTCGAGGCAACTAAGTTGTGGTCAATACCACGTGTTCACCACCAATACCTGGAAGCGGGACAGCAAGGTCAAGAGCAGGGCTGTCAATATGGCTGAGCCAGCGGTCCCTAGGTACCTTAAATAGTCCGAACACGCGATCACCTGGAGCAGAGAGGATCACCCCCCCCGGGTTGACAATCCAGGCGGCTTGGCGTTGGTGGTGTCACCACAAGTTGGAGGATACACTCTGTCCAAGGTTCTCATGGTGGAGGCAGCAGCATAAACATATTATACTACGAGACGTTCCACCGAATGAATCTGGCAGAAAGCACGTTGCTTCCTTCAACGATAGTTTTTCATGGGATCGTCCCTGGAAAGTCAGCTTATCCAATCGGACGGATTAAGCTCGATGTGGCCTTTGGAGATGAGTCCAACTACAGGTGCGAGTCATTGATGTTTGAAGTGGTCAAGATCAAAAGCCCTTATCATGCTCTTTTTGGGCGGCCGGCTTACGCTCGTTTCATGGCCCGCCCGTGTTACGTCTATCTCAAGCTCAAGATGCCAGGACTTAAAGGGACCATAACAGTGGACGGAAATCGGAAGATAGCACAGGAGTGCAAGGAAGGAGACGTGGCCTACGCTGAGTCAGCTTGTGCCACGGAGTACTTGAAGTTCTACACTGCCAATGTTGACCCGGCTGATATGAGCCCGCTCAAGAAGCCCAATACCGAGTCAGAACCCGAGCTCAAGTTCAAGCCGGCTGAAGATACGAAGCAGATCGACTTCACCCCAGGCGACTCGTCCAAGCAGTTCACCATTGGGACCGGCTTGGATCCCAAATAGGAAAGCGCGCTCATCAAGTTCTTCGTGAGAATCAGGACATCTTTGCATGGAAGCCATCTGACATGCCTGGAGTCCCGAGAGAACTTGCTAAGCACCACCTTAATGTAGATCCCAACATGAAACCAGTGCGCCATTACCTCCGTCGTTTTAATGAGGACAGACGCAAGGCCATTGGAGAAGAAGTGGCTCGGCTCCTAGCTGCCGGGTTCATTGTGGAAGTTTTTCATCCTGAGTGGTTGGCTAACCCGATGCTGGTTTTGAAGAATAACGGCACTTGGCGCATGTGTGTTGACTACACCGATCTCAACAAGGCCTGCCCCAAGGATCCTTTCGCCCTTCAGCGTATTGATCAGATCATTGATTCTACGGCGGGTTGTGAGCGTTTGTGCTTTTTTGATGCATACTCCGGGTATCATCAGATCAAGATGGCTGTTGAGGACCAAGAGAAGACGGCTTTTATCACTCCCTTTGGGGCCTTTTGCTATGTCTCCATGCCTTTCGGTCTCAAGAGCGCTGGGGCGACTTACCAGCGTTGTGTTCAGAATTGCCTCAAGCCACAAATTGGGCGTAATGTTCATGCATATGTTGATGACATCGTGGTGAAATCTAAGAATAAGGAGACACTGCTGGATGACATCAAGGAAACCTTTGACAATGTTTGAGTATACAAGATGAAGCTTAACCCGGCGAAATGTGTTTTTGGTGTTCCTGCGGGCAAGTTGTTAGGGTTTTTGGTCTCTGAGCGAGGCATCGAGGCCAACCCGGACAAGATCAAGGCCGTGACATCATTATCCGAGTCGGCGAACATGAATCAAGTTCAGCGGCTCACAGGACGCATCGCAGCTTTGAGCCGGTTCATAAGCCGTCTGGGGGAGAAGGCGACCCCAGTTATTGAAAAAATGAGGCGACTTCAAGTGGACGGACAAAGCCGGCAGAGCTTTTGAAGCGCTCAAGCAACAACTTGTTAACCCGCCCGTCCTAGCCGCTCCCACGGAAAAAGAGCCTATGCTCCTGTACATTGCTGCCAACTCCAAGGTGGTAAGTGTTGCAGTTGTGGTCGAGCGGAATGAATAGGGAAAGGAATATCCGGTTCAGCATCCGGTTTATTTCGTCAGCAAAGTCTTAACCTTATCTAAACAGCGGTACCCACACTGGCAGAAGCTGGTTTTCGTGATCTTCATGGCTAGCCGGAATTGAAGCATTATTTCCAGGAACACTCGATAACTGTGGTTAGTTCAGCACCTCTTGGCGATATTATACAAAACCGAGAGGCTACGGGCAGAATAGCCAAGTGGGCCATTGAGCTTGGTGACCACCACTTAAAGTACATGCCCCGAACCGCCATCAAGTCTCAAGAATTGGTGGATTTCATCAACGACTGGACAGAGATACAAGTCTCAGAGGATAGGCCAGACACCACGTATTGGACTATACACTTTGACGGATCTAGGCAGCTGGAAGACTCGGGGGCTGGAGTCGTGATATCCTCTCCAAAAGGTGACAAATTTTGTTATGTCTTATGGCTCATGTTCCCGTGTACTAACAATGCAGCTGAGTATGCAGCACTCCTACATGGGCTTCAGATAGCCAAAGAGATGAATCTTAGCCGGGTCAGGTGTCTGGGCGATTCAGATCTAGTGGCATAGCAAGTTTCAAGGACTTGGGACTCCAAGGATCCTCTTATGGCGGCTTACCGGCGAGCAGTCTTTGATGTGGCGGGTCATTTCCAAGGTTATCAGGTCGACCATATAGATCGCCGTCTCAATGAGGCGGCTGATGCTTTGTCTAGACTTGGTTCCTAGAGAAAACCGGTGCCACCTAATGTCTTTTTAGACGTCCTTCACAATCCATCCGTCAAGTTACCATCGGAGGAGGACATAGCTATCCCTGACCCGGAAGCACAGCTGGTGGCGGCTCTTCGTGTCACCCCTGATTGGACTGTGCCGTATTTGGCTTATCTGACCCAAGGAGAGCTGCCAAAAGATGAAGTCGACGCTCGTCAAATCATCCGGCGATCAAAGTCCATGACTATCGTCAATGGCGAGTTACATGGGCGAAGCAACACTGGCGTATTCCAACGTTGTGTTTCACCTGAGGAAGGCCAGGAAATACTTAATGAAATCCATTCTGGCGATTGCGGGTACCACGCCGGCTCACGATTGTTGGTCGCCAAGTTCTTTCGACATGGATTTTATTGGTTGACGGCTCATGCCGATGCTGAGGAAATTGTGCGCAAGTGTGATGGGTGCCAAAAGTTTGGTCGACAGGCTCATGTACCGGCTCAGGAATTGCGTATGATACCAATTACTTGTCCATTCGCAGTCTGGGGGCTAGATATGGTTGGTCCATTCAAGCCGTCCTTTGATAAAAAGACCCACTTATTGGTGGCGGTTGATAAGTTTACCAAATGGGTTGAGGCAGAGCCGGTCAGCAATTGCGACGCGGAGACCGCAGTCAAATTTCTAAAGAAGCTGATTTTCCATTTCGGTTACCCTCACAACATCATTACTGACAATGGTACAAATCTGTCCAAGGGAGCCATGGAGCAATTCTGCCAGCGGGAGCACATCCGGCTCGATTTAGCAGTGGTAGCACATCCACAGTCCAACGGGCAAGCTGAAAGATCCAACGAAGAGATTTTGAGAGGAATCAAGCCCCGGCTCATGGTGCCCCTCGAGCGAACGCCAGGTTGTTGGGTTGAAGAACTCCCCTCAGTACTTTGGAGTATTCGAACAACACCCAACAGATCCACATGATACACTCCATTCTTCCTGGTTTATGGTGCTGAGGCGGTTCTCCCGAGCGATATTCGTCATGACTCGCCTCGGGTGACTGCTTATGTTGAGGCGGATAATGAACAGGCACGCCAAGACTCTTTGGATGCCTTGGAAGAGGAACGCGACTTAGCAGCGGCCAGATCTGCGATATACCAGCAAGACCTACGTCGCTACCCTAGCCGTAGAGTCCGGAGCCATACCTTTCAAGAAGGCGACTTAGTTCTCCATCTGATTCAAGACCAAACGTGGATGCACAAGCTCTTCCCGCCTTGGGAGGGTCCTTTCGTCATCAGTCGAAACCTCAACAATGGTTCATATTACATGGTCGATTTACGGAAGGATTCATACACTTCTCAAGAGGAAACAACTCGGCCCTGGAATATCGCACACCTGCGGCCTTATTACACTTAGGAGCCACCGGTTCACCTTTTCGTAATTCTCCCCCCCCCCCCCGTGCAAAATTCTGTATATACTTCTTTGTGTTCAAATATAATAAAGCCGGCATCCCTGAAACTCGGTGCCTCTGCTGTTTCAGCCTATAAATTGAGCATGAGTCTTTATTGTTTGAAACATAGGTCACTTGGGGGCTTCCAACTCATCGAGTTTAGCTTTCTCACCCTCTTGACCACAACAAACATATTCTTTTCGTTGTCGATTTTACACAAACTCCGTTCAATCTCTTCTTGTAAGGATGTGGTTCAAATTCAATTGTGGTTGAAATATGTCATTTTGTTCTCCGTTCCTTCCTTTCCAATGATCTAGTTTCTATTCTTCTGTTCCGGAGGTTGCTCTCTTCGATTCATCATCTCGTTTTGTTGAGATCATGTTCTTTCCTTGCTTATCCATTTAACCGGAGTGTTGTGGCTCTCTTTTCAAGTTCTTTCCTTCTTATCAAGTCTTGCCTCTCTTTTCTACCAGAGTGCTGCCCAAATTTCTTTTGAATTCTTGCTTGTTTCTAGTGACATTCTTCATCTCTTTGCAACCTCCAAGGATTGTTGGTTTCACTCGTTTGTCAAAGAAGCAACAAAGTTTTACCTCTTCTCTTTCTCTTCCCCTTCTCATTCTAAGATATCGGGTCAAGATCTCTTGTTAGTGGAGGAGAGTTGTAACAGCCCGGAACCGACGCTTCAGATGCCTTCCGTTTATTTTCGTTATCGTCGTGTGTTTCATTTGTTTGTCACATTCATCATCGCATCATCTGCATCATTCGCATTGCATCAGCACTCCATTGCCGTCGTTTTGAAAACTTGCATCCGTTCGTAGTTATCAGTTCTCTCCGTTTCTGTCGTTGACCGTTTCAAGACCAACCACACACGCACGCGCCCGCGACATCATTAAAATATTGTTTTTAAAAGTGCGTATATAATGTTCTTCGAATGGGTTGAAAGTTGGCGTGCGGTCTTGTTTTATTGTAGGTAGACCGCCTGTCAAATTTCGTCGCATTCAGAGTCCGTTTGATATCCGAACCATTAAACCTATAGCGGCACTATAGCCGGTCAAAGTGCAGTCATTTTCGATTTTGTAAAACTAATGCCGGGCTGCCACTCTTCCGTCTCTTCTCATGCCTAGCCTTTCTGCATAGTGCACACACCCCTCGCGTGTGTACGGTAATTTCCCCGAACCCGAATCGCCGAGTCGTGATCGTTAGATCAGGATCAACCCCGAAATACCCCAAACCTTCATCGGTTTTTCAATTGGAGTCCTAACCTAATTTTCCCGACTGTCCAATCAAAATCGGAGGGTCCAAATCTAGTCCGTTTCGCTATATATATGCCTACCCTAACCCTAGGCAGATATCCTCCCAAGTTTTCCTTGCCGCGCCGCCACTCTCTTCCTCATTTTCCTCAACCCACCAACTGAAGCCCTCGATCCAAATCCATCTAGCCACCAGATCCGCCTCGTTCTCTCCACCCCTCCAACCAGCGATCTCCTGCTCTGCTTCTTCCATGCCCGCCGCAGCCATCCATCCAGCAGATGCGTCCGGCCGCCCGAAGCCATCGTCGTCCGCGTGACAGCAGGAACCGGAGCTCCCGCTGCAGCGCAAGCGCACATGGAGCCGCATCCCTGCCACCCCGTCGGCCAGCCAGGTCGCCGGACCTCACCGCACCGCCGTTCCCGTCCAGCCTCACTGCGCTTGACCTGCGCGAGCTCGCGTTGACCACGCCCGGTCCAACCTCCGCATCGGACAGAGGACAAGGAAGCCCGCGCCCCGCACCCCACCATCGCCCCTGTACGCCAGCCGCAAACCACGCCATGGTCGCGTCAAGTTTGGCCATGGAGCGCCGCCATAGGTCAATTTCTTCGGAGCTGTAGGTTGAGTGCCATGCCTCGCCCCTCTCTTCTCCTCCCTCCTTTTTTCTCTTCTACCGTCGATCTCTCTTTCTCTCATCTACATCTCTATCTCGCTTTTGACGGGAGCTGCTCTGCCATGGACGTCTCCCGCTCGGAGCTCCGCCAACCCCGCCTCATCCCCTCCAGCGCCAAGGCCTGCCTCCGTTCCCGCGTCGCCCCACGACTCCGTCCGCCGTCCATCAAGCCCAGCACCTCGCCTCCTCCTCTGCATCATGCGCCGTCGCTGCTCTGCTCGAGCTCCTGCGTAAGGAGACAAGAACGACTCCCCTTCCTCGCTCGCGTTGACCGCATAAACCCAGCAAGGTGAGGATATTCCCATGTCGTTCCCATAGGCCCGCCTTGTCCTTCTTGCTGCGACCATCATCGTTTTGCTAGCCATACTCACCGGCAAGCATGGCCGGTCTTTCATGGCCAAAGCTCGTATAGAGATATCTCTGTTTAACTGGCCCTGGCGACCTATTGTTTGCAGAAGCACCTCGCTAGCAGAGCTGGTCAACCAAGCGAACCAGCACCAGGAGGCCCTGGGATCGAATACCAGGGAGCCTCATTTTTTTATCACTGTGTTTTCTTTTTCATTCGTGCCCACTTAGCCGCTGGGCTAGATCAGCACTTGGGTTGCTGCACTATGTAGCAATTCGGCCCGCATAGTATTTTTTTTTCCTATCTGGCGATTTTCTCAATTCTCCATTGTATTGCATATTGCAGAAATGTCATAATTTTAATTTGCTGATAACTAAATAACTGTGCATCGGATTAAAACATGTAATATATGAGAATGTTCAAAATTTTGTGTAGTTTAATAATGTCTAACTTTCAACCATGTTTAAAATGTTTAACTTGCGATTTTCATTTAATTTGCACGAGCGCCATTTAAAAAACGGTTTCTCTCATAACTAAATAACCGTAGCTCCATTTAAAATGATCCACATATCTAACTTTACTAGAAAAACGTGTAGAATCTTATGGTTCACTTTATTTTCCTGTTTAATAAATATAAAATATGCTTAGGACAGATCTGGACAAAATTCATAATATGCATATGTGGTCATTTCGGAAATACTATAAGTAGTTTCCGGCGTCATTTAAGATGCCTAGATAGATAGTTTATTTATGCTTCACCTCTTGCCATCTTTAACAACATTTAAACTTGCCGTGTAAATAAACAAGAGTGAATTAAATGATTCGAATGTGAAGCAACTCGTTGCATATTGAACTTCACTTAATGTGTAGTATTTGTTGTTGTGCTTTGTCATGCCTGGCATAATCGTATGGACATGCATCATATTTGTTTTCGCATCATGTCATGCATATGTTGTGGTGTTTATCATGTGTTGATTGTTTGTTTCGGATTGCTTCTTCTCGATAGAGTTCCGAAAGCGTTCGGAGTGTGAGGAATCGTTCGACCATGTCCCGATCGTCTGCTTCATGGACTCCTTCTTCCAAGCGGGATCTCAGGCAAGATGAACAGTTCCCTGGATACCACTACTATCATTTCCATGCTAGTTGTCTCGTTTCTATCGCTATGTTTCGCTACCTACCACTTGTTTGTCAAGCCTCCCAAATTGCCATGAAAAGCCTCTAACCCCTCCACATTCCAGCAAACCATTGTTTGGTTATGTTACGCTTGCTCAGCCATTCTTATAGTGTTGCTAGCTGCAGGTGCTAATTGTTTCCATGTGCAACATGGATGTTTTTGAGATATCACAATATTATTGCTATTTAATTTAATGCACATATATACTTGGTAAAAGGTGGAAGGATTGGCCTTTTGCTCGGTGTTTTGTTCCACTTTTGCCGCCCAAGTTACTTGTGTACCGGTGTTATGTTCCATATTGAGCGCTCCTAACATGCTCGGGGTTGCTATGGGGACCCCCTTGATTTTTGTTTTGGGATAAAACTCTTATGGCAAGGCCCAACTTTGGTACTACATTTGCCTAATAACTAATAAACCTGTATAGGGAGTAATTAACCCGAGGATATTTAATCAACAAACCGGGCCAGTGCTCCTCATGAGTGTTGGTCCAAAACAGAGCAGTGTGGTGGGGCCAACCCTGGGCAACTCGGGAGATTTTTATCAGGTCACTGTACGCGTAGCTCATCCGGTCGTGTCCTGAAAACGAGATACGCGGCTCCTATCAGGTTCATCGACACGTCGGGCGGTCTTGCTGGATTTGTTTTACCTTTCTCGAACGTCTTGTGCACGGGATTTCAGGACACTTCGGGCTATCTCGAGGTTGAGATTTTCCATTGGAATTCTGCGAATATTACGGGTCATCCCGCGTTTGAGGAATTCCAGCGCAGCTTGTGGTTAGTTTGTGATGGATGAGTTGGAGCACCCCTGCAGGGTTAAATCTTTTCGAGAAGCCGTGCCCGCAGTTATGTGGTAACTTGGAAATTTGTCTAACATCCGGTCATAGAGAACTTAAATTAAACTCCAATAAAATACACCAACTGTGTGCATAACCGTGACTGTCTCTTGTCGTGAATTTTTGAACCGAGAGAGAACACGATGGGGTTATGTTTGACTCGTAAGTAGGTGTTGAGGATAACTTAGTGATCATTACTAGTTCACGTCCATTTATACAACAATCACCCCCCTTATTCTTGTACTCGTAAGTTAGCCACTCAAATAATGCTTAGTGCTTGCTGCAGCCTCACCACTTAAACATACCTTACCCATTAAGCCTTGCTAGTCTTGATACCCTTGGAAATGAGATTGCTGAGTCCCTGTGGCTCACAGATTACTACAACAACAGTTGCAGGTACAGTTAATGCGAGGCTTTGACGTGAGAGCGATGCTTGTTTGATTTGGAGTTCTTCTTCTTCATCGATCATAGGATGGGTTCTAGGCTGGCAGCCTGGGATAGCAAGGAGGGATGTTGCTTTTATCGTTTGATTTCGTCCGTAGTCAAACCCTGCTCTTATGTATGATGTTTGATTATGTTGTTGTATTGATGCGATCTTGATTTAGCTTGTGGCGAGTGTAAGCCAATTCCATATACTCATCTCTTCTTTACATGTACTTGTAATGATATCCATTCTTACTAAACGACGAGATGCGCTTCTATCCATATCGAGGCTCTCGAGCAAAAATAAGGATAGGATCGCATCTTGGGCGTTACAAGTTGGTATCAGAGCCGTACCGACCTAGGAGCCCCCTTGATTGATCGAACTTGGCCGAGTCGAGTCTAAAAAAACTATTTTGAGTCTAGTTATATATCGAAGAGTAGGATTCTTTTTACTCCTCTTCTATGCTCTGGTGAGGAATCGTGAGGTAGGAATTTTAATTATACCCCTCTTCTCACTCAAATTTTTTAGGATCACGCGGGTATTTTGGAGCCTCTATGATGTCGATGTGACGGAATTCTGTACTTGGTGCCTCCTGTTTCCGAGGAGTAGATCTCCAAGGGATTCGTGACACATCGTTATCATTCAGTTTCCTTAGTACCTCAGGACGCGGATGTTCAAAGTTGCTCCAATACTATTCGTGGTGCGAAGAGTGTGGCAGCACCCAGTACTGGGGAGCGGGATCACATGTACTACCATATTTAGTATCGTTGTGATTACGAGGGTCTGAGGTAGATGAATTTCTGAGACCTCTGGTTGTGTGTTGATGGTTGTGATACATTGGAGAGTAGTATTACTGCTAGGAGTTGAGTGATGGATTTTACTCCTTGTATCTGTGGACCCGATTGCATAACCAAAGATTTCGGAAGTTCTTAGGTGGGAATTCAAGTAGTTACCTAGGACTATCCTTCCATTGAATGCATAATGGGTTATGTTTTTGTTTCTGGCTTAATTCGAAAGCCTCATCCTTTGGTTTTGTTAAAGTATGGTAATTCGAGTTGCTTCGATGTCAAGTGGTGATTTCATATCTTTCCTAAGCATTGTTCTCATATTTCTATGGGAGTACTAATCCTGTTGTTCAACCGGAGTTTTCATGAAATTCTTTTCAACCGGTGTGCTTCTCTTCAAGATGTTTCAATCCTCACCAATATTTGCAAGATCTATCCTCATATTTCTTCCGGAGTTCGTTTCATCAGCCTCAAGTTGTCTTTGTTTTTTCCACCCTCCCGTCCTTTTCTTCCGGAGCCAGCCATCTCGAATCAAGTATCCTTCTATTATGGTGAAGTCTCTTCATCCGTTTTCTTCCATGTTCCAATCCGGTGTGTTCCAGGTGAAGATTCTCAGGAGTTTCAAATTTCATCATTCTTCGTTCTTGTTTTCTTCCCCGGTGAATTCGATTCAAGCTCTCCGTGTTCATCATATCTTTCTCATTCACGAAATGTTTTTCATGTCAGAATTTCTTATCCAAGCCTCTATTGTTTATCCATCTCTCTTGGTTCTATCCGGAATGGCAAGATATCTCAGAAGACTTTCATTCCATTCATATCCTCTTAAACTATTTCGAGGGTCTCACCTCATCAAGTTTTAATTCGCTCCGGTGCAATCTCTCTTCCTAAACAGTCATTTCAACGATGTTCTATTTTGAGTGGGCCCATAACCCACAGGTTTTCCCCAGGATCTTACCTGGCTCTTCTAATCTTCCGGAGACGTCCTCAAGCTCTGTTCAATATGATGTAAGAATGAATTTCATCAGTCATATTCCTTCTCGAAGATCGATTCTAAATCATGTTCATCGTTGGCTCAACCCTTCTTTATTCATTGTTCCAGAGTTCTCGGTAATTATTGGTGGTGTTTTTCGCCATCATTCTCAGTGTTAAAGACCGAAGAAGTGATTCTCTTAAGTCTTATCCATTCTCACGAAGACTCATGGTTCAAGCTTCATGTTATCCTCTCGAATTGTTTTCATTCGTGAGAAATTATTTTCATATCTATCCGGAGAATTTCATAGTTGTTTTCATTTCTCGATCCTCCGAAGGCCATCATTTCAGAAGAATTCTTTGTTCTCAGCTTTCAGTTTTCGTTCTCTAATTCTTCTCAATTGTTGTCTCTTTGGTTGTATCTCAATTCTTCCGGTGCCTTGTTGAAGTTTTCTGCTAGGTGAATCGTGATCTCTTCGTTCTCATGTATCTTCATTCATTCGTAGTATTCTAATTGTTTCAAATTCTTACCAGTGTTTCGTTCAAGACTTCTTCAAGTTTGTGCTCTTATCTCCCCTCAATCTTTTCAGGAAAATAAGTAGTATGCATAATCCGTTGCTTGTCATCAATTTAACTTGATGAAGGATAAGCATAACATAATTCTTATTCTTGTTGGTCAAGGTGATTTCAATCCTTCTTTCGGAGTTGGTCATGATATCAAAATCTTGATTCTAAGTTGTTCATCTTTTCTTTTTTTCGGAGTTGCAAGTTTTGCTCAAGTATCTCGTCGCGAAGTTCCATATAAATCTTTGCAAGGTCATAATCTTATTCTTTTCAACCATCATTTATTTTTATCATTCTTTTGTATACGGAGGTTCTTTATGGTGGTTCGTCAAGGATTGTCTTCATTCTCGAAGTGTTCGTCAAGATTCTTGTTGGAGAGGCTCAAGTATCATTCGTCTTGCATTCCGAAGCGCAATTCATTCTCCCTTATCTTTTGAGGTGGTGTTATAGCATTCTTGCTTCATGAGGAGGCTCGAAGAGAATTTGTCAAGAATGAGATATGTAAACCCATCATTTCTGTCTTGGAGTTATCTTGGTTTGGATTTCACCTAAAGCGTTTCCTAAGGATTGTTGCTAATTGCGGTGCTCATATACGATCCAAGTTTTCTCCTCCTCCTCTTGGTGAAAGAAGTTTTCATCTCTTTGTTGATCTCAATCAAACTAATTGTTTCCGTTAGTGGCGGGTTGTCACCTCATAATTTTGAGAGGGTTTCCATAAGCCCACAACAAACATATTCTTTTCGTTGTTGATTTTACAACAACTCCGTTCAATCTCTTCTTGTAAGGATGTAGTTCAAATTGAATTGTGGTAGAAATATGTCATTTTGTTCTCCGTTCCTTCCTTTCCAATGATCTAATTTCTATTCTTCTGTTCCGGAGGTTGCTCTCTTCGATTCATCATCTCGTTTTGTTGAGATCATGTTCTTTCCTTGCTTATCCATTTAATCGGAGTGTTGTGGCTCTCTTTTCAAGTTCTTTCCATCTTATCAAGTCTTGCCTCTCTTTTCTACCGGAGTGCTACCCAAATTTCTTTTGAATTCTTGCTTGTTTCTAGTGCCATTCTTCATCTCTTTGCAACCTCCAAGGATCGTTGGTTTCACTCGTTTGTCAAAGAAGCAACAAAGTTTTACCTCTTCTCTTTCTCTTCCCTTCTCATTCTAAGATCTCGGGTCGAGATCTCTTGTTAGTGGAGGAGAGTTATAACAGCCCGGAACCGACACTTCAGATGACTTCTGTTTCTTTTCGTTACCGTCGTGTGTTTCATTTGTTTGTCGCATTCATCATCGCATCATCCGCATCATTCGAATTGCATTGGCACTCCGTTGCCGCCATTTTGAAAACTTGCTGGATTTGTTTTACCTTTCTCGAACGTCTTGTGCATGGGATTTCGAGGATACTTCGGGCTATCTCGAGGTTGAGATTTTCCATCGGAATTCCGCAAATACTATGGGTCATCCCGCGGTTGAGGAATTCCAGCGCAGCTCTGGCCCAGAGAGTCCCTGATGAGGCCGTGCGCATGGGGTGCTGATAGGCGTGCGCACGGGGTCGCATGGGCGCTGATTCTTCCTCCAGCTTCTGGACTCCGTCTTCTTCCGTCTCCGCTTCCAAGCTTCCCTCACTGATGGTGTAGTCGTACGTAGGTGTTGGCACTCCTCCTCGTCATACGTGAAGCTCCGACAATACCTATGAATGCACACGAGACTTGTCAAGTAGTATACCATCCTCGAAGGGGTCAAGTGAACACGTGTAAAGGAGATGATTCACCTTTCTGTATGTGAAGTACTTGTGGCACGTGTCACTTGCCAAACGGACTCTTTTCATGGTGATGTCCGTAGGATGCTCCGCATCATCCCCTCCCCCTTGGGAAAGATCCGTCCTCGAATCGAACTCCAAATTACCTTGGGAAGGAGATGTCGTCGCCGTGTAGAAGTGGACGATCACCAAGCACTCATCATCATCAAGCTCTAAAGGGGTACTCTCCAATGTCTCACTGTCTAGTAATTCCTTCAGAAGGACCAAATATGACAAATACTTGGAAAAATAAATGTGGTTAGCGTTAGTGCCAAACAAAGCATTCAACCGGTTGTTCACCGAACAAGTGTCGTCATCATGCATAACATATGGTGTGACAAGGGATTGTGGCATGGCATGTAAGTATATAAATTGAGCACAATTTAAGGCATCATGAGGACAAGCATGAAAATGTGAGGTAAGGATGGAATTATGTGTGACAATAGAACGAGCATCTACCTCAAGGTCTTAGCACTCATGCACAAAGCAATCAACAAAAGGTCTATGGTAGGCATAGGAATCATTCACGACACCAAATAAAATGAAGTGTCTAAACACATGGGGCAATCCAAAGTGAAAGACAATCCAAGCATAATGTGCACATGGTGTAGTTAAGATAGTGAGGCACTCAACACAATATAAAGAGCAATTGGTCATCATGTGTGAGGCAGGCAAGTCAAGCATGTAGCAAGCAATGAGGCATGGCAAATGTGAATAATGGACATTGTTGCAACCAACCATATGATAAGAGCAAACAATCCACAAGTTGGATGAAACACACAAGGCATATATGTCATGAGGCATGGAAAGACGGTAATCATGAGGGAAGGCAATATCACTAACATGTGTGCAAGTAAGTGGTCCAATATGACCAATATAAGTCATGGTACAAGAAAGACAAGTAAGATGAGCCACAATATCCATGCTCAAGAAGGATTTCACCTCAAAAGCGTGACCTTGTGTGTCCGTCACAATGCCGATGTGCAAGCAAGTGTGATGTAGAAACACATCGGTGTAGCATGGCTCGCTCTCAAGAGCTCGAATGGTCAACTCACGTGAAGTGGAAGTTGACATGTAGTCAAACTATCCTACGCATGCACAAACAAAAACAAAGAATGTATATGCATGGTAGATAAACACATCATGCATCATGATGGTTCTCTTCTCTTGCACATAACCATTAGGATCACAAGTGCATGAATAATATGATGCAACAATGGCTATATTCATGGCACTAGGCATATGGTGCAAAGAATGAAGGTAAGCATGCTTCACATGAAAGATGTCAAAATCTCCAATAATATGAGAGAAAGCTATGGGGGGGAATCTCATTAGCAAAATTAATAGCATTTTTGCACTCAATACATGGCAAGTCTAGCATGAGAGAGGCAACACATGGAGACATATGACAATATGCAATATCAATCATTAGCGAAGCATGACAATGGGTTTCATCAACCGCATGAAAGGAGCAAGTAATAATCATCGTTGATGCAACATAAGCAATCATGGTGATCATGTCGTGCAAACTAGTAGTGCGAAGATGCAACATACTAGAGGAAATCATGGCAATCATGTTATGCGAGCAAATAATAGGCATAGGCAATGCGCATGACATATCCCAAGCAAAACAAGTAATGGGGTAATCCTCAAGACCATCATAGGCATGGGTCACAAAGCAATCATGGCAATAGCAAATAAAACCTCCACCAAGCTTGCAAATACACATACAAGTCATATAAGCAAGTGTCACGTGAGGTGCAAAGCATGGGTCACTAATGCATGGCAAGGGCATAGAAATGAGCATATCATGCAAAGTGAACATGGCAATATGGGCATAAGATGTATAATAAAAAAATAACCCGTAACCATGTGAGGGCCACGTAGAAGAAATGCGAAGTCTTTGCGCAAGGAGGGTGGGTGGAGGGTAAGCACTCCATGGTGGCGCACGTATTCGTTGCTCTCTAGAGCTCGTTTCGTCAACTCATGCGCTTGCGAGGTTGACGAAAAATCATGTGTACCTACACACAACAAAGACAAAGGGAAAATTGTGTGCGTGTGGTATATGTATACATCATCCGTTAGGATGTGCATGTGCATGTGTTCATTAGCACAAAATATCCAATGCTCAAATAAATGAGATGCATGATATAAGAACATGTCATCCATCATGAAAGGTTTGTTATTATATATGACATAATGGAGACTAGAAATATTGAGTGCATTACTTGAATTATCGAGAGCATTGTTATTCATGAAATGCGGATGGTGCACACAATTATTGGGCTCATGCAATGGATGGGATGGAACCAAATCTCGTAACATGTATGAGGAAACTATGGGGGTCTCCTCATGTGCAATAGTGGAAGCATAATGCGGAGAGTATGGACAACATCCAAAATAAGCATTTCCAAATCATGGAGATCATGGCATGGCATATGAGAATTTTTGCGCAAATGATGCAAAGGGAGCATGACAATATCATCACAAGAAAAGAAAATGCCAATAACCATGGGCTTGTCGTCTATGCATATGTGCAAATGGGGTTTACTTTTATGGGATATGCATAGTCGCTACGGTGAGATTGCAAAGATGCAATATGGGAAATTTCACGCATAGCATATGACAAGTTTAGTGGATTGTCGAACATGATGTGACAAATAGAATTTTCACATGATATCCTATGGAGTGTAACATCACAACTAGGTAAGTCAACATGCTCATCATCATATTCATCAAAAAAGGGTGGCATATCTAAGCATGAAGAAGGCATAGCATGTGGTGTGTCCATAAGGTGATCAACATCATGTAAGCAATCAAGGACAAGATAGTCCACTAGTGGACAAACAAAGAACCTTCACCTATGTTACCTTTAGAGCTCCGCTCATGTGATGTAGGTGAGGTGGTAAAAGTCGACGTTTTGTTAACATGTTCATCTTGATGGAACCATGTGGGTGGGGCATCATCGTCCACCATGGCCATCATCATTCCCATTGGAGGGATGGAATCGTCGAGGGTAGGCACGTTGTCATGTATGAGACCTTGTACCAAAGAAGAAGACACAATAGGACTAGAGGGTAAGTTGTTAGAAATCATAGTGGCCTCACATGCCCTCTCAACTACCTCACTAACTAAGTGTTGTGGCTCACTCACTCCCTCTAGGATGCTCTCACTCATATGGTTGGTTGAATCACTCAAAGGGTGGTGATGGCTCTTAACCTCACATAGGAAGTTTGGCATAAGTGTATGGAACTAGTGGTGGTCACGCTCATCCTCTCATATGAAATGCACTCAAAGTCACATATGGTGGAGGCACTCATCTCACTCAAGTGGTAGCGACTCTCCTCACATGGAAATTGGGGCATCTCGTCATATGTGGGTGTCGGAGAGATGTAGGTGCAAACGTCTCCATGCTCAACTCCTTGTGTCGCCTTGGTTGAAGGGATAGTCCCATGCTCAACCTCCTCATCCATAACGCCTCCGAAGATGAATGTCGTGGGGTGTGGAAAAACATCAATCTCCTCCAAGACCGAAGGGAACATCCCAAGCTCATCCTCGGTGCTTGACTCCAAGTATGAGTCCCATGTGGGCGCCGTCTTCAAGTTCATGAAGAGGGTCGCGCTCATCGTCGTGGTTGAAGGAAAAATCCCATGCTCGACCGTCTTGTCGCCAGCGTCGTGGATGAAGGCCGAAGATGTCACATCATCACTCTCCTCCATGACCGAAGGGAAATTCCCATGCTCGGCCATCTTCCTTGGGATGCTTCCGAAGATGGAAGGGTCATCCATGCGTGTAGGTGGTCGCCTTGATGGTGGCGTCGAAACTTGTGGTTGATGGCGTTCTTCGTCTTGGCATCCTTGTTGCTTGCCGTCGTCTTGGCGGCCGTCTCAAAGATGAGGACGTTGCCGCGTGATGCTTGCTTCGGTTGGGCGCTTCGAAGATGTGCGACTTGAGCTTCTACGCCTTGAAGATGATGAAGGGGAAGACAACTTGTAGTTGGCCAATATGTGTCGAAGTTGGTCCATGTGTGCGTCCAACTTGTTGTCGAAGTAGTCTCTTTTCCGAGCTTCGGAGTGTTGTATGTCGATGGCGAGTCGCTCAAGTTTTTGGTCGATGTAGTTGTTCATGTCGATGTAGTCGTCGACGACCGAAGATGATGTGCTTTGCCTAGTCATCACAAGACTCGAGCAATGGTGAGTGGGAAATGAGATAAACAATACCAAGATATTGTTCCCAAAGTTGAGGATGTATCCCGTTTCACTCAATGTGAATTGAGAGAATAGTGGAGTTGGTACTGGAGTTGTTCACTCACACCTACAATATGAAGCTTATCGCGTGGCTTGGTTAGGACAAGTGGCACAAAATTCAAGCAAATGTTTATCCAAGATATCGAAAATGTTGAGGAAGATTCACAAAATTGCAATGCAAAGCAAATAGATCAATAGCTATGGTGACACTAGGAACACACACACACACACAGATAGATAAATCGGATCCACGCAACCAAGGAATGAGCACAAAATGTGAGAAACCAGGAAAAGCTCGTGTTGCACGGATACTAGAAGAGACAATAGCTCGATTGCTCCAATGGGCTAGATACGCGCTTGTGCACCAACCTATGAGAGTAAACATGTCGTCTTCAATCCCAAGTATGCTATGTATATATGATCCAAGAGTATCTGCTATGCAAAATGGCTCAATGCTATTGCTATGTCTTATAAGCTTGTTGTATCTCCTCTCTTGCTTAAAAGTGTTTCTTCTTTTGCACTTTTTTTACTATGCTTGATGCTCGAACCAAGATATGAGACAAGTATGTTGGATATGCATGAGAGAGAGTTATGGCACAATGTAGATAGCAAGATGTTTGCACGCTAAATATAGCTATGCGGCATAAGAGTAACACTACCGTGCACAAGTAACGTGGCCCGGCAATTCTCAACTCGCTAGTATCAATGGGTAAGGTACGCAATAGGCTCGGAGCGATCAATGCAATGGCAAGGAAATAGACAATGATGTCGTCAAGATTACCGTCCTTGCTTATGGTTGGGGTGCCAAAAGGCAAAGTGGCCGATGTCAATGTCGAGGCCGAGGCGACAATGAGTGGCGGCGTTGTCGATGAAGAGTCGTTCCTAATTAGCCGAAACACCTTAGGAAACGGAAACCGCAACTCAAAATCTCAAATCAATTGGGTTAGGATGGCAGAACTTTATGGTGGAGGCCTAGGCAAAGATGCCAAAATGGAATTTTTTTTGATGGAGTCAAATGGTCGTAAAACAAAGATGAGCAGCTATGGCATGTCAATAGCTTCCAAACAAGCCAAAGAACACTCAAATCGGAGTTCGGGAGTGGAAGTTATGGCCAAAAGGGTGAAGCGGTGGCGGTTGCGCTGGGAGAGTCGTGCGCACGGGATCAATGGCCCATGGGCATGGGGTTCCGTGCGCACGGGACAAGGACGTGGGCACAGGGTGGTCAGGAACTTCGCGGGGGGCCGTGCGCACGGGGTGGGGACTCTGTGGGCATGGGGTAGGCGGAAATTTTGCGATTTCTGCTCAAATTTGATGGGGTAAAAGAAAAAAATTAGGGGTGGATTTCGTGGCGGGAAGGTGGGGAAATCCAAGATCCACTTGCCAAACAACAAAATAGTGGATCAAACGCAACAAAATCTCACAAGAACCAAAAATTGCAAAAAAATTGGTGAGGCTATTTTTGGTGGGGATTTTCGAATTGGGACAAAAAGACACACAACTAAGGCTAGAAAACAAAGGGGAGGACTCCAAATTCGTGAGAAACCTGGCTCTTGATACCAAAATGATACGGGGCACACACGTGTGTCTCGATCTTTCACGAATTGGAGGGGGATTCCACGAAGAACACGAAGAACATGGGGAAGATCGAGGAGAAATCACAAGAGAAACACTCAAGAACATGTCCAACCACACATCCACTAGACTCACATACACAAAAGATCCACAAAGGTACAAGAACAACAAAGGGAAAGAGGATACATGGTAGAGTTCATCCCAAATCCCATGGGGAGATGGGGCCTTGAATCCACTAGGGATCTTCCCTCGCAAGGGGCCTTGACATCCACTAGGGGATCTTCTCACATGGAGGTCTCATCTCCATGGGAGAGGTAGTGGAGGAGCTATGCTCAAAAAATCTCAATACTGAACATAAGCTAACCCTAGAAATGAGGGGGTGGAGGAGTATATAGAATCCTAGGAATTGAAGGGGTAAGTGAGGGGCGAAATGGTAACACAAGGGCAATGCCCAACAGCTGCACGCAGGCAGCCCTGTGTGCACGGGGTAAGTGGAGCCGGTGCGCACGGGGTATCCAGGGAACCGTCGACTTAGCCCGTGCTCACGGGCATGTACCGTGGGCACGGGGGTCCTATGGGCACGGATTCCAAGGGCCTGTGCGCACGGAGTACCCAAAGAGTCCCTGATGAGGCCGTGCGCACGGGGTCGCCTGGGCGCCGATTCTTCCTCCAGCTTCTGGACTCCGTCTTCTTCCGTCCCCGCTTCCAAGCTTCCCCCGTTGATGGTGTAGTGGTACGTAGGTGCTGGCACTCCTCCTCGTCATACGTGAAGCTCCAACAATACCTATGCATGCACACGAGAGGAGTGTCAAGTAGTATAGCATCCTCGAAGGGGTCAAGTGAACACGTGTAAAGGAGATGATTCACCTTTATGTATGTGAAGTAGTTGTGCCACGTGTCACTTGCCAGATGGACTTTGGTCATGGTGATGTCCGTAGGATGCTCCGCATCAGGTCGCCAAAGACATCTTGTGCTTGGGTCATTGCCTTGTGTGTGTCAAAGAAGTGCAACTTGGTGACGTAGTCGTTCTCGTCGTCATCATGCTCCTCGAATGTCGGGTTCGACATGGTCGTCCTATCCATAACACTCAAGTAGAATATAAGTGGAAGAGTGAGAAGACAAAACCAAGTACTGTTCCAGAAGTTGAAAACGAATCAAGCGCTCAATGTTCAATATGGAAATAGTAGAATTGGTACCTGATACGTCTCCAATGTATCTATAATTTTTGCTTGTTCAATGCTGTTATATTATCATTCTTGTATGTTTTACAATCATTTTATAGCAACTTTATATCATTTTTTGGGACTAAACTATTGACATAGTTCCAAAGTGCCAGTTGCTGTTTTTGCTTGTTTTTTACTTCGCAGAATATCAGTACCAAATGGAGTCCAATCGTGACAAAACTTTTTGGAGATTTTTTTTGGGCCAGAAGACATCCATTGGGCCAAAGAAGTACCAGAGAGGAGGGCCGAGGAGACCACAACGCACCAGGGTGTCCGAGAGGCCCCCGGCGCGCCCTGATGAGTTGTGCCCTCCTCGGGATGCCTCTCCACCACCTATGATGCCTATAAATTCCCAAATATTCCAGAAACCCTAAGGGAGTCGACAAAAAACACATCCAGCCGCCGCAAGTTCCAGAACCGCGAGATCCAATCTAATACCATCACGGAGTGGTTCATCATCCTCATTGGTGCCTCTCCGATGATGCGTTAGTAGTCCACCATAGACCTACGGGACCGTAGGCAGTAGCTAGATGGCTTCCTCTCTCTCTTTTGATTCTCAATACAATGGTCTCTTGGAGATCTATTTGATGTAAACTTTTTGCGGTGTGTTTGTTGGGATCCGATGAATTTTGAGTTCATGATCAGTTTCTATCCATGAATATTATTTGAGTATTCTTTGATTTCTTATATGCATGATTACTTATAGCCTCGCATTTCTTCTTCGAATCTTTGGTTTAGTTAGGCCAACTAGATCGATTTTTCTTGCCATGGGAAGAGGTGCTTTGTGATGGGTTCGATCTTGCGGCGTCCGCTCCCAGTGACAGAAGGGGCAGCGAGGCACACATGTATCGTTGCTATTAAGGATAACAAGATGGGGTCTATTTCTACATGAATAGATCTTGTCTACATCATGTCACCGTTCTTATTGCGTTACTCCATTTTTCCATGAACTTAATACACTAGATGCATGCTGGATAGCGGTCGATGTGTGGAGTAATAGTAGTAGATGCAGAATCGTTTCGGTCTACTAATCTTGGACGTGATGCCTATATAATGATCATCGCCTTGGATATCGTCATGATTATTTGATCTTCTATCAATTGCCCAACAGTAATTTGTTTACCCACCGTGTGCTATACTCATGAGAGACGCCACTAGTAAAACCTACGGCACCCGGGTCTACTTTTCCAACATATTGCTTTCCGATCTATCTTTTTGCCGCTTTTGTTTTTAGATCTATTATTCCAAAAACCCAAAAATACCTTGCTGCACTTTTTATTTGCCTCTTTTATTTTGTGTTCGTGAGAGATCTATTTATCCAGTCTATCATATCCTAATCTATCTTTTTACCGTAGAGAGATTGACAACCTCTCTCTCGCGTCGGGTTGCAAGTATTTGTTCTTTGTGTGCAGGTGCTGCATCATCCCTTGGTTTCATAACTGAGGGAAATACTTACCGTCGCTGTGCTACATCGTCCCTTCCTCTTTTGGGAAATACCGACGCAGTCTCAAGCCACGTCAAAGGAATTTCTGGCGCCGTCGCCGGGGAGGAAGCGGTCTCTTCTACGTGACAATATCTAGCGCCGAGGAGACACCATCATCATCTACCAGGTTCCTAATCACAAATCTCATCTCCTTGCAATTACATTATTTGCCATTTGCCCCACTTCACCAAATTTGCCGTTTTATTCGCCCTCTTTTTTGTTTGCCTTTTTCTTGTCAGATCTCTTACTTGCTTGCAATCTTGTTTGCGTAGTCACGATGACTCAAGAAAACACCAAATTGTGTGAGTTTTCCAATACTAATAATAATGATTTTATTAGTACTCCGATTGCTCCTACCGCCACTAGTGCGGAGTCTTGTGATATTAATTCCGCTTTGTTGAATCTTGTCATGAAAGATCAATTTGCCGGTACTCTTAATGAGGATGTTGCGTCCCATCTAAACATATTCGTAGAATTGTGTGATATGCAAAAGAGAAAAGATGTGGACAATGATATAATGAAGTTGAAATTATTTCCTTTCTCCTTGCAGGATCGTGCAAAAATTTGGTTTTCCTCTTTGCCTCGCAATAGCATCGATTCTTGGAATAAGTGCAAGAATGCTTTTATTACTAAGTATTTTCTGCCCGCGAAAATTATTTCCCTTAGAACTCAAATCATGAATTTTAAGCAACTTGAGCATGAACATGTTGCATAATCTTGGGAAAGAATGAAATTGATGCTAAGAAATTGTCCCACTCATGGTTTAAATCTTTGGATGATCATACAATTTTTTTATGCGGGATTGAATTTTGTCTCTAGAAATCTTTTAGATTCCGCCGCGGGTGGTACTTTTATGAAAATTACTTTGGGTGAAGCTACTAAATTTCTAGATAATATTATGGCAAATTATTCACAATGGCATATTGAAAGAGCACCTACTAGTAAAAAGGTTAATTCGGTTGAAGAAATTAGTACTTTGAGTGATAAGGTTGATGCTTTGATGAAGTTGGTTGCTAGTAAAAATGCTCCTATTGATCTTAATGATGTGCCTTTGTCTACTTTGATTGAGCAAAATAGTGACTCCGTAGATGGGAAGTTTTTCTCGCGAAACAATTTCAATAACAATGCTTATAGAGGTAATTTTAATCCTAGGACTTTTCCTGGAAATTCCTCTAATAATTATGGTAATTCCTATGGTAATTCCTCTTACAATAATAATAGTAACCCCTCTGATCTTGAGAGTAATATTAAAGAATTTATCAATGCGCAAAAAGTTTTCAATACTACGATAGAAGAAAAGTTGAATAAGATTGATGATATGTCTAGAAGCATTGATAGAATTTCTCATGATGCGGAAAATCTCAAATTGAAAGCTTTTGCACCTAAGATTGATGAATCAATTAAAGCTTTATATGTCTCTATGGATGAAAGTAAGAAAAGAACCGCTATGCTTAGAGCTAAAAGAGAATTTTTAGAAAAAACGTTTTCTAGTGATTGCTTTCAGAAAAATGATGAAGATCTTAAAGTGATTGGTGTTTCTTCTATTGATTCCTTGTTTAGTAATATTAAAATTGATGATAAAGGGACTGAAGTAGAGTCAACTTTAGCTAGAAGGCGTCCCAATAATTTAGAGGGTGAAAAAATTGATGAAAGTGGGTTTGAAGAGGTCAAAACTTTAACTAGTGATGTGCCCACTATTTTGGATTGCAAAGATTTTAATTATGATAGTTCCTCTTTGATTGAATGTATTTCTTTGCTGCAATCCATGTTAAATTCACCCCATGCTTATGAACAAAATAAAGCTTTCACTAAACATATCGTGGATGCCATGATGAAATCATTTTAAGAAAAGTTGGAGTTGGAGATTTCTATTCCTTGAAAATTACATGATGAGTGGGAACCTACAATTAAGGTCAATATTAAAAATTATGAGTGATTTGCTTTATGTGATTTGGGTGCTAGTGTTTCCATGATTCCGGAATCTTTATGTGATGTGCTTGGTCTCACCAATATTGAAGAATGTTCTCTTAATTTGCACTTGACGGATTCTACTATTAAAAAGCCTTTGGGAAGAATTAATGATGTTCTTATTCTTGCAAATAGGAACTATGTGCCCATAGATTTTATTGTTCTTGATATTGATTGCAATCCGTCTTGTCCCATTATATTTGGTAGACCGTTCTTACGCACAATAGGTGCCGTGATTGATATGAAAGAAGGCAATATTAGATTTCAGTTTTGTAACGCCCAAGATGCGATCCTATCCTTATTTTGGCTCGAGGGCCTCGACAGGGATAGAAGCGCATCTCGTCGATTCGCAAGAATGGATATCATTACAAGTACATGTAAAGAAGAGATGAGTATATGGAATTGGCTTACACTCGCCACAAGCTAAATCAAGATCACATCAATACAACAACATATACAATCATCATACAGAAGAGCAGGGTCCGACTACGGATGGAATCAAACGATAAAATGACATCCATCCTTGCTATCCCAGGCTGCCGCCTGGAACCCATCCTATGATCGATGAAGAAGAAGAAGAACTCCAAATGAAACAAGCATCGCGCTCACGTCAAATCATCGCATTACCTATACCTGCAACTGCTCTTGTAGTAATCTGTGAGCCACAGGGACTCAGCAATCTCATTTCCAAGGGTATCAAGACTATTAAAGCTTAATGGGTGAGGTATGGTTAAGTGGTGAGGCTGCAACAAGCACTAAGCATTTATTGGAGTGGCTAACTTACGAGCACAAGAATAAGGGGGGATGATCGTCGCCTAAACGGACGTGAACTAGTGACGATCACTAAGTGATCCTGAACACCTACTTACGGTCAGACATAACTCCATCGTGTTCTCTCTCGGTTCAAAAATCACGAGAAGAGACAGTCATGGTTACGGACACGGTTGGTGTATTTTATTATAGTTTACTTCAAGTTCTCTATGACCGGATGTTAAACAAATTTCCAAGTTGCCACATAACCGTGGGCACGGCTTCTCGAAAAGATTTAACCCTGCAGGGGTGCTCCAACTCATCCATCACAAACTAACCACAAGTTGCGTTGGAATTCCTCAACCGCGGGATAACCCGTAGTATTTGCGGAATCCCGATGGAAAATCTCAACCCTGAGAAATCCCGAAGTGTCCTCGAAATCCCGCATACAAGACTTTCAAGAAAGGTAAAACAAATCCAGCAAGACCGCCCGACGTGCCGACAATCCCGATAGGAGCCGCGTATCTCGTTCTCAGGGCACGGAAGATGAGCGACGCGTACAGTGGCCTAATAGAAATCTCCCGAGTTGTCCCGGGTTGGCCCCGCACAGTGCTCTATTTTTGGGCCAACGCTCATGAGGAGCAGTGGCCCGGGTTGTTAGTTAATTATCCGCGGGTGCCGGTGGGTCCCTATTGCATTTTTATTAGTTATTAGGCAAATGTAGTACCAATGCCGGGCCTTGCCAGACGAGTTTTATCCTAAAACAAAAATCAAGGGGGTACCCATAACAACCCCGAGCATGTTAGGAGCGATCAATATGGAACATAACACCGGTACACAAGTAACTAGGGCGGCAAAAGTGGAACAAAACATCGAGCAAAAGGCCAAGCCTTCCACCGTTTACCAAGTATATATGTGCATTAAATTAAATAGCAATAATATTGTGATATATCAAAAGGGTATCCATGTTGGCACATGAAAACATTTTGCACCTGCAACTAGCAACGCTATAAGAAGGGCTGAGCAAGCGGTAACATTGCCAAACAATGGTTTGCTGGGATGTGTAGGGGTTAGAGGCTTATCATGGCATTTTGGGAGGCTTGACAAACAAGTGGTAGATAGCGAGACATATCAATAGAAACGAGACACCTAGCATGGCAATGATAGTAGTGGTATCCAGGGAAATGATCATCTTGTCTGAGATCCCGCTTGGAAGAAGATCGAGTCCATGAAGAAGACGAGCCAACGTAGTCGAACGAATCGTCACACTCCGAACGCTTTCGAAACTCTATCGAGAAGAAGAAATCCGGAAAAAAAATCAACACATGATAAACACCACAACAAATGCATGACATGATGCACAACAAGGATGATGCATGTTATGCATGACATGGGAAAATACAACAATCAACTCCTACACATTAAGTGAAGTTCAATATGCAACGAGTTGCATATTGATGAAACTCCACGTTTGAATCATTTAGTTCAGTCCTGTTTATTTACATGGAAATTTTAAATGTTGTTTAACATGGCAAGAGGTGAAGCATAAATAAATTACACTATCTATGCATCTTAAATGAGGCCGGAAACAATATATAGTATTTCCGAAACGACCCCACATGTTAATTTCGAGACTGGTCCAGATCTGAACTAATCATGTTTTTATTTTTATTAAACAGGGAAATAAAGTGCACAATGATATTCTACTCGTCATTCTAGGCGTTTTACATATATAGAACGTTTGAAACGGAGCTACGGTCTAAAAGATATGACACACGCAAGATGAATATGTCATGAATGCAAAATGCATGCAAACGACCACCACAAACATGTTAAAACATGGAGGCAACAAGATATTATGAAACTACATGGAATTCTAAGCAAGTTTCATGTGGAACATGTTCAAAACGGAGCTACGGTTCAACAATAGCAAGCAACACAAGTTTTAGTTCAAATCTGTCCAAAACAGCAACATGGCATATTGCACACATGAAAACAACAAGCTCCAAGATCCTAATATGCACAAACTAAGCATGGGGCAGTAGCATATAACACACACTTCATTTCATCTTCACATTTAGTACTCAAAAGAATCATGGAACACATGGTAGGAAGCTCACAACATGGCAATAAAATATAGCATTTAGGGACTTAGTGAAAATAACAGTTTTTGGCAGAGCAGTTTTCCACGAAGGCATATTGGCAGCCATAAAACTATATGCTACAGGGCATATCATGGCATGAAAATTTACAGCATGGTAGAGGACATGATGCACTACAATTCATCCCATTATGGCAACACCAAATTATGCACAGATTCATGGCAAACATCAACACAACATGGCATTCTGAAATAACCAGATTCTCAGACTTGGTGAAAATTAGAGTAGACAAGAGCAGCAGTTTTTAACAGATTGGCATGTTGGACAGCAGAATTAATTATGATGCAAAACCTATTCATGCAAACTATTGGCACAACATGATAGAGCATAACATGCTTTACAATAAATCCCATTGTGGCAACAACAAAGGAGCTATAGATCACTAGCAAACCACATGGCAAGACAGCAACAAAATAACACAGATTTCAGACTTAGAAATATTTTAGCATCTCAAAACAGCCACCTTTTTTTTTGCATGTTGGCAACACGAAAATAACACCTACACATGTTCATTCGATTTAAACAAACTTTATATGAAAGATGTGTAGAATTTTGTGTAGATTTTTAATATCCCACTTTCATGCATGAAAAATGTTTATTGTGATGTTTGCTTTCAATTTGCATAAACAACTTGTAACGCCCAAGATGCGATGATGAATGCGACAACCAAACGAGTCACACGATGACAACGGAATAAAACGGGAATCTTCTGAAGCGTCGGTCTTGGGCTGTTACAAGTTTCCACTAAGAAAGGGTATGGAGCACTTCCCTAGAACAAGAATTAAGCCACCATATGAATCAATAATGAGAGCATCCTATGGAGCAAAAACCAAAGATGACAATACTTGAATCTATGCGTTATGCCTAGCTAGGGGCGTAAAACGATAGCGCTTGTTGGGAGGCAACCCAATGAATAAATTTATTTTCATATTTTTCTTTCTATTTTTGAGTGTTGACACAATTATGCCTCTGTTATGATTGTGTTTTTTATGTTTTATTTAGTGTTTGTGCCAAGTAAATCCTTTAGGATGATTCGTAAGATGAGTAGAAACAATGCTGAATCTGAAACAGAAACTTTGCCTCCAGTGTGCGAATTTTCATTTTCTACTGGAGCGTGATATTGAGCTGAATTTTAACACAATATTGCTATACAAATTGTTTAAGTTGTCCTAATGTTTCAGAATTTTTAGAGTTACATAAGTATGGTTAGAGTACAGATTACTATAGACTGTTCTGTTTAAGACAGATTCTGTTTTCGTTGCATTGTGTGCTTGTTTTGATGAATCTATGGGTTGTATTGAAGGGTATGAGCCATGGTAAAGTTAAAATACAGTAGGTATAATGCAATAATAAAATTTGAATGGGTTTGCAACAGTAGGTAAAGTGGTGATTTGCTTTATTATACTAACGGATCTCACGAAGGTTTTGTTGAGTTTCGTGTGATTGAAGTTTTCAAGGTTTGGGTGAGATCACGATGGATGAAGGAATAAGGAGTGAAAAGAGCTTAATCTTGGGGATGCTACAGCACCCCCAAGATATATCCAAAGAGAAACAAGCAACTAAGCTTGGGGATGCCCCGAGTGGCATCCCCTCTTTCTTCTAACGACCATCGGTATTTTACTTGGAGCTATATTTTTATTCGTCACATATCATGAGTTTTGCTTGGAGCGTCTTGTATCATTTGAGTCTTTGCTTTCTTTTCTTTTTCGTTTGTCACTTGTATCCTTCCTGGACACACCTATTTGAGAGAGCCAAAATTATGCTATTATTTGTTAGAATTGCTCTATATGCTTCACTTAAACTTTTTGAGCTATGGAATTGCTCTAGTGCTTCACTTATATCTTTTTAAGCATGGTGTGGTTGGAAAATTTTGAAGAAATACTCTCATACTTCACTTAGATAAATTTGAGAGTTAGTAAATTTTGAAGAAATCCTCTCATGCTTCACTTATACTATTTTGAGAGATGAAATCTCTATGCTCATGTTCTTCACTTAAATTTGTTTGAGCTTGTCAAAAGCAATGGCAATATATGAAACTAGTCCCAAAGTGATAGATATCCAAGGAGGATATAATAAAAACTTTTGTGAAGATCATTGGACAAATTAAACTTGATTCCTTGTAATAGTTTTGAGACACATGATGATAGTGATATGCGAGTCATGTTAGTGAGTAATTATGCTTTAGTAAGAATATTGGTGTTAAGGTTTGTGATTCCCTATGCAAGTACGAAAGTCAATAGTTATGCAATGAAATTACATCCTACTTATGGTGCATTATTCGGTGTTAGTTATGCTCAATGCTCGCTTATGTGAATTTTTGTTTCTTGGTTGGTTGCTTGTCAATCTATTTGCTAGCCTTCACTTGTACTAAGTAGAAATACTACTTGTGCATCCAAAATCCTTAAACCCAGTTTTGCCTTATGAGTCCACCATACCTACGTATATGCGGTATTTCCATGCCGTTCTAAGCAAATTTGTATGTGCCATCTCTAATTTTCAAAATAAATTTCCCTTTTGTGTGCTCGTACTGCTCATGAAACGGTAGGGGGTATCCAATATTTTTTCATGCTAGATGTGTTATTCTCAAGATGAGTGTTTATTCACTTGTCATTACACGAGAGTACGGTGGTAATAGGGATGCCTAGTCCCGAAATGATTTTTTTTACTTTATGTTGTCAAATAATAAATTCCTTGGAAAGTGTTGGTATGGAAGGCAACCATGGATACGGCCAACCATGGATTGTGAAAGAATGGTGGAAACAGGAATAAACTTTACTTTATATTTGGGAACCGCCTATGATATATCTAGCATGGAAAGTATTGTGAACTACTTTGTCGTTTTCATTGACAGGAAAGGCATGCCACTCAAAATATTTTTTCTCTCTCAATTCAAATTTGAGCTCTGGCACCTCTACAAATCCCTACTTCCCTATGCGAAGGGCCTATCTATTTACTTTATGCAATTTTTATTTCAGTCTCCATCTTCTCTTATAAAGCACCAACAAGGGGGCACTATGATCATACTTGAGCATTGGGTGTAGATAATGTTTGAGTGTGTTTCATGAATGGATCAATGATTGAGCGTGATGGGCTAGGGATAACTTTCTTTAATGTTGATATTTTGAAATACATGGTTGCTTGTTGGCAAGCTTGAGTATTAAAGTCTTTATGTCAAAACTAGACTATTGCTTCGAACCATCTAAAAGTCCAAATGTCCATGCTACAAAAGAAAAGAATATGTGATGAACATGTTAGGCCGCATTCCACATCAAAAATTATGTTTTTATCATTTACCTACTCGAGGACGAGTAGGAATTAAGCTTGGGGATGCTGCTACGTCTCCAACGTATCTATAAGTTTTGCTTGTTCCATGCTGTTATATTATCATTCTTGGATGTTTTACAATCATTTTATAGCAACTTTATATCATTTTTTGGGACTAACCTATTGACATAATGCCAAAGTGCCAGTTGCTATTTTTGCTTGGTTTTTACTTCGCAAAATATCAGTACCAAACGGAGTCCAATCGTGACGAAACTTTTTGGAGATTTTTTTGGGCCAGAAGACATCCATTGGGCTAAAGAAGTACCAGGGAGGAGGGTCGAGGAGACCACAACCCACCAGGGCGCGCCAGAGGCCCCGGGCGCGCCCTGATGGGTTGTGCCCTCCTCGGGACGCCTCTCCACCACCTCTGATGCCTATAAATTCCCAAATATTCCAGAAACCCTAAGGGAGTCAACGAAAAACACATCCAGCCGCCATAAGTTCCAGAACTGCGAGATCCAGTCTAACACCATCACGGAGGGGTTCATCATCCTCATTGGTGCCTCTCCGATGATGCGTCAGTAGTCCACCATAGACCTACGGGTCCGTAGGCAGTAGCTAGATGGCTTCCACTCTCTCTTTTGATTCTCAATACAATGGTCTCTTGGAGATCTATTTGATGTAAACTTTTTAGGGTGTGTTTGTTGGGATCCGATGAATTTTGAGTTCATGATCAGTTTCTATCCATGAATATTATTTGAGTCTTTTTTGATGTCTTATATGCATGATTACTTGTAGCCTCCTATTTCTTCTTCAAATCTTTGGTTTAGTTAGGTCAACTAGATCGATTTTTCTTGCCATGGGAAGAGGTGCTTTGTGAAGGGTTCGATCTTGCGGTGTCCTCTCCCAGTGACAGAAGGGGCAGCGAGGCACGCATGTATCATTGCTATTAAGGATAACAAGATGGGGTCTATTCCTACATGAATAGATCTTGTCTACATCATGTCACCGTTCTTATTGCATTACTCCGTTTTTCCATGAACTTAATACACTAGATGCATGCTGGATAGCGGTCGATGTGTGGAGTAATAGTAGTAGATGTAGAATCGTTTCGGTCTACTAATCTTGGACGTGATGCCTATATAATGATCATCGCCTTGGATATCGTCATGACTATTCGATTTTCTATCAATTGCCCAACTATAATTTGTTCACCCACCGTGTGCTATACTCATGAGAGAAGCCACTAGTGAAACCTACGGCCCCCGGGTCTACTTTTCCAACATATTGCTTTCCGATCTATCTTTTTGCCGCTTTTGTTTTCAGTTCTATTATTCCAAAAACCCAAAAATACCTTGCTGCACTTTTTATTTGCCTCTTTTATTTTGTGTTCTTGAGAGAACTATCTATCCAATCTATCATATCCTAATCTATCTTTTTACCGTAGTGAGATTGACAACCTCTCTTTCGCGTCGGGTTGCAAGTATTTGTTCTTTGTGTGCAGGTGCTGTTTACGTGGTGTTGGTGATCCTCCTACTGGTTCGATACCTTGGTTTCATAACTGAGGGAAATACTTACCGTCGTTGTGCTGCATCATCCCTTCCTCTTTGGGGAAATACCAACGCAGTCTCAAGCCACGTCAGTACCGAAGATCATCCTGCTCACACCTACACAAATAAGGCTTATTGAGTAGCTTGGTTAGGATAGTGGCACAAATTTCAAGCCATCTGAAAGATAAAATTCCATAATGTTGAAAGATATTCACAAATTCGCAAGTAAGACAATGTAGATCAATAGCAATGAGTATACACGGAAACACACACACACGGATAGATAAGTGGGGTCGTGCAACCAAGGAATGAGCCAAAATGTGGAATCCATAGAAAACGCTCGTGTTGCACCACACTAGAGAGATGCTAGCACGATTGCTCAAATGGGCGTGATACGGAGTTGTGCACAACCTATAAGAAACAAACATGCCGTCTTCCTATTCCCGACTTGCTATGTATATATGAGGCACGTGTCACTCGCTCAAGTGATCCAAGATGATCAAGTATGATATGCAAAATTGGCGATGCTATTGCTCTTTTTCCCTTGCTTAAAAGCTTTGCTTCTCTTTCTTTTTGCGATGATGTTTGTATGGTCACAATGCGGGACGTGCACACCAAGATAGCAATTATATATGCGGGTACTATGTAATCACAAAAGATGATATTATGATATATGCACGCAATTTGAGCTATGCAGAGTATGTATCACTAAAGTGCACACGTAGCGTAGCCCACAATACTCAATGGCTAGTCTCGATAGGCAAGTAACGCAAATAGGCTCAGGGTAACAATGCAATGGCAAGGGTATAAGTCAAGAGTTTCGTCACGGTTACCGTCCTTGCTTACGGTGTAGTGTCAATGTAGAGGTGGTTGGCGACGATCCGGGCGATGATGAGTGGCGATGTCGATGAAGAACCACTCCTAATTAGCCGAAACACCTTAGGAAGTGGCGATGCTCGCGACTGAAAATCTCAAATTCAAATGGGTTGCAGAAGAAATGGCAGAGGGTTGCGGAAGAAGTGGTGGAAAAGGATGAAAATCTGCCAAAAATGAGGCAAAGCTGCCCTGCTGTCGTCTAGGGGCTGGATGTCCGGGCCAAATGGGCCGGATGTCCAGTGGGGTCGGATGTACGGGGGTTCAGGCCGGATGTCCGGTGGGATCGGATGTACGGGGGTTCAGGCCGGATGTCCGGGGTGCCCGATCCAGATTGGATCTCGGAGATCCCTATGAACACGAGGATGAACATGAAAAACAATTTTGCAAAATTGGGCGATTTGGCGGTGGAAAATGATGGGATGGTGGGGAAACAATAGATCTACCTGTCCACAACAAAATCCACGGATCCAAATCAACAAAATCTCCTCAAATCCAACGAATTCAAGAAAAATTGGTAGGGCTATTTTTGTGGGAATTTTTGAAAATAGGTCAAAACGAAACAAAAATCGGCCAAAAAGTGGAGGGAGATACTCCAAGGTGTGAATCAACTATGGCTCATGATACCAAGATGATACGGGGCAAACCCATGAGGGCCGATCTTTTTACAGTTGGAGGGGAAAGAGAGGAAAATCAAGAGGCAAACGAAGAACACTCAAGGACAATCCTCAAATCACACATCCACTAGATCCAACGAACAAGAGATACAAGGTTCAAATTCAACGAACGGATACAATTACCGGTAGCCTTCCCACTCCGGAGAGATGGGTCTTTAAATCCACGTGGGGATCTTCCCTAAAAAGGGGTCTTGACATCCTTAGGATCTTCTCACAAAGAGGTCACAATCTCCTAGGAGAAGTATATGGAAGGAGCAATGCTCAACTAATCTATGAGACAACACATTGCTAACCCAAAAAAGAGGAGGAGGAGTCCCTTATATAGTGCTAGGAGAGATAAGGGCGAGAGAGAGGGATACATGGCCACTCGGGCCCGTGGCTGCCCACACAGGGGCCAGATCTCCGGGCCTGAGGGGCCGGATGTCCGGGGCTTCAGCGGGTGGCCGGACGTCCGGGCCTTGGGGCCAGATGTCCGGGCTGTGGCATCGGCTGCTGATGCTCTCTGGGTAGAGGTCGCGCCGGATGTCCGGGGCAGGGCCGGATGTTCGGGGCGCGACTGGTCAGGGGGCTCCGGGTACTGGCATCTTCATGCCGGAATTCTGGGGCAGGGGCCAGATTTCCGGGCTTGCGGGGGCCGGATGTCGGGGTCGCGGCCGGATGTCCGACATGTGTAGCATGGCTTGTGCTCGGCCTTGGTGCCTGTGCATCCTCCAGGGGCCGGATGTCCGGGGCCTGGGAGGAAAGTAGCCCTTCTCTTGGTGCTTTCGCCCATCCCTCTTCATGTCCACCTTCATGGTGACTTGTACTTCACTCATAGTGTCTTCAAGTCCATCTCCATTGTACCTAAGCATGCAAAGAAACTACGCTTGAGGTAGCATCCAAGTTCCATGAACATCGAAGGAATAATCGTATAGGAGAGATGTCACCTCATTTTCAATGGCACGTGCACGGGCTCTAGTCATGGGACCTTTTGTAGCTTGAGGTGTTGGTGATGGATCCATGGGGATGACCATGGGATGATCCGCATCACCGTCCGATCACGATCCTACGGTCCGAAAACGGACAAAACCCCTCAAACACTAGCCTCTCCTCGAAATCCACTCCGCCAGCCACCTCCCATCTCGCCATCGTTGCCACTTGTCGCTCCAGCACCGCGACAACCGCCTCTCTAGCCAACGGGAGGACACCACATCGCCCTCATCACCTCCCACCATCGTGGCCCATCCCTCAAAAAAAAACCATCGTGGCCCATTGGAGCCCGCAATCGGCCTGTGCGGGACCGTAACGGACCCGAGCCGCCCGCGCCAGAGCTCTCCCGGAGGAGCCCACAAGCAAGCAGCCCCGACCCCGAGCTCCCTCGCCCCAACGCCCGTGCGCCACGCCGCGCCAGCCGCCGCTGGAGACCACCTCGCCGGACCTCCATAGGACCCGCCATGCCAGGCCAGCCCCCTCGCGCCCTCTCCCTTCTCTCTATCCTCTCCCCTAACCCCGACATCTTGCTCCTTCCTCCTGCTAGGAGCCGCCATGGCCTTGAAACTTCCACGTTGCCGCTCGATCTCCTCGCCCTGGCACCACCTCGACCCTCCACCACCGGGAATGGAGCAGCCCTGGCCGGATCCGGCGAGATCCACCACCGCCCCACCCGTCCCCGCCGTTCCCCGTCGAGATCTGCGCCAGAGAACCCCTTCCATGGCCGCCTCCCCCTTCTGCTCGTGCGGGAGGACGGGGACGAGCGCCGTTGACCCGAGCATGGGCCATGCCTCACGGCCCAGCTGCGTCCTCAACCGCCAACCCAACTGCGGCCCCAATCCAGCCCAGCTCGCTTCGGCCCAAGGCTCGCTAGTGAGCAGCCGCTAAACCTCACTCGTTCGCCGTTTTAGCAGCTCCGCGAACATGCACGTTTTGCCTATCCTGCGAACCATTCACTGATTAACCTATTTGAGGAACAATGCTAAAAACAACTAAGTCCCTGATAAAACAGTCTGTTTAAAACATCATATATGCATCTTGTGAGTGTTGTAACTTTGTGCACGTGCATCCGATTGGAATGAACTTTATATGTAAAATCATCTACACTTTGTGCTCTACATGTTTGTGCCATTTGCATGAATTTTAGGAGTCATGTACTTTCTGTAAACTTTTTTGCAAAAGTGCATCATGAAATAACTATTGAATACTGTTATTTTAAGCAAACTTTGCTTGATGATTGTATCAAATCCATGCCTCCTTTGAACTTGTGCTAATGGAGTAAATTGAAGTATGTCATGTCTACTTGCTGCTAGTATTTTTTTTTCATGCCATGAAATCCATGTTTAGCCATTTATCTCTTGCTGTGAACATGATTACTCAATGTTGCTGATTTTCAGATGTCAAAATATTTCTAAGTCTGAAACTGTTGTTAACTTGTTGTTTTGTCGTGTGAATAGCCATTGATCTATAGCGCCTTTGTTGTTTTTGACTTGGAGTGTTTTGCAAAGCATGTTGTGGACTATCATGTTATGCCATTAGCTGCCATGCATAGGTTTCGGATCATAGTTATTTCTGCTGCCAAACTTGCCTACTTGTTAAAACTGCTCCTCATATACACCCTGTTATTTTCACTAACTCTGGGAATCTGTTTGTTTCAACTTCCCTTTTTGTGTGGATCCTAGCCATGATTCTGTGCACCGTTTGCTCATGCTTATGTGGAATGAAATGAAGTACATTAATTCAGCTACCATGCTGGTGATTTTCCTGCCATGAAAAGTTCTGTAGCATATATATTTCTTGTTGTGAATATTGCTTCATGTTAAATCTGTTCGTGAAAATTTGTGATTTTTCACTTAGTCCTAATCTGCTATATTTTTCTAGACATGTTGTGAGCATCCTAGCAATTAATCCATGATTCTTTTCACCATTATTACTTTTGATGAAACGAAGTGCATATAACATAATACTTCCCCATGTATTGTTTGTGCATTTTAGGTTCCTGTAGCTTCTTGTTTTGTTGGTTGCAAATTGCTATGTTGTTGTTTTGGACAGATTGTAACTAAAACTTGTGTTGGTTGTTATTGTTGAACCGTGGCTCCGTTTTGAACATGTTGTACATGGAACTTGTTTAGAATTGCATGTAGTTTCATAATATCATGTTGAATTCATGATTAAAATGTTTGTGGTTGTTGTTTGCATGAATTTTGCATTCATGCCATGTTAACTTGTGTGGGTCATGTCCTTTAGACTGTAGCTCCATTTTAAATTATCTATATATGTAAATAGATTAGAATGATGTGTAGAATCACATGGTGCATTTTTTCCTTGTTTAATAAATATAAAATACAGGCAGAACAGTACCAAATTATAAATATGCACATGGTGTTGTTTCGGAAATGCTATATGTTGTTTCCGGCCTCATTTAAATTGCCTAGATAAATAGTTAATTTATGCTTCCCCTCTTGCCATGCTTAACAACATTTAATCTTGTTGTGTACCTAACCAAGAGTAAACTAAATAATTAAAACGTGGACTTTCGTCAATATGTAACTTGTTGCATATTGAACTTCACTTAATGTGTAGTAGTTGATTGTTGTGCTTACCATGCCTTGCATATTTAAACTTGACATGCATCATCCTGGTTTGTGCATCATGTCATGAATATGTTATGGTGTTTACCGTGTCATTTGTTTCCGGTTTTTCTTCTCCTCGCTGGAGTTCCGAAAACGTTTCGGAGTGTGAGGATTCGTTCGACTGTGTTGGTTCGTCTTCTTCATGGTTTCGTTCTTCTTCCAAGCTGGATTTTAGGCAAGATGATCATTTCCCTGGGTACCACTACTATTGTTGCTATGCTAGTTGTCTTGATTTTATCGCTATGTCTCGCTACCTACCACTTGTTTGTCAAGCCTTCCAAAATGCCATGATAAGCCTCTAACCCTCCACATCCTAGCAAACCGTTGTTTGGCTATATTACCGCTTTCTCAACCCCTCTTATAGCGTTGCTAGTTGTAGGTGCATGTTGTTCCATGTGCAAAACTGGATATCTTGGGATATCACATTATTCTTGCTATTTAATTAATGCATCTATACACTTGGTAATGGGTGGAAGGCTCGGCCTTTTGCCTGGTGTTTTGTTCCACTCTTGTCGCCCTAGTTCTGATTACCGGTGTTATGTTCCATATTGAGAGCTCCTAACATGCTTGGGGATGTTATGGCGACCCCGTTGATTTTTTTGGGATAAAACTCATCCGACAAGGCACAACACTGGCACTATATTTGCCCAACATAATAATATTGAACAAATTTATTAATGCATAGGGAGTTAGTTCTACCCGTTGATTTCATCTACATAATACAGGGGGGCAGTGCTGATGGTGCTGGTCCAAATACCTAGAAGTCGACGGTGATGTCTCAGGGCAACTTGTGTATTTGGCTATCGTCCACTTTGCATAGATGGTTGTGTCCCGAGAACGAGATACGCGGCTCCTATCGGGTTCGGCGACACTCCGGGTGGTCATGCTGGATTTGTTTTACCTTTGACGAACGTCTTGTGCACCGGGATTCCGAGGATACTACGGGTTATCCCGCGGTTGAGGTTTTCCACCACAACTTGTGGCTAGTTTGTGATGGATGAGTTGGAGCACCCCTGCAGGGTTAAATCTTTCTAAAAGCCGTGCCCGATGTTATGTGGTAACTTGGAAGTTTTATAAGACCCATAGAAAACTTGAAGTAAACCCAAGTAACACCAACCGTGTGCGTAACCGTGATCGTCTCTTTTCAAGGGAGTTCGGAAAGAGAACACGGTGGATTTATGATTGAATCATAAGTAGGTGTTTAGGATCATTGCTTGAGCATTACTAGTTCACGTCCGTTTTATGCTTCGATCACTCTTCTTTTTCTTGTACTCGTAAGTTAGCCAGATATCAAATGCTTAGTGCTTGCTGCAACCTCACTACTTAACCATACCTCCCAATTAAGCTTTGCTAGTCTTGATACCCTTGGTAATGAGATTGTTGTGTCCCCATGGCTCATAGATTCCTACAACAACAAATGCAGGTACATGTAATGTGATGGTTTGACATGAGCGTGATGATTGTTATATTTGGAGTTCTTCTTCTTCATCGATGAGTTGGAGAACCCCTGGAGGGTTAAATCTTTCTAAAAGCCGTGGCCGTGGTTATGTGGCAACTTGGAAATTTTATAATACCTGGTTATGGAAACCTTGAAGTAAACCCAATTGAAATACACCAACCATGTGCGTAACCGTGACCGTCTCTTTTCGAGGGAGTTCGGAAATAGAACACGGTGGGGTTATGATTGAATCGTAAGTAGGTATTCAGGATCACTTCTTGATCATTACTAGTTCACGTACGTTTTATGTGTAGATTACTCTTCTTATTCTTGTACTCGTAAGTTAGCTAGATATCAAATGCTTAGTGCTTGCTGCAACCTCATCACTTAACCATACTTCACCCATTAAGCTTTGCTAGTCTTGATACCCTTGGTAATGAGATTGTCGAGTCCCTGTGGCTCACAGATTCCTACAACAACAGATGTAGGTACATGTAATGTGATGATTTGACGTGAGCGCGATAATTGTTCTATTTGGAGTTATTCTTCTTCTTCTTCTTCTTCTTCAACGATCATAGGATGGGATCCAGGTCGGCAGCCTGGGATTAGCAAGGGTGGACATCGTCTTCTTTTTCGTTTGATTTCATCCGTAATCGGATCCTGCTCTTCTGTATGAAGATTGTGATGTATTGATGCATTGAGATATTTATGATGTAGCATGTGGCGAGTGTAAGCCAACTCCCTATACTCATCTCTTCTTTACATGTATTGTGATGATTTCCATTCATGCGAAGCGACCCAAAATGTGCTTCTATCCTTATCGAGGCCCTCAAGTCGTCGCGAGGATAGTACTGCATTTTGGGCATGACATATTGTTGCCAATAAGGATAAAACGACAGGGTCTGAACATATTGCTTGTCTTAATTTGTCTACATCATATCATCTTGCTTAGTGCGTTACTCCGTTTGTCATGAACTTAATATCGTAGATGTAGAGTCGTTTTGGTCGATTGGTGGAGTAATAGTAGTAGATGCAGGATCGTTTCGGTCTACTTGTTTATGGACGTGATACCTATATACATGATCATTGTCGTGAATAACAAGTCATAACTATGCGCAATCCTATCAGTTGCCCAGCAGTTATCTGTCTACCCACCGTATGATATGTTCAAGAGAGAAGCCTCTAGCGAAAACTATGGCCCCTGGGTCTACTTAATCATAAATACTAAAACCCTAAAAATACTTTGCTGCAATTTATTTACTGTTATTTTAGTTTGCTTTTATATCATCTATCTTTATCAAGATTTAATCCTTGCAAGTAACGAGTTCAAGGGGCTTGACAACCCTCTTGCCCGCGTTGGGTGCAAGTGTTTGGTTTTGTATGTGTAGGTGATATTGAAGGGAGTTTGCTTGGTTCTCTTATTGGTTCGATAACCTTGGTTCTCACTGAGGAAATTCTTATCTCTATTGTGCTACATCTCTTCTCCTCTTCGGGGCAAATCCCAACGCATGTCACAAGTAGCGGCGGGTCATCTTCATCTCCCACCTCGTCAGAGGTCTAGGCTTCCCCCTGCATCCCTTTGTGCGGGTGGTTCCTTTTTTTCTACGGGCTTGATTTCTACAATCTTGCCCCGAATTCCATTCTTCACCTCATTGCCTTCGTCACGGTATGAGGGACCTTCTTGAGGGTGTCGCCACACTTCGGCCGGGGAGTTGTGCGGCCGCGGTGGCGATGACGCGATGATCAACAAACTCGAGAGAGCAGAGTGGCTTGAGGGGACCTTCGCAGTTGGACTGGTTCTACATCACGGAGCCCCGCGCCGAGGACCACGTCGAGGTCCCACCCTTTACGGGTCTGCCTCCAAGGAAGCTGAACTCCTAGCAGCCAGAGCTTGGAGTGGGGTGACTCCAAGAAGGTCACCATCCTCCAGAATAGGATCCGCAATCTCAGGGACCGCGCCAACATGGTGGATGTGATTGACGTGATGCTACATCGCAGCATCATGCCACTCCAATTTCGGGCTAGCCCGATGTGGATCTACAATCCAGAGGAGCCTTGGACGATCCGCCACTTCTTCCACACTGACATGTATGGCATGTGGACCTATCTCTTCAAGCCTAAGAAGAACAAGTTCCCCGAGAACGGGCCAGACAGCGGCTACTCAGAGGCACATGCCCCGCAAGAGGTAACCATCCACGTCGTTGACCCTTTCAATCCAAAGTTGTGTTTTATATCTGACATATTTTCCTCCATATGCAGAAGTGGTTGGGTCGGGCAAAGAGCATTAGTTGCCCCGTGCCTTTGCCCGAAGGCGTCATCTCCCCTGATCTCCAGGCGCTGCTGGCCATGGCACCCCAAAGGGCCCGACCAAGGCTAAAATGGAGTTGGGGAGGAAAAGGAAGAAGGCAGGAAGTCTACGAATCGAGGATCCCTCGGATTCCAAGTCTGAGGACCTGAAGTCCGTCCCCTCAAAAGGATGAGACGAAGAGGGGGAGGAGAGCGAGGACAACTCCTCCCCTCCAAGGAAGAAGGCGGCGTCTGAGGACGTCGTGGCAGTGGAGACTCGTGGTGGTCGGAAGCGTCTTATGAAAGCGTTCGATGCAGCATCCCGAAAGACATCGGCCAAGAACCAGGTTATCCTCTCATACTCAGAGAGTTAGCAATCCGAGGTTGGCAGGAGCAAGTCACCGCCGAGGAGGTACGCCCTTTAGATTTTTATCTTATGTTTCATACAACATCTCCTCTTGCCTCTAGTTTTTTGATTCACCCCTTTTGCCTTTTACAGGACCTAGGGGGCAGTCCCCAGTGATGGTGGATCGAGCGGGCTCCCTCCGGGCAGCTCGTCCGATGGGCATCGCCCCTCCCCTCGTGTGCTCGAGGTACCAGGGGAGGCAACCTCGCCGGCCCCGCCCGTGCTGGGTGGAGTCCTTAGCTGTCGAGGACCCACTGGTGAAGGTTCCTTCTCCTACAGAAGGAACGAAGTTGGGGAAGCCCAGCATCTTCGGTGCCCGAGAGCACCGAGACGCCTCATCCATCTACACCGATGGCACCGTCCCCGCTAAGGGAGGGAGTCGAGGTGGTCCTTTCACCCCCGCCTGCCAGAGGGTAGGCGTCCAAGGGGTGGACAGAGGAGATGCTAGCAGCCATGTAGGGCTCTTCCATCCGCGCCGAGCACCGCACAATAATGGGTGTGTTGCTACAAAGCTACTGGTCCACAGAGGCCGGCATGAGGGAGGTCTTTCGAGGCCTCTTTCAAGGCTTTGAGGTAAGCCTTGTTCTTGGTTTTAATACAATGAATGCATAGAACCGCTAAGAGCTAGAATGTAATTACTAGTTCTTAGTAGGAGATAGAATAATTGGTCAGAGGATCGTAAGTGTCTAGCCATAGTAGCCCCCGAGCCCTGAGTGAGATCCGAATATCTTACTCGGGGGTCCAAAAAATGAGTAAAAAAGCAAATAGCAGAAGCCCCCGAGACCTTGATCGGATAGAAGTGTCCGATCAGGGGATCGATGGCATCCAGGGGAGTTTAATGTCTGTTTTTTGTGTGCTTACAGGAATCGGCCTTAGTTTCAAATTCCACCTCCCAAGAGTTGGAACAGATGAACCATAAGCTCGAGATGTCCGAGAAGGAGATGGAGCTGATGAAGAGGCAAATGGAGGAAGCTCAAGGTAACATAGAGAATATAATTTGTATTTATGTATCTGCATTTGATCTATTTTTTAGCAGTGGGTTCTAAAGCGCGAGTGCACTGATTGCAGCTTCCTCCATGGCGCTTGAGAAACCCCCGGCCAAGCTGCAAACAACTCGACAGGAGGCCGAGCAGCACAGGGTTGCGGTAGAGCAGGCCAGCAAGAAGCTGGTAACAAATTCAGGTGTCACACGAAAATGGTTATTGTGAAGGAGGTCGGTGATAAGCACGCAGTATGGGTCCAGGAGGTGGAGGTGGACCCGAAGGGGGTGTAGGCTGAGTGTGACACCCTTCAGGAAGAAAAGAAGAAGCTTTCTGCCGAGCTTGCCAAGGCGAGCTCGGATTGTAAGGAGGCAAAGACCCAGGCCCGGGCGGATCGTGAGGTGCTCAATCAAGTGAGCAAGATCACCGTCAGTAAGCCCTATATGCTCCGTTGTGTTTTTTCCGATAACCGTTTTGCCAACCTGACGCAAAACTGGCATTCCTCGGATGCTTTTAAGGACCTTTCGATCAACGCCGTGGATGCTTCCGCTCACTATGTTGACCGTCCTGACGAGTCAGCCAAGAAGATATTCTGGCGTCAGCTCCAGGCGCTTGAGCACCCGCAACAACTCAACAATCAGATGAAGCAGTTGGTAGAGCTGTTTCGGGAGGCGCGACCTATGATGGAGGACTTATGCATCAACCTCTTGCAGTCTAGGCCAATGCCCAGCAGCTTCTTCAGCTTGTTGAGCAAGTTGTGCGAGGCCATCCCCTAGGTCACCAACTGGAAGAGGTTGGCCTGTCCGGAGGGCGCCCAGCAGGCGTATACGTCAGTGATGGCGCATTACCCAAAGGTCAAGCCACTGGAGATCGCGTCTGGGCCTCCGGAAGGAAAGAACCGGAAGCCCGAGCAGTTCCTGGCCGAGGTCCTAGAAGGCGCCAAATAGACCGAGGCGCAATGCTCGAAGTCCGAGTTGTACTTCCAATAGTCCCTTGGTATGTCGAGGCAGTTTTTTTTTGTAAAGACAAATTTTAAAAATATGCAGTAATCAGTTCGGCTTTTATCCGATGTGTTTATTTATCCTCCTTTGCGACTGTTTATACATCTGAAAGTTTCCGGTCATCGGCTTCTGCCCACTTGTAGATACCAAGTGGGGTGTTCTCTGAACACATGTAAATCCTTAGCCAACGTATTGGGGCCTTATTAGCAATTGTGTGCTTAGATGAACAAGTCAATCGGACCATAATGGCTTTATGCCTTTCACTTAGTCATAGGAGCTCTAAGTCGTGGGGTAGTTGAACTAACCCCCGGTGTAATAGTGATCGGACCATCCGAGGTACGTCACTTCATACACCTCGGTTCTTATAAGAAGAACCCTTCGTTTAGCACGGTTCCACCACTATCGGCGCATTAGTTTTACACTTCCTGTGGATCGCTTGACCTGTTTATGCTTATCGTGACAGTCGATTTTCGGCTTTCTCCACTAAGGCGCTTAACCATCCAGGCTGGAAGCGCAATCACAGTGGTTCTCCCTTTACACTCGTACCCGAACAGAGTGGAACATAAGAGGTAAGCACAGGAGCCGGGCAACCCAATCTTTGAACAAAATCACAACTCGAAATAGGTGCATATAACATAATATCCAAGACGTTGACCAGACATCGGACTTGAACATGGACTCGTCTATAGATCCAAGCCCCCGGTCCAAAGCCGGACTCTACTGTATGTGGGAGTAAACCACCTTGAGGCAATTATGAAATAGAGAACAACACGTAAAAATTTGTAGGGACCAAAAAGAGGCATGTCTTATTATTCATAGGGCTTGGCGCAGGCCGAGCTGTAAACTGATACAAAGAGTATGCTGAAGAAAAAGATAGGTGGGGAGAGTAGTACATGGTTTTAAATAAGCGGGCCTTGTGGCCCATTGCTCCCCTGCCTCATGTCTACACCTCTGATCTGTTGACCATCCAGTCCTTGTCTATTCCAAGGCTTATGCATATGGCCAATCCCCGTGATGTTGAAGGCATGTGAATGGCGGGGCCTCCGAGGAGGTTGGGGTCGTGATTTGGCAGATTGATGTTGCCAAGATGTTCTTCTGGTGGGCCTTTATGTGCCGAAGAGATCACCAGGCGTAAGGTGTGTTTGGATTATCCGACATAACACACCTGGAATGATAAAATTTTGCTCCCCAATTCCCCAATAAATTTTAAGCGCGAAGTTGTGTACTCGAGGTACGTAATCTGTTACTAGATAGTAGGGGCAGGGGAGCACGTATCCCGATTTAGGGGGCACGCGGGTTTGACCAGTGGCCATGCAGACACGTTTGGAAGAGCCTGGAAGATCACGCCAAGCTTCCTGTCTTGCTGCCTCTTAGGCCGCCTGGGAATCGGCTGCATAAGACGCAGTCCACTCCTCTGTGCAGAGGGAGCGTTTCGTGTTGCCATTGATGGTAATGACCCGATTTGGCCCCAACATTTTGAGTTTAAGGTAAGCGTAGTGCGGCACCGCGTTAAAGCAAATGTAAGAAGTACGACCAAGTAACGCATGATAGCCGCTGTGGAAGGGGACTATATCCGAGATTAAGTCCTCGCAGTGGATGTTGTCGAGGAGCCGAAGACAACTTGCAGCATTATAGTGCCCAAGCATTGAACCTCCACGCCGGGTATTACTCCCTTAAACGTGGTTTTCCTGGGTTTCATTCTTGACGCATCAATACCCATTTTCCGCACTATGTCCGCATATATCAGGTTTAGACTACTTCCGCCGTCCATAAGTACGCGGGTGAGGTGGAACCCATTAACAATGGGGTCCAGAACCAGGGCGGCTCACACGCCATGGCAGATACTGGTCGGATGGACTTTCTTGTCAAAAGTGCTCGGGCAGGCCATCAAAGGGTGCGCCTCGGGGCTAAAGGATCTAAAGGCATAGACGTCCTGAAGTGCATGTTTTCTCTCCTTTTTAGGAATGTGTGTGACATGGATCATGTTCACATCCTTAACCTCGGAGGGGAACTGTTATTGGCCACCATTGCTCGGCCACCAAGGTTTGTCCTCGTCCTCGTCGCTACGGAACTGGATTTTGCCTGACTCCTTGGCTGGGGCCTTACCGGCCTGCTTGAACAACCAACAGTTTCTATTGGTGTGGTTGGCAAATTTCTTCAGGGTGCCATGGATCTGGCATGGCTTATCCAGTATTTTATCATGAGCGCTTGGGGCGTCCTTGCTTCCTTTAAAGGATCTCTTTTTGTGTCCACCCTGTGATCTATTGAACCTTGCATGGACTGTGGGGTCCTAATACGTCTCCAACGTATCTATAATTTTTGATTGTTCCATGCTGATATCATTCTAGGATACTTTTTGGGTCATTATTTACCAATTTGTATTATTTTTGAGCACTAACCTATTGACCCAGTGCCTAGTGCCAGTTGTTGTTTTGTGCATGTTTTTTCCTTTTCAGGTTTATAGTACCAAACGAAGTCCAATCGCCACGAAACTTTTTGATGATTTTTTCTGGACTATATGAAGACCTAGAAGCTTCGGAAGGAAGCCAAGAGGTGCATGAGGGCCCCACCACACATTAGGGCACGCCCTAGGGGGCGCGCTCTGATATGTGGTGGCCCCCTCAGCCACCTCCCGACGTCCCTCTTCGGCCTATAAATTCTCTAATATCCTAAAAACCCTGAAAGCAGTCCCGAAACCTTTTTTCCGTCGCCGCAAGTATCTGTTCTGTCGCGAGGCCATCTGGAGCTCCGTTTCGGCACCCTGCCGGAGGGGGATCAATCACGGAGGGCCTCTTCATCAACATTGCTGCCTTCATGATGATGTGTGAGTAGTTCACCACAGACCTACGGGTCCATAGCTAGTACCTAGATGGCAATCTCTCTCTCTTATGATCTTCAATAAATTGGTCATCGCATCTTCGCTTTGATCTATCCGATGTAATCCTATTTTGTGGTATGTTTGTTGGGATCTGATGAATTGTGGGTTTATGTTCAGATCATTCATGAAAAGTATTTGAGATGCCTCTGAATTATATTATCTCTTAAGTGCATGAGCATTATAGCTTCGTAATGCTCTTTGATCTATTGATGTGCTTTGCCCAAGTAGATTGATATTTCATCGGTGGGAGTGGTGCGTTGTGGTAGGTTCAACCTGGCGAGATTCTATATCCCAGTGACAAAGTAGGGGACGTGCATCTTTGTGTTGTTGCTACTAAGGATAAAACGATGGGGTTCATTCATATTTTTTGAGTTTACTTTGTCTACATCATGTCATCGTTCTCCAAGCATTACTCTGTTTTACTGAATACTGTAGATGCATGTCGGATAGCAGTCGATGAGTGGAGTAATAATAATAGGTGCATGTAGGATTCAGCCTATTTGCTTATGGACGTGATGCCTATATACACATGATCATTGCCATGAAAATCGCATAACTATCCGCTTTTCTATCAATTGCCCAACAGTAATTTGTTTACCCACTGTATGCTGCCTACATGAGAGATGCCGCTAGGGAACACTATGCCCCCGGGTGTATTCACTTATATATTTGCAAATGCTATTATTACCTCGCTGCCTTTATTTTAATTTTTATTTATTTTGCATTTATCAACAATTATCTACACAACTCATTTGCATGCAAATAACGAGATCAAGGGGATTGACAACCCTCTTGCCCGTGTTGGGTGCAAGTCGTTTGTTCATTTGTGTGCAGCCGCTGAAGACGGTTGAGGATTGATATTCCTATTGGTTTGATAAACCTTGGTTTCATAACTGAGGGAAATACTTATCCGCTCTGTGCTGCAATTAGTCGTTCCTCTTCACGGAAAACCCAACGCAGATCACAAGTATCAGGTCCTTGGCGTCACTGCCATTGTTCTTGTTTTGTCGCTTATGTTTATTGCGCATGGGTTTGTCGTTCCCATCTTGGACTTCTGACGTGCCTGGGTCGCTCCTTTGAGAGCTATGGGCCAACTAGCTATCCTCGCCCCCACAAAAGCGGGTCATTAATGCAGCGAGGGCCGCCATGGTCTGCTACTTGTGAGCTGTGTTGGGATTTTCCCCGAAGAGGAAAGCAGATGCAACACAATAGAGATAAGTATTTCCCTCAGGGAGAACCAAGTTTATTGAACCAATAGGAGAACCAAGCCAACTCCCTTCGACAACATCTACACACACAAAACAAAACACTTGCACCCAACACGGGCAAGAGGGTTGCTATTAAATCTTGATAGAGATAGATGATATAAAAGAAAAAGAAAATAACAGTAAATAAAATGCAGCAAAGTATTTTTAGGGTTTTAGTATTTATGATTAAGTAGACCCAGGGGCCATAGTTTTTGCTAGAGGCTTCTCTCTTGAACATATCATACGGTGGGTAGACAGATAACCGCTGGGTAATTGACAGGATTGCGCATAGTTATGACATGTTATTCATGGCAATGATCATGTATATAGGCATCACGTCCATAAACAAGTATACCAAGACGATCCAGAATCTACTACTATTACTCCACTAATCGACCGAAACGACTCTGCATCTACGGTATTAAGTTCATGACAAACAGAGTAACGCATTAAGCAAGATGCCATGATGTAGACAAAGTAAGACAAGCAATATGTTCAGACCCTATCGTGTTATCCTTAGTAGCAACAATATGTCACGCCCATAGAGATAGATAATGTAAAGGCAAAATAAAATAAAAGTAAATAAAGTGCAGCAAAGTATTTTTATGGTTTTTGTATTTATGTTTAAGTAGACCCGGAGGCCATAGTTTTCGCTAGAGGCTTGTCTCTTGAATATAGCATACGGTGGGTAGACAAATTACTGTTGGGCAGTTGACAGAATTGCACATAATTATGACATGTTATTCATGGCAATGATCATGTATATAGGCATAACGTCCATAAACAAGCAGATCGAAATGATTCTACATCTACTATTATTACTCCACCAATCGACCGACTCCTGCCTGCATATATGGTATTAAGTTCTTAACGAACAGAGTAACGCTTGGAGCAAGGTGACATGATGTAGACAAAATAAGACAAGCAATATGTTCATATCCTGTCGTTTATCCTTAATGGCAACAATACAAATACTTGTCTTGTCCCCTTTTGTCACTGGATATTGAGCACCACAAGATTGAACCCATTACAACGCGCCACTCCCGCTGAAGATAAATCAATCTTGTTGGCCAAACCAAACTGATAGATCAGAGAGAAATGCGTAGCTATAATAGTCATGCATAATAGAATTCAGAAAAGACTCAATTACTACCTCCGTCCTGGTTTATTGGTCCCCTTCGCATTTTGAGCTCAATTTTGACCTTAGATATGATTAATAAAATGTTAACGCATGTAACAAAAAATAATATCACTGGAAACGATATTCAAATACGAACCCCAACAATATAATTTGTGATGACAAGTGTTATTATTTTCTTAGTTAAACCTATGGTCAAAGTTTGGCACAAAATACTAAGGGGACCAATAAAACAGGACGGACGTAGTACTTTCAATGAATAATATGATCATAAACCAACAATTCATGGATCCCAACAAACACACCGCAAAAGAAGATTACATCGGATAGATCACCGCGAGGATCGCGGTGAACTTGGTATTGAGAATCAAAGAGAGAGAGAATAATCCATCTAGGTACTAGCTATGGATCCATAGGTCTGTGTTGGAATACTCACGCATCATCATGGAGATAGCAAGGTTGATGTAGATGGCCTTCGTGATCGATTCCTCTTCCGACAGAGTACCGAATGAGGTCTCCAGATGGCCTCCCATCAGAACAGATGCTTGCAACAGCGGAAAAAGTATTTAAGTTGGCTCCATGTTAGTTTCCCGATTTCAGAGAATTTATGGAGGTGGAATTAGGTCAGACGGAGCCACGAGGGGCCCACAAGGCATCACGGCGTGCCTTGTTTCCTTGTCGTATCCTCATCTCACATCCTGAATCCTCCCGAAGCTTCCAGGGTCTCGTTTGTCAAGAAAACAATTGTCAAAAAGTTTTGTAGCATTTGGATTTTGTTTGGTACTGATTTCCTGGAAAACCAAAAACAGGCAAAAAACAACAACTGGCGCTGGGTCTATAGGTTAGTTCCCAAAAATGATATAAAATAACACATTATTGCATATAAAGTATCCAAGATGGATAATATAATAGCATGGAACAATCAAAAATTATAGATACATTGGAGACGTATCAGCATCCCCAAGCTTAATTCCTGCTCGTCCTCGAGTAGGTAAATGATAAAAATAGAATTTTTGATGCGACATGCTACCCAACATGTAATCTCTTTTAGGAATGATCATTAGAGACGATGAACTAATTGATATCAAGATAATAATATCCATAAACATAAATAACATAATCATTACTTTTCAAAATATACGATCCCTAAAGAATGTTATTCCCAACTCATTTTATCCTATCAAGCATGGCATGGCTCCGTCTTCACCGCATAAGTATAAATCATGAGCACCCCGGTGTTAAACCAGACAATTGGATCGTACTTCTAACACACTTTAGCATATTCAACTTCACGCAATACATGAGCGTGAACCATGGCTATAGCATATGGGTGGAATAGAGTATGGTGGTAGATATCAAAAGGAGTCAAAGCGGAAAGAAAGTCTCGCATCAACTAGGCGGATCAACGGGCTATGGAGATGCCCATCAATCGATATCAATGCAAGGAGTAGGGATTGACATGCAACGGATGCATAGAGTTATAAGTGTATGACAGCTCAACGGAAGCTAAGTGGGTGAGCATCCAACTTGCTTGCTTATGAAGACCTTTGGCATTTCAGGAAGCCCGTCATCGGAATATACAAGCTAAGTTCGATAATGTAAAATTTGTCACTAGCATATGAAAATGATAACTCAAGGGACTCTCTATATGAAGAACATGGTGCCACTTTGAGGCAAAAGTGTGGTAAATGGATAGTAACACCTCCCCTTCTCTCTTTTTCCTCATTTTTTTATGGTGGGATTTTCTCTTTTTTCGCCTCCCCCATTTCTTTTTATTATAATTTTATTTTTTGTCCGGAGTCTCATCCCGACTTGTGGGGGAATCATAGTCTACATCATCCTTTCCACACTGGGACATTGCTCAAATAATGATGATCATCACACTTATATTTACTTACAACTCAATATTACAACTCAACATAGAATAATATGACTCTATATGAATGCCTCTGGCATTGTACCAGGATGTGCAATTATCTAGCAAAACATGTAGACAATGATGAACGGTGGCTTTGCCATAAATACTATGTCAGCTATATGATCATGCAAAGCAATATGATGATGAACACACAAGTCATGTGACAGAACGGTGGAAGTTACATGGCAATATATCTCGGAATGACTATGAAAATGTCATGATAGGTAGGTATGGTGGCTATTTTGAGGAAGATATAAGGAGGCTTATGTGTGATAGAGTGTATCATATCACGGGGTTTGGATGCACCGGTGAAGGTTGCACCGACTCTTGAGGTGAGAATGGGCAATGCACCGTACCGAAGAGGCTAGGAAATTACAGAAAGGTGAGAGTGCGTATATCCATGGATTCACATTAGTCATAAAGAACTCATATACTTATTGTAAATCCTTATTATCTCTCTTGAAGCAAATCACATTCAATGCCCCTAGGGAGGAGGTTGGTAGGAGTTAACCATCGCATGCCCCCGATTCGAACAACACGATAGGATTTCATTACAGACATAAAAATGCTCACACATCATCACCATGCCATATATAGTTAATACTTAGATGAAAAACAAATAACAAACTTTAAATACCGATATTTCTACTAAAGAATAATCATGTACTCATGCCGTTTCGTATTACTACATCAATATAATCAACTCATGTTTCTTCTTTAGTGAGCTACATGAAAGTTTTTATTATATCCCCCTTGAATACCTATCCTTTTTGGACTTGTCTTATAACATGTGCCCATTACCATTCCTATTTCTCATATACTTGCAAAAAGATTTAAGAGAAGCATGAGAGTTCAATTATTTCTACAAAATGTGAACGTTGTCGTGCTCTAAAAAGATATAAGTGAAGCACTAGAGCAACTGCCTAGCTCAAAGATATAAGTGAAGCATATAGAGTATTCTAACAAATTATGATGACCGCGTGTCTCTATCAAATATGTGTGTCCAGCAAACAATGATTGTGGCAAACTAAAACAAAAGCAAAATATAACACACGACACTCCAAGCAAAACACATATCTTGTGATGAATAAAAATATAGCTCCAAGTGACATACCGATAGATTGGAGACGAAAGAGGGGATGCCTTCCGGGGCATCCCCAAGCTTAGACACTTAGGTATTCCTTGAATATTACCTTGGGGTGCCTTGTGCATCCCCAAGATTAGGGTTTTGCTGCTCCTTATTCCTTCATCCATCGTTGTTGCACCAAAAACTTGAAAACTTCAGCACACAAAACTCGTGAGATCCGTTAGTATAATAGACATATCAAATACTTTAGGTAGTGTTATAAATCGATTCATATTTTATTATTGCATAATATGTACTTTATTCTAAATTCTCCATGGCTTATACCCCCCGATATAATCCATAGCATCATCAAAACAAGCAAACTATGCAAGCAAAAACATAATTTGTCTAAAACAGAATAGTCTGTAATGATCTGTACTAAAACCATACTTCTATAACTCATGAAATTCAAAAACATTAGGACAACCTGGGAAATTTGTATACCAATATTGTGTAAAAAATTCAGATCAAAAATATGTTCGAGTAAAATCATAGAAATTCGGCACTGGGCATGCAAGTTTCTGTTTTTGCACAACATCAATTATACTATCTTCCAAATCATACCAAAGGATTTACTTGGCACAAACACTAATTTGAACATAAAACACAATCATTACCGTAGCAATAATCATGTCAACACACCAAAATAGAAAGTAAGACAAAAATTTAAAGATAACTAAGTGCTATTGTTTTATGCCCCTAGCAAGGCATAATGCATAGTATCAAGTGTTATCATCCTTGTCATCTATCTTGGCTACCTTAGAAAGGCCCTTCTCAAACCCGGAAGGTTCCATATGTTTCCCTGTAATTTCTGAAAGTAAAGTTGTCATTTTCTCTAAGGCATCAAGTCTCTTGTTGGAAACCGTAAGGAGTGAATTCATGTGATTTAGGCTAGAACCTAGAGTCTGGATAGGCTCATTTACTTTTTGTAGTACGTTCATTTTTTTTGCATATCCCCTAAATTTCCTAATATTTGAATCCCTTCATGAGTATAATGGGTGATTTGAGGTAAAGGAGGTGTTCCAATAATTCCCTCTACTATTTCATGTGTTGCACCAAAATCAATTTCAATAAAAATTCCTTTGGCGGCGAAATCCAGAATCTGCCTATTAGATAGACTAAGTCCCACGTAAAAATTACGAAGAAGACTCTTCATATCATTTTTTTATAGTGGCGTTATGATGGGATTCTAATATACGGTAGAAAGCGTCTTTTAGGCTCTCTCCTTGTCTTTTCTTAAAGTAGAGTATCTCAAAGTCCGGAGAGACATTGATAGAAGGACCTGTCATAATGACAAGCAAGTAAACCAGATAACTAGGCAAACGAGAAAATGGAAATATTTTTGTATTTTTTATTTTCTATAAAGAAAAACATAACAGTAAATAAAAGGTAGAACGAGTTAAAGATAATTTGTGTGTAGAGACCTGACAAGAGTTTGATGATATCTCCCTGACGACGACGCATGAAATTCTTCCGCTACTTGTGAGTTGCGTTGGAATTTTCCCAGAAGAGGAGAGGAGATGCAGCAAAGTAGAGATAAGTATTTCCCTCAGTGAGAACCAAGGTTATCAAACCAATAGGAGAACCAAGCAAACTCCCTTCGACAGCACCTACACACAAAACTAAACACTTGCACCCAACGCGGGCAAGAGGGTTGTCAAGCCCCTTCAACTCGTTACTTGCAAAGATTAAATCTTGATAGAGATAGATAATGTAAAGAAAAAATAAAATAAAAGTAAATAAAGTGCAGCAAAGTATTTTTAGGGTTTTTGTATTTATGTTTAAGTAGAGACGGGGGACATAGTTTTTGCTAGAAGCTTCTCTCTTGAATATAGCATATGGTGGGTAGACAAATTATTGTTGGGCAATTGACAGAATTACGCATAGATATGACATTTTATTCACGACAATAATCATGTATATAAGCATCACGTCTATAAACAAGTAAACCGAAACGATTCTGCATCCACTACTATTACTCCACCAATCGATAGACTCTTGCCTGCATATATGGTATTAAGTTCATAACAACAGACTAATGCTCGGAGCAAGGTGACATGATATAGAAAAAATAAGACAAGCAATATGTCCAGATCCCGTCGTTTTATCCTTCATGGCAACAATACAAATACATGTTTTGTCCCCTTCTGTCGCTGAGATAGAGAGCACCGCTAGATTGAACCCATTACAACGCACCACTCCCACTGAACGTAAATCAATCTAGTTGGCCAAACCAAACTGATAGATCGGAGAGAAATACGAAAGTATAACAGTCGTGCATAATAGAATTCAGAAAAGACTCAATTACTTTCAATGAATAGTCTGATCATAAACCCACAATTCATCGGATCCCAACAAACACACTGCAAAAGAAGATTACATCGGATAGATCACTGCGACGATCGCGGTGAACATAGTATTGAAGATCAAAGAGATAGAGAAGAAGCCATCTAGGTACTAGCTATGGACCCGTTGGTCTTTGGTGGACTACTCACACATCATCATGGAGGCAGCAAGGTTGATGTAGATGGCCTCCGTGATTGATTCCCCTTCCGGTAGAGTACCGGAAAAGGTCTCCAGATGGCCTCCCGTCGGAACAGAGGCTTACGGTGGCGAAAAAAGTGTTTCGGGTGGCTCCCTGTTGGTTTCCCGATTTTAGAGAATTTATGGAGATGGAATTAGGTCAGATGGAGCCACGAGGGGCCCACAAGGCATCAGGGCGCCCCCCCGGGCATGCCCCGTTGCCTTGTCGTCTCCTCTTCTTTCTTCATGACTCCTCTCGAAGCTTTCAGAGTCTCTTTTTTCTAGAAAAATCATCAAAAAGTTTTATAGCGTTTGGACTTCGTTTGGTAGTAATTTCCTGGAAAACCAAAAATAGGCAAAAAAAAGAGCAACTTGCACTAGGCATTGGGTTAATAAGTTAGTTCCCAAAAATTATATAAACTAGCATATTATTGCCTGTAAAGTATCCTAGATTGATATATAATAGCATGGAACAATCAGAAATTATAGATACGTTGGAGACGTATCATGGTCCTCGGGTTATCCTGTCCGAGCTCACTAGCTAACCATTGATCCCGAATGTTCTGCTTGAATGCCGCAATGGCCTCAGCGTCCGGGTAGTCGACTATCTGGTTCTTTTTAGTAAAGAACCGGTTCTAGAATTTTTGGGCTTATTGGCCCTCCTTCTGGATGACATGGCTAAGGTCATCGGCATCCGGAGGCGGAACATAGGTACCTTGGAAGTTTGACCTGAAGGCGTCCTCCGGTTACTCCCAGCTTCCTATAGGATTTCTGGGTAGGCTATGGAGCCAATGTCGTGTCGGACCATAAGCTTGAGTGGCAAGTATTTTATGGCATGGAGATCATCTCCTCCAGCCATGTGGATGTGTAGAAGGAAATCTTCCATCCATACGGCTAGATCTGTCGTGCCGTCGTATTGATCAATGTTGATGGGTTTAAATCCTTCAGGGAACTGATGTTCCGTGACCTCATAAATAAAACAGACTGGGTGTGTAGGTGCTCGGTATCAAAATGCATCCTGATGGGTGTTGGCAATTGCATGTTCTCTTCTCAGTTCCCGAGCTCTTCCCTGCCTATCTATCCAGGCGTCGTACCCCTCCAAGCTAGTGGGCACGTGGTCCCGTATCCTAGTTCGCACGTCATGGGGTTCCAGATAATCGACCAGGCTCTTGCCGTGAGGGCGAGGCCTCGCGGGGGGTTCTTTGTACGCCCCTGTTATCCGATATCGTCCTCTAGGGGCATGGTTAGCTTGATCCTTGTGGTTGTATGCAAGAGGGCCGGCATCTACCACCTCGTCCTTGAATTCGGGCAGTAGGTGTCATCTTGGGAATGACTTGGCTGCTCCGTGCCGTGCTTCGAGGTCTCCTTCGGCCTCAAGTACTAGTTCCCACTTCTCGTGGATTATGGCTTCATGGTTGTATAGCTCCTACTATTTTCTCTTCATTCTCCGTGCGGTTGCGGCTAGCCGATGTTGGAAACTTACCTGTTCGACTAGGCTCTCAAGCACCTCAAAGTCATAGGGTCCAAGACTATTATCGTCCTCGGATTCGGGCATGTAGTCCTTGTCCGTCCCGCTATTAGAGTTTTCCTTCTCCTCGAGATCCTCTTCGACAGGTGTACTGATACGTCTCCAACGTATCTATAATTTGTGCTTGTTCCATGCTGTTATATTATCATTCTTGGATGTTTTACAATCATTTTAAAGCAACTTTATATCATTTTTTGGGACTAACCTATTGACATAGTGCCAAAGTGCCAGTTGATGTTTTTGCTTGTGTTTTTACTTCGCAGAAAATCAATACCTAACGGAGTCCAATCTCGACGAAACTATTTGGTGATTTTTTCTGGACCAGAAGACACCCAGTGGGCAAAACAAGAGCCAGGAAGGTGGGCTGTGGGGAGCACAACCCACCAGGGCGTGCCAGGGGGCCCCCGGCGCGCCCTGAAGGGTTGTGCCCTCCACGGGGACCCTCCGCACCGCCTCTGATGCCTATAAATTTCCAAATATTCCAAAAATCCTAGGGGAGTCGACATAACACAATTCCAGCCGCCGCAAGTTCCAGAACGTCAAGATCCAATCTAAACACCATCACGGCGGGGTTCATCTTCCTCATAGGTGCCTCTCCGATGACGCGTGAGTAGTCCACCATAGACCTACGGGTCCGTAGGCAGTAGCTAGATGTCTTCCTCTCTCTCTTCTGATTCTCAATACAATGATCTCTTGGAGATCTATTTGATGTAAACTTTTGCGGTGTGTTTGTTAGGATCCGATGAATTTTGATTTCATGATCAATTTCTATCCATGAATATTATTTGAGTCTTCTTTGATCTCTTATATGCATGATTACTTATAGCCTCATATTTCTTCTCCGAATCTTTGGTTTAGTTAGGCCGACTAGATCGATTTTTCTTGCCACGAGAAGAGGTGCTTTGTGATGGGTTCGATCTTGCGGTGTTCTTTCCCAGTGACAGAAGGGGCAGCAAGACACTCATGTATCGTTTCTATTAAGGATAACAAGATGGGGTCTATTCCTACATGAATAGATCTTGTCTACATCATGTGATCGTTCTTATTGCATTACTCCGTTTTTCCATGAACTTAATACACTAGATGCATGCTGGATAGCGGTCGATGTGTGGAGTAATAGAGGTAGATGCAGGCAGGAGTCGGTCTATCTATCTTGGACGTGATGCCTATATAATGATCATCGCGTTGGATATCGTCATGACTATTCGATTTTCTATCAATTGCCCAACTGTAATTTGTTCACCCACGGTGCGCTATACTCATGAGAGAAGCCACTAGTGAACCCTACGGCCCCGGGTCTACTTTTCCATCATATTGCTTTCCGATCTACGTTTTTGCACTCTTTGTTTTGAGATCTACAAAACAAAAAACCCAAAAATATATTGCTGCATATTTACTCTTTTTATTTGTGTTCTTAAGAGATCTATCTCTCCTATCTATCACTACCTAATCTATCTTATTACCGTAAAGAGATTGACAACCTCTCTTTCGCGTCTGGTTGCAAGTATTTTTTGTTTGTGTGCAGGTGCTGCTTATTGGGTGGTGGTGATCCTCCTACTGGTTCGATAACCTTGGTTTCATAACTGAGGGAAATACTTACCGTCGTTGTGCTGCATCATCCCTTCCTCTTTGGGGAAATACCGACGCAGTCTCAAGCCACGTCAAAGGAATTTCTGGCGCCGTTGCCGGGGAGGAAGCGGTCTCTTCTACGCGCCAATCTCTGGCGCCGAGGAGACACCATCATCATCTACCAGGTTCCTAATCACAAATCTCATCTCCTTGCAATTACATTATTTGCCATTTGCCTCTGGTTTTCCTCTCCCCCACTTCACCAAATTTGTCGTTTCATTCACCCTCTTTTCCGTTTGCCTTTTTTGCTTGTTTGCTATCTTTGCTTGTGTTGCCATGTGCCTTCTATTTGCTTGCATCTTCGCTTGCTAAAAGTCTATTGATATGGATCCTCATCCACTTGCTAATCTTTTCGTAAGGCAAAATTATGATGAACCAATTGCTAGTGAGTTGAGTGCACTTGATTATCTCTATGAAGTTTTGTTTGAAAATCATGAATCTAAAGTTTTTGATGAATTTTTGAAAGAAGAAATTTATAAGGTGATTCATGGTAGCTCCTTGATTGAAAAGCATGATTCCAATGATGTTACTATAAATTTTATTAATGTCAATTATGTTAATGATATGCAAAACTACAAGCTTGGGGATGATAATTTTGTTATGTCCACTTCTTATTGCAATGATCATGATTGGGGTAATAATGCTTCTTATGATCTTGAAAATTTATTTAAGCTTCATGTTCAATATGTTATTGATAATAATGTTTGCAATAGTATTGAAAGTGGGTTTGGGAGAGCGTCAACTTTAGGTAAAAAGAATCCCACATATTTGGAGAGCATTCAATCTTATGAATTTTTTGATAAAAGTGGGTTTGGAGAGGTCATAACTTTAGTTGATGATAATCCCACTATTTTGGAAGATGATAAAAACTTTATGCATGTTGATCATAAAGAGAGTATTGTTTATGACAGCTATGTTGTTGAATTTGATTATGATCCTACATGTAATTATTATGAGAGAGGAAATTATGGTTGTAGAAATTTTCATGATACTAAATTATCTCTCTTCATGTTGAGATTGCTATAGTCTCTTCCTTCTTCCTTCCATATGCTAGTTTTTGCTTGCCTTGATAATTTGTTTGCTTATAAAATGCATATGCATAGAAAATATGTTAGACTTAAGTGTGTTTTTCATTTGCTTCATGATGCTCTCTTTGTTTTGCCATTATTATCTTTCATGAGGACATCATTGAAATCTTATGCCTAGCTAGGGGCGTAAAACGATAGCGCTTGTTGGGAGGCAACCCAATGAATACATTTATTTTTGCTTTTTTCCTTTATTTTTTGAGTGTTGACACAATTATTCCTCTGTTATGATTGTGTTTTTATGGTTTATTTAGTGTTTGTGCCAAGTAAAGTCTTTAGGATGATTCATAGGATGAGTAGAAGCGATGCTGAATCTGAAACAGAAACTTTGCGTCTAGTATATGAATTTTAATTTTTTTTCTAGAACGTGATCTTGAGCTGAAATTTTAACATAGTGTTGCTATAAACATTCCTTACGTTGTACTAATTCTTTAGAATTTTTAGAGTTACAGAATTATGGGTAGAGTACAGATTACTACAGACTGTTCTGTTTAAGATAGATTCTGTTTTCGTTGCATTGTGTGCTTGTTTTGATGAATCTATGGGTTATATTGAAGGGTATGAGCCATGGTAAAGTTAAAATACAGTAGGTATAATGCAATACTAAAATATGAATGGGTTTGCAACAGTACCTAAAGTAGTGATTTGCTTTATTATACTAACGGATCTCACGAAGATTTTGTTGAGTTTTGTGTGATTGAAGTTTTCAAGTTTTGGGTGAGATCATGATGGATGAAGGAATAAGGAGTGATAAAAGCCTAAGCTTGGGGATGCTACCGCACCCCCAAGATATATCCAAAGAGAAACAAACAACTAAGCTTGGGGATGCCCCCGAGTGGCGTCCCCTCTTTCTTCTAACGACCATCGGTATTTTACTTGGAGCTATATTTTTATTCGTCACATATCATGAGTTTTGCTTGGAGCGTCTTGTATCTTTGCTTGCTTTGTTTTTTGTTTTTTCCTTTGTATCCTTGCTGGACACACCTATTTGAGAAAGACAAAATCATGCTATGATTTGTTAGAATTTCTCTATGTGCTTCACTTAAACTTTTTGAGCTATAGAATTGCTCTAGTGCCTCACTTATATCTTTTTGAGCACGGTGTGCTTGGAACTTTTTGTAGAAATACTCTCATGCTTCACTTAGATTAATTTGAGAGTAGGTAAATTTTGAAGAAATCCTCTCATGCTTCACTTATACCTTTTTGAGAGATGAAATCTTTATGCTCATGTGCTTCATTTAAATTTATTTGAGCTTGCCAAAAAGCAATGGCAATATATGAAACTAGTCCCAAAGTGATAGATTTCCAAGGAGGATATAATAAAAACTTTCATGAAGATCATTGGACAAATTAAACTTGATTCCTTGTAATAGTTTTGAAACATGATGATAGTAATATGCGAGTCATCTTAGTGAGTAATTATGCTTAGTAGGAATATTGGTGTTAAGGTTTGTGATTCCCTATGCATGCACGAAAGTTAATAGTTATGCACTGAAGTTACATACTACTTGTGGTGCATTATTCGGTGTTAGTTATGTTCAATGCTCACTTATGTGAATTTCGTTTCTTGGTTCGGTTGCTACCCAATCTATTTGCTAGCCTCCATTTGTACTAAGTAGAAATACTATTTGTGCATCCAAAATCCTTAAACCAAGTTTTTCCTTATGAGTCCACCATACCTACCTATATGCGGTATTTCCAGGCCGTTCCAACCAAATTTGTATGTGCCATGTCTAAATTTTCAAAATAAATTTTCTCTTTTGTGTGCCCGTACCGCTCATGAAACGGTGGGGAGTGTCCAATATTTTTCCATGCTAGATGTGTTATTCTCAAGATGAGTGTTTATTCACTTGTCATTGCACGAGAGTGCGGCGGTAATAGGGATGCCCATTCCCGAAATGAAAAAGAAAGAAAAAAAATACTTACTTTATGTTGTCAAATAATAAATTCCTTGGAAAGTGTTGGTATGGAAGGCAACCTTGCATATGGCCCGCCATGGAAAGTGAAAGTTTGGTGAAAAAAGGAATAAACTTTATTTTCTGTTTGGGAACCGCCTATGATATATCTAGCATGGAAAGTATTGTGAGCTACTTTGTCGTTTTCGTTGATTGGAAAAGCATGCCACCCAAAATATTTTTTCTCTCTCAATTTAAAACATGAGCTCTGGCACCTCTACAAATCCCTACTTCCCTCTGCGAAGGGCCTATCTTTTACTTTATGCAATTTTTATTTTTGCTTTGAGTCTCCATCTTCTCTTATAAGCACCAACTAGGGGGGCACTATGATCGTACTTGAGCATTGGGCATAGCTAATATTTGAGTGTGTTTCATGAATGGATCAAGGATTGATCATGATGGGCTAGGGATAACTTTCTTTAGTGTTGATATTTTGAAAGACATGGTTGCTTGTTGACATGCTTGAGTATTGAAGTCATTATGTTAAAGTGCCAAAGTGCCAGTTGTTGTTTTTGCTTGTTTTTTGGGACTAACCTATTGACATAGTGCCAATCATTTTACAGCAACTTTATATCATTTTTTGGGACTAACCTATTGACATAGTGCCAAAGTGCCAGTTGTTGTTTTTGCTTGTTTTTTACTTCGCAGAAAATCAATACCAAACGGAGTCCAATCGCGACGAAACTTTTTGGAGATTTTTTCTGGACCAGAAGACACCAAGTGGGCCAAACAAGAGCCATGAAGGTGGGCTGTGGGGAGCACAACCCACCAGGGCGTGCCAGGGGGCCCCCGGCGCGCCCTGATGGGTTGTGCCCTCCATGGGGCCCCTCCGCACCGCCTCTGATGCCTATAAATTCCCAAATATTCCAAAAACACTAGGGGAGTCGACGAAACACAATTCCAGCTGCCGCAAGTTCTAGAACCTCGAGATCCAATCTAAACACCATCACGGAGGGGTTCATCTTCCTCATAGGCGCCTCTCCGATGATGCGTGAGTAGTCCATCATAGACCTACGGGTCCGTAGGCAGTAGCTAGATGGCTTCCTCTCTCTCTCTCTCTCTCTCTCTCTCTCTCTCTCTCTTATGATTCTCAATACAATGGTCTCTTGGAGATCTATTTGATGTAAACTTTTGCGGTGTGTTTGTTGGGATCCGATGAATTTTGAGTTCATGATCAGTTTCTATCCATGAATATTATTGAGTCTTCTTTGATCTCTTATATGCATGATTACTTATAGCCTCGTATTTCTTCTCCGAATCTTTGGTTTAGTTAGGCCGACTAGATCAATTTTTCTTGCCATGGGAAGAGGTGCTTTGTGATGGGTTTGATCTTGCGGTGTTCTTTCCCAGTGACAGAAGGGGCAGCAAAACACTCATGTATCGTTGCTATTAAGGATAACAAGATGGGGTCTATTCCTACATGAATAGATCTTGTCTACATCATGTGATCGTTCTTATTGCATTACTCCGTTTTTCCATGAACATAATACACTAGATGCATGATGGATAGCGGTCGATGTGTGGAGTAATAGAGGTAGATGCAGGCAGGAGTCAGTCTATCTATCTTGGACGTGATGCCTATATAATGATATCGCCTTGGATATCGTGTAACACCCTGGTTTTCGCTCCCTGTTTTTTTTCCTTTGCGGGATTTGACTCCCATCTTTTTTCTCGGTGTTACCGGATTTCTCTAGCTCCTGGGTATGTGAAGTTGGTCATCTAGCCTTGCCTTCCCTATCCAACCAGAGATTCTTCCCAGTCCAACCTTGCCACCCAAGATCTATCTCAGGACTTTGTCATCAGAACCCTACCTTCTGAGTTGCCGGAAGGGAAACCCTAGTCCTTCCAGTTACAAAGGAACCTTAATTTCCTTTGATCTGTTGCCTCCCAAACTTCTCCCAGTGATCATCATTCATCTATAAACCCTGGATATGCAAAAATATTGCCAAGTCATTTGCAATATTTTTCATTTATAATTAATTCCTTTTTTCTGCCAGTTAAAGGAATTAAATCCAGGAAAATATCTATCCATCTCCAAAGTTCATGAAAACTTGTGGAGATATTCTTTGGGATCATTTTGAGCTCCCACAAAAATATTGGCTATAATTAAACAAGGAAAATTGTCTTTTCCTATTTAATGCCAATATTGCATTTTGGGCACTTTCTAAAGGAACTACCATTTTGGTAGCCAGGAAAAATCCCAAATAATTTGTGGAGCTTCTTCCATCCATATCTTCCCCATTTCCATCAAGAACCCAAGTCCCATAGTTCAAATTTGGAGCACCACATCAATTTGCAGATTCTGTCCAGTTGGGCAAGTTGCAAAGGAAGTGCTCTATTCCTTTATCTACTTGAGCTGAAACTTTTCATGGTGGTTAGCTTTGATGAATCACTTATGGAAACCAAAAATCAGCTCACTCTATCTATCCATTCTTCCCCAGCAATTTTCTCAAGTTTCTGTCCAGGTTGTATCTCTGTGAAGGAAGTACCCTCATGGATGATCAATTTGAGCTGAAACTTTTCCAGCATCTCTATATATCTAAATCATCGTTCTCCACCAAATTTGAGCCAAATCCTTCTAGCCATTTGGTCCCAGCAAGCTCATCTCCATTTCTGGCCAGAGTGCATGGTTACAAAGGAAGTACCATTTGGAGTTACTCATTTGTGCTGAAACCTTGTAATCATGCTCACCCTGGTGTATGATTAGCCGTTGCCCAAGATCAGGCCAAAGTGAGCACTGTGGTGGCCACACCACATGTCAAACACTTGCAGGTCAGGACCTAAGTCAGCTCTCACCTGTCATCTCTTGCCCCCCTCTCCCTTCCAAACCTTCTCTAGTCAAATCATAGAAGAGAGGAGAACACCCTGGACATTGTTTGGCATCGAGTAAGGCGTGGCAATGCCGTGGCCACGCGGTGACCACGGGCAGAGCGCGCCAAATGCATGCTCTGTGCATTGGGGCCCTCGGCCTCATCCGTTTCCTCTTCTTCTCGAGCCCTCTCCATGTCCAGTAGCTAGCCCGTGCTTGTGCGGTCAATTCCCCTCTGCTGCCCCGCCTTATCTCGCCGTGGTTACGTCGCCATCGCCGTGCCCGCGACGAAATCTGCCTCTGCTCCTCCATTGCCATGTGTCCAGAGCGCTTCCGAGCTCTCCCGAAGCTGCTGCTGGCTTCTTCCCTCTCCCAGAGCCCCTGCCGACATCGCCTGCATCCTCCGCGTGTCCCCGAGCTCCAGGACGGCGATAGGAACGCCACGGCGGACGAGCTCATCTGCTCGCCATCGGCCACCTATAAATAGGCCGTGACCCGAGCCTCCCGAGGCATCTCCGAGCACGGCAACCCTCTCCCCTCCTCTCCGCTAGCTCGCTGGACCACTCAATGGAGCCCCGGAGCTCCTCCTCCCTCCCCTCTGTCCGCCACTGCCGCCCTCGACCCCGCCAAAATTCGGCCATCTCCGGACCCTTCTGCTCTGCCTAGCCGCCGTAGCCGACCGCCACCACCCTGAGGACCCCTCCCCCGCCTTTGTTTCGCTTCGGGGATGCCCGTTCCCTCGGGCCCGATCGCTCCAACGCCGCCGTCCGCCATGGTCGAGGTAGCGCTCGAGCCCGACCTCCCCGAGGTCCGTGTACCCCCGGGATGGGTGCGTCTCGTTATCCCGAGCACGCCCATAGCCAGCACGTCGCCGGGGATGACCTCCAGCTCCGGCAATCGCCGCCGGGAGCCGGCCCTCTCTTCGGCCAGGCATGCGCGGGAGGAGGGCGATGCCCTGCAGGCGGGCCCGGCCTGGCAGCGGCTCGGCGCCCTCCCTCCGGTTTTTTTGTGGAGGCAGCGGGTGGGCCGGCCCAGTGGAACAGCAGTAGCAGCCGCGGCAGTTTCAGCACTGTGCAGCCCAGTAGCACAGTGCTATTTCTTCTTTTTCTCTGAAAAACCGGTCAGGGGTCCAGTTGTAATTATTTCAATTACAGATTAGTCCCTGATCTTCTTCCGTCCGTATCTTTTTAACCAAGGCTCCGATTCCGGTGATTCCAACGCTCACATCTTCGTCTCGTCGGGCCCGTTCTTTTGGTATCACTTTCACAATGTGTTCACACAGTGAAAGTGACCATTTTGCCCTTGCCTTCCATCAGCCCCCTCCAAGAGAGAATAGCTTCCGGTGATCCTTTCCATGGACCCTCCGCACTTCTTCCCGGAGTATTCTTCGACCCCAGGCAAGCCGACCATCTGATATATGCCCTAAAGCATTGCTCTGTGTTATTCTTGCGTGTTTAATTAGTAACTATGCCTGTGATAGAAATCATTAACCCGCTGTTAGATTGCACTTACCGTTTACATTACTTGCATAGTTTGCTATGTAGTTTACTTAAGTGCATAATTGTTGCCACTTCAACTTGTTGTGATACATAACCATGCTTGCTAAGTGATGGCTAAAGCTAAACCTAGTCGGTTGATCTAGAGTCACCTGTCCGGGCTTATCCGTGCAGCCACATTTGCCGGTATGGGACGGCCTTGACTTGGTCTGATCGCGTGCTCTTTCACCGGTACCTCCAGACAGGGAAGGTTATGCGCGTGCGCTACCCTGGCCCGGTAGGCGGCGATAACCTTGTGAGCCCAGTTGTTGATTGTTTAGCCCGGGAGTCCCCGTTTGGGACAGTTTTGTATGTCCCCGTTTGGGACAGTTTAGTTTGGCCACGACGGTGGCAGGTGTCATGAGGACACAGGGGCCACCCAGGGCAAGCCTCCACGGGGGAGGATGAATGCCGGAGGTACGATGAGAGAGTCACGGGTCAGGCAGGTTTCGTTGAAGCTACGCTGGTCCACCCGAAGGGGATCGCGAGGCCAGGTGCTTCATGGTGTGGGTAAAGTGTGCAACCTCTGCAGAGTGTAAAATCTATTCGAATAGCCGCGTCCACGGTATTGGGCAGCCCGTCCAGACCTCACTAGATGGTCAACCGTAATAATGATAATAATGATGGAAGAACTCGTCTGGTGCAAACATCAGACTATGTCAGGAATAGGATATGTTAGCCATGGGATGGCTATGAGAGGAGTGGTCGGTTGGCCACATGATTGTGATTGGATTTGGATCAGATTCAGATTGGATCATGAGAAGGTTCGGAGTATGGAATATTTACTTAGTATGCTTTACTTTACTGTATTTACTTCAGTAGCTATCTTGCTAGATAATCCTGTTATGCCATGATAATTAATATTGCTCTAATAACAAATGCATGCTTGAATGCCATGGATCGCTTTGCTTGGTGTATATGTTAGTTTGGTTTGCTTGCGAGTATATTCAAAAGTACTCAGCGGCCTTTAACATGGCCAGGTTCACATAAGGATTCATCGTCCGTCGTCGAGGAGTCGGAGCGTTCGTGGGCTAGAAGAGTAACCTAGTCAGATCCCTGTGGATTGGAGCCGCACCAAGACTATGCTACCCTAGATAGAGCCTTTCCGCTGCCATCACTCTTGTAACATATCCCATGTAAGACTCATATATCCATTAATAGAAGTGCCTGTGTTCTTGATACTTGTTGTAAACACGCATGCCAGAGTGATTTCCTGGGCTGGTATGCGTGGCGACCGTCTGGCTACAGTGGTAATCAGGCGGGGCGCCACATATCGTCATGACTATTCGATTTTCTATCAATTGCCCAACAGTAATTTGTTCACCCACCATGCGCTATACTCATGAGAGAAGCCACTAGTGAACCCTACGGCCCCCGGGTCTACTTTTCCATCATATTGCTTTCCGATCTACGTTTTTGCACTCTTTGTTTTCAGATCTACAAAACCAAAAACCCAAAAATATATTGCTGCATATTTACTCTTTTTATTTGTGTTCTTGAGAGATCTATCTCTCCAATCTATCACTACCTAATCTATCTTATTACCGTAGAGAGATTGACAACATCTCTTTCGAGTCGGATTGCAAGTATTTGTTGTTTGTGTGCAGGTGCTGCTTATTGGGTGGTGGTGATCCTCCTACTGGTTCGATAACCATGGTTTCATAACTGAGGGAAATACTTACCGTCGATGTGCTGCATCATCCCTTCCTCTTTGGGGAAATACCGACGCAGCATCAAGCCACGTCATGTACTCATAGACCTATTTTGTTGTGCGGGCTCGGTGTGTCCGTTTTCATTAGTGACGGAGCTAGCCATGTTATCTATGTAATTGGTTTCACTTTTATTTCCACTGTTACCCCTTGGTTTTCTCTTGGGACGACGATGCTTGGAACTCCCCTTAGGTTTCTCATCAGGGTCTTCCTTAGGTGTATCCACCATGTAAACATCATAAGTTGACGTTGCGGCCCAATTTCTAGTGGGTGGAATGGCCGTAGGTGAGTTTAATCTAGAATTGCCATGGTCATCTTCCATGTTGATGGCCTCGTCGGATCCGTAGTCAAGTGCATCAGCGAAATCTTCGACTGTGGCGAATTGGTGGGTGTGATGAAAATTTCCCGATCATCGGCTTTACATATGATTTGATCGTAAACCACAGATGAGATCGCCAGGTTCTAGATCCAGTCCAGTACCTCATTTATCTGTGAGAGCTCCTCTACATTGAAGGCCTGACAATCAGTTGGGCTGATATGAAAAGGTTTGCTTGGACCGCCTAAGACAGGTCCATTTCTGGGCCCCTCCGATCCGGCTCCAGTTCGAAGGCCGGAGTGGCTTCCACTGAGACTGTCGTTAGATCCGAAGACGAGTTCCACTTTGGGCTATCATCCGAGGAGGCATGAATTAGGTCGGACATGACCACCCCAGATCCATCTCTTGGGTCGGCTCCTTAGGAGGGTCCGATCTGAAGATTAGATCGGGAACTCACCACCTCATATTTTGCTATCCTCTTCGGTACCGTGCATTGCCCATTCTCACCTCGAGGATCGGTGCAAACTTCGCCGGTACATCCAAACCCCGTGACATGATACGCTCTGTCACACATAAACCTCCTTATATCTACCTCGAAACAGCCACCATACCTACCTATTATAGCATTTCCATAGCCATTCCGAGATATATTGCCATGCAACTTAGACCTACATCATATGACTAGTTCATTCATCGTCATATTGCTTTGCGTGATCATAAAAAGCTGACATAGTATTTGTGGCAAAGCCACCGTTCTTCATTTTGTATACATATCACACTAGATCATTCCACATCCTGGTACACTGCCAGAGACATTCATATTGAGTCATATTATTGCATAGTTCTTCATATTGGGTTTTCATATTGAGTTGTAAGTAAATAAAAGTGTGATGATCATCATTATTAGAGCATTGCCCCAGTGAGGAAATAAAAATGGGGGAGGCCAAATGAGCCCACCATAATAATAATAATAATAAATGAGAGAAAAAGAGAGAAGGGACTTTGCTACTATCCTTTACCACACTTGTGCCTCAAACTGACATCTTGTTCTTCATATAGAGAGTCTTATGTTATATCATTTTCATATGCTAATGAAAATTATTTTTCATTATTAGAAACTTAGCTTGTATATTCAGATGACGGACGTCCTCAAATGCCTGAGGTCTTCATGAGCAAGCAAGTTGGATGCACACCTACTTAGCTTCAGTTGAGCTTTCATACACTTATAGCTCTAGTGCATCAGTCAAATGGCAATCCCTACTCCTCGCATTGATATCTATTGATGGGCATCTCCATAGCCCGTTGATACGCCTAGTGGATGCAAGACTTTCTTCTCCACTTTTTACCCCTTTGATATCTACCACCATATTCTATTCCACCCTTATGCTATGTCCATGGTTCACGCTCATGTATTGCGTGGAGAATAAAAGTTGATGCGCATTGAAAAAGTACGATCCAATTGCCTGACTTGGACACCGTGGTGCTTGATATTTGTATTAATGTGGTGAAGACGGAGCCATGCCTTACTAATATGATAAAAGGAATGGGGGGTAAACATTCTTTGAGGATCGTATATTTCGAAAGATTGATGGCTGGTGGGATCGATGTGCAGTACCACACTGTCGAAAGCAAAGAGTTGGCTGGGGACGAAGATGTCACCGCAATCGATGTTGCTATCAAACTGTAGACAAGCGATCAATCCAGGTGATCACACAGCGAGCTCTCAATGAAAGCACCAATGTCGGTGTCAAAACGGCAGACCTCTGGTAGGGGGGGGGGGCGAGTTGTCAGATCGGATCGATGGTAACAGAAGACAAGGAACATGAGGCTTTTACCCAGGTTCAGGCCTTCTCTATGGAGGTAAAACCCTACGTCCAGCTCTTGTTCTACTATTGGTGTAACGAGTACAGAGTTGATTGATACGTCTCCAATGTATCTATAATTTTTGATTGCTCCATGCTATAATATAATCATTCTAGGATACTTTTTGAGTATTTATTTACCAATTTATATTATTTTCGAGTACTAACCTATTAACCCAGTGCCTAGTGCCAGTTGATGTTTTCTACGTGTTTTTGGCTTTTCAGGTTTACAGTACCAAACGAAGTCCAATTACTCCGATACTATTATATGATTTTTACCGTACCAAAAGAATACCTGGAAGCTTCGGGAAGAGACCGGAGGCCGCACGAGGGAGCCACAAGCCAATAGGGCGCGCTTAGGGGGTGTCTGCGTGCCCTGATGGCTTGTCCCTCCCTAGTGGGTCTCCTTCCCCCGTTCTTTGGCCTATAAATTCACATATATTCCAAAAAACCTAGGGAGCATCCCAAAACACTTTTTCAACCGCCGCAAGTCTCTGTTTCGTCGTGATCCCATCTAGAGCCCTGTTCCAGTTTTCTGCCAGAGGGGGATCGATCACAGAGGGCCTCTACATCATCCTTGCTGCTCCCATGGTGACGTGTGAGTAGTTCACCACAGACCTATGGGTCCATATCTAGTACCTAGATGGCTATCTCTCTCTCTTTATCTCCAATACAATGATCATTGCATCTTCGCTTTGATCTATCCGATGTAATTCTTTTATAAGGTGCGTTTCTTCGGATCCGATGGATTGTAGGTTTATGTTCAGATTATTCATGAAATGTATTTGAGTCACCTATGAAATATTATGATTCTTATTGCATGACTATTATAGCTTCGTAAATCTCTCCGATCTATTGATTTGCTTTGGCCAAGTAGATTGATCTTTCTTCAGTGAGAGGGGTGCGTTGTAGTGGGTTCAATCTAGCGGTGCTCTATATCCCAGTGACAGAAAGGGAAAAGACACGTCTTTGTATTGTTGCCACTAAGGATAAAATGATGGGGTTAGTTTGTATTAATTGAATTCTCTTTGTCTACATCATGTCATTGTTCTCCAAGCATTACTCTGTTTTACTTAATACTCTAGATGCATGCTGGATAGCTGTCGATTGGTGGAGTAATAGTAATAGGTGCAGGCAGGAGTCATCCTATTTGCTTATGGACGTGATCCCTATATATTCATGATCATTGCCGTGAATATGAATATCACTATGCGCTTTTCTATTAATTGCCCAACAGTATTTTGTTTACCCACCATATGCTTCCTACATGAGAGATGAAATTAGGGAAAACTATGGCCCCCGGGTCTATTCACTTATATATTTACAAAAGCTATCAATACCTAGCTGCCATTTATTTGCTTTTATTTTATTTTGGAATTTACAATTATCTACTATAATCTACACACTTCATTTGCTTGCAAATAACGAGTCCAAGGGGATTGACAACCCTCTTGCCCGCGTTGGGTGCAAGTGTTTGCTCTTTTGTGTGCAGTCACGGAAGATGGTGGTTGATTGATATTCCTATTAGTTCGATAAACCTTGATTCTTAACTGAAGGAAATACTTATCTGTATTGTGCTGCAATAACATGTTCCTCTTCACGGAAAACCCAACGCAGATCATAAGTATTAGGAAGGATTTCTAGCGCCGCTGCCGGTGAATATCATCAACCAACTATCAAGTAACTTCGCACAAATTATCATTCACTTGTTCTTATTTTTATTTGCTGTTATATTTAGTTTGCTTGATAAAACTAAAAAATACAAAAATATTTATCTTTGCTTGTTACTAGTTTACTTCTTTGCTTGCTAGTTTACTTTTCCTGCTTATTACTTTGCTTGCTCGGTCACCATGTCTCAAGATACTACTAAGTTGTGTGACTTCTCAAATACTAATAACAATGATTTTATTAGTACTCCTATACCACCCGCCACTAGTGTGGAGGCTTTTGATATTAATGCCGCATTGCTGAATCTTTTGATGAAAGAACAATTTTCGGGAAGTCCTAATGAGGATCCTGCTGCTCATCTTAATACTTTTGTTGAACTTTGTGATATGCAAAAGGAAAAGGATATGGATAATGATGTTGTGAAATTCAAATTATTTCCCTTTTCCCTAAGAGATAAAGCTAAGGCTTCATTTTCATCTTTACCACATAATAGTATTGGAACATGGGCAAAGTGTAAAGATGCTTTTATTACCAAGTATTTTTCCTCCTGCTAAGATCATCTCCCTTAGGAATCAAATTATGAATTTTAAACAACATGATCATGAACATGTTGCACAAGCTTGGGAGAGGATGAAATTGATGATTAGAAATTTCCCTACTCATGGTTTAAACTTCTGGATGATTATCCACAATTTCTATGCTGGACTAAACTATGTGTCTAGAAATCTTCTAGATTCTGTTGCGGGTGGTACCTTCATGTGGGTGACGTTAGGACAGGCCACAAAACTTCTGGAAAACATCATGACAAACTACTCTCAATGGCATACCGAAAGAGCTCCAACTGGTAAGAAGGTAAATTCTGGCGAAGAAATCGCTACTTTGAGTGAAAAAGTGGATGCTCTTATGACTATGGTTGCTAGCAAAAATGCTCCTGGTGATCCAAATAATATGCTGTTGTCTACCTTGATTGAGAAAATTGTTGATGCTATTGATGTGAACTTTATCTCGCAAAACAATTTCAACAACAATGCTTATAGAGGAAATTTCAATACTAGACCGTATCCCGGTAACTCCTCTAATAATTATGCCAACTCTTATGGTAATTCTTATGGAAATTCTTCTACAAATGCTAATAGGATACCCTCTGATCTTGAGAACACAATTTAAGAATTTATTAGTTCTCAAAAGGATTTTAATACTATGGTTGAAGAAAAGTTGCATACGCTTGATGTTTTGGCTAAAAACATGGATAGAATTGCTCTTGATGTTGAAACTCTTAAAAATAAAACTTTTCCACCCAAGCATGATTTTAATGCGACTATTAAATCTATCCAAATATCTGTTAATGAAAGTAAGGAGAGGACCGCTAAGTTGAAAGAAAAAGCTCTTCCACCCGGTTTTTACGGGAATCATGATGAAGATCTTAAAATGATTGGTACTTCTCCTATTGAATCTTTATTTACTTCTTTGAATATAAATAATAAAGGGACTGGAGTTGATCCAACTCTAGATAGAGGGAGTCCCATTTGCTTGGTGAGTGATGATTCTAATGCTAAAACTAAAAAAGTGGGTTTGGAGAGGTTAAAACCCTATCTAGTGATGAGCCCACTATCTTGAATTACAAGGATTTGAATTATGAGAGCTGCTCTTTCGTAGAATGTATTTCCTTGTTGCAAACCATTATTAGCTCACCCAATGCTTATGAACAAAACAAGGCTTTCACTAATCATATAGTGGAAGTGATGATAAAAGCTTATGATGATAAACTTGAACTTGAAGTTTCTATTCCTGGAAAATTGCATGATGAGTGGGAAACTACTATTAAAATAAAGCTAAAGAAATATGAATGTAATGCTTTGTGTGACCTTGGTTCTAGTGTTTCAACAATACCAAAATCCCTTAACTTGCATCTTGCGGATTCTACCATTAAAAAACCTTTAGTTAGAATAAATGATGTTCTCATTGTTGCAAATAAGAATTATGTGCCTGTAGATTCTATTGTGCTTGATATGTAACTCAATCCTACTTGTCCAATAATACTTGTAAGACCTTTCTTACGAACTATAGGTGCAATTATTGATATGAAGGACGGAAACGTAAGGTTCCAATTTCCGTTAAAGAAATGGATAGAACACTTCCCTAGGAAGAGAATTAAACCACCTTATGAATCAATTATGAAGGCTACTTATGGGTGGAGTGTCAAATATGACGACACTTGAAACTATGCATTATGCCTAGCTAAGGGTGTAAAACAATAACGCTTGTTGGGAGGCAACCCAATAGGTATATTTATTTTTGCTTTTTAATTTCTGTTTATTTTTTATAACATGGTTATTGCCGCTGTAATGATTGTGTTTTTAGTGTTCGTGCCAAGTAAATCCTTTGGGATGACCCACAAGATAAGTAGAATAGATATGGTGCAAAAACAAAAACTTTAACGTCCAGTGCAGAATTTCTCTGATTTTACTGGAACGTCTTTTTCATCTGAATTTTTTACACAGTATTGCTATAAAAATTCTTCAGGCTTTCAGAATTTTAAGAGTTACATAAGTATAGGTTCTGTACAGATCTTTACAGGCTATTCTATTTTAGACAGATTCTGTTTTTTGCTTGCATAGTTTGCTTGTTTTGATGATGCTATGGATTGTATCGGGGGGTATAAGCCATGGAGAAGTTAGAATACAGTACCTATTATGCAATAATAAAATAAGGATAAATTTATAACAGTACCTAAAGTATTTGATATGTTGCTTATACTAATGGATCTCACGAAGTTTCTTTGAGTTTTGTGTGATTAAAGTTTTCAAGTTTGGGGTGCTATCACGATGGACAAAGGAATAAGGAGCGGTAAGAACCTAAGCTTGGGGATGCCCAAGGCACCCCATAGTAATATTCTAGGAAGACTCAAGCGTCTAAGCTTGGGGACGCCCCGGAAGGCATCCCTTCTTTCGTCTCAATCCATCGGTATGTCACTTGGAGCTATATTTTTATTCGTCACATGATATGAGTTTTGCTTGGAGCGTCATTTGCTTTTGTTTGCTTTTTATTTTTAGTTTGCCACAATCATTGTTTGCTGGACACACCTATTTGAGAGAGAAACACCTTCATCATAATTTATTAGAATACTCTATGTGCTTCACTTATATCTTTTGAGCTTAGCAATTGCTCTAGTACTTCACTTATATCTTTTTGAGCACGGTGGCATATATATTTTATAGAAATAATTGCACTCTCGTTCTTCACTTATATTTGTTTGAGAGTTAATAAATAGTGACGGTAATTTGCATGGATTATAAGACTAGTCCAAAATAATAGGTATTCAATGAGTGATAATCAAAACCATCATGTAGCACATTAAAGAGAAATTTTGGGTTAATGATATTGATGTGGTAATGTGAAAGGGTGTGAGTGCATGGTTGTCGGTTCGTAGAAGTATCGATATTAAGAGGTGTTAATTTACCGTTTGTCTAAATATTAGAAAAAGGCATGGTGGGGATGTGTGAGCATTTCTATTCCTCGTTGAAATCCTAGTGTTGTTTCAGGTCGGAGGCACGCGATGGGTAACTCCTCCCAACCTCCTCCCTCAGGGCATGCAAGTAGTACTTTGATTTGTGGCTAAACTAATAAAACTTTGCAATAAGTATATGAGTTCTTTATGACTAATGTGAATTCGTGGACATACGCAATCTCACCACCTCATATTTTGCTAGCCTCTTCGGTACCGTGCATTGCCCATTCTCACCTTGAGGATCGGTGCGAACTTCGCCGGTACATCCAAACCCCGTGACAAGATACACTCTGTCACACATAAACCTCCTTATATCTTCCTCAAAACAGCCACCATACCTACCTATTATGGCATTTCCATAGCCATTCCGAGATATATTGCCATGCAACTTCCACCGTTACACGTGACTAGTTCATTCATCGTCATATTGCTTTGCGTGATCATACAAAGCTGACATAGTATTTGTGGCAAAGCCACCGTTCATCATTTTTTATACATGTCACGATAGATCATTGCACATCCTGGTACACTGCCAGGGGCATTCATATTGAGTCATATTGTTTGATAGTTCTTCATATTGAGTTGTAAGTAAATAAAAGTGTGATTATCATCATTATTAGAGCATTGTCCCAGTGAGGAAATAAAAATGGGGGAGGCCAAACGAGTATAATAATAAAAAAATGAGAGAAAAAGAGAGAAGGGACTTTGCTACTATCCTTTACCACACTAGTGCCTCAAAGTGGCACCTTGTTCTTCATATAGAGAGTCGCATGTTATATCATTTTCATATGCTAATGGGAATTATTTTTCATTATTAGAAACTTGGCTTGTATATTCCGATGACGGGCGTCCTCAAATGCTCGAGGTCTTCATGAGCAAGCAAGTTGGATGCACACGCACTTAGCTTCAGTTGAGCTTTCATACACTTATAACTCTAGTGCATCAGTCGCATGACAATCCCTACTCCTAGCATTGATATCTATCGATGGGCATCTCCATAGCCCGTTGATACGCCTAGTTGATGCGAGACTTTCTTCTCCACTTTTTACCCCTTTGATATCTACCTCCATATTCTATTCCACCCTTATGCTATGTCCATGGTTCATGCTCATGTATTTCGTGAAGAATACAAAGTTGATGTGCATTGAAAAAGTACGATCCAATTTCCTGACTTGGACACCGCGGTGCTTGACATTTGTATTAGTGTGGTGAAGATGAAGCCATGCCTTAGTAATATGATAAAATGAAAGGGGGGGTAAGCGTTATTTGAGGATCGTATATTTTGAAAGATTGATGGGTGTGGGATCGACGTGCAGTACCACACTGCCGAAAGCGGAGAGTTGGCTGGGGACGAAGATGTCACCGCAGACGATGTTCCTATCAAACTATAGACGAGCCATCAATCCGGGCGATCACACGGTGAGCTCTCAATGAAAGCACCAATGTCGGTGTCAAAACCGGCTGACCTCGGGTAGGGGGGGGGGGCGAGCTGTCAGATCGGATCGATAGTAACAGAAGACAAGGAACACGAGGCTTTTACCCAGGTCCGGGCCTTCTCTATGGACGTAAAACCCTACGTCCTGCTCTTGTTATACTATTGGTGTAACGAGTACAGAGTTGATTGATACGTCTCCAACGTATCGATAATTTTTGATTGTTCCATGCTATAATATAATCATTCTGGGATACATTTTGAGTATTTATTTACCAACTTATATTATTTTTGAGCACTAACCTATTAACCAGGTGCCTAGTGCCAGTTGCTGTTTTCTGCGTTTTTTTGGCTTTTTAGGTTTACAGTACCAAACAAAGTCCAATTGCCCCGAAACTTTTATATGATTTTTTCTGGACCAAAAGAAGACCTGGAAGCTTCGGGTGGAGATCGGAGGCTGCACGAGGGAGGCACAAGCCAACAGGGCGCGCCCAAGGGGGGTCGGCATGCCCTGATGGCTTGTCCCTCCCTGGTGGGTCTCCTGCCCCCGTTCTCTGGCCTATAAATTCACATATATTCCAAAAACCCTAGGAAGCATCCAAAAACACTTTTTCTGCCGCCGTATGTCTCTGTTCCATCGCGATCCCATCTAGAGCCCTGTTCTGGTGTTCTGCCGGAGAGGGAATCGATCATGGAGGGCCTCTACGTCATCCTTGCTGCTCCCATGGTGATGTGCGAGTAGTTCACCACAAACCTATGGGTCCATAGCTAGTACCTAGATGACTATCGCTCTCTCTTGATCTTCAATACAATGATCATCGCATCTTCGCTTTGATCTATCCGATGTAATTCTTTTGTATGGTGCGTTTGTTGGGATCCGATGAATTGTGGGTTTATGTTCAAATTATTCATGAAAAGTATTTGAGTCACCTCTGAAATATATTATGATTCTTATTGCATGATTATTATAGCTTCGTAAATCTCTCTGATCTATTGATTTCCTTTCGCCAAGTAGATTGATCTTTCTTCAGTGAGAGGGGTGCGTTGTAGTGGGTTCAATTTGGCGGTGCTCTATATCCCAGAGACAGAAAGGGACAAGACATGTCTTTGTATTGTTGCCACTAAGAATAAAACGATGCGGTCAGTTCATATTAACGGAATTCTCTTTGTCTACATCATGTCATTGTTCTCCAAGCATTACTCTATTTATCTTAATACTCTAGATGCATGCTGGATAGCGGTTGATGGGTGGAGTAATAGTAATAGGTGCAGGCAGGAGGCGGCCTATTTTCTTATGGACGTGATGCCTATATATACATGATCATTGCCATGAATATGAACATAACTATGCGCTTTTCTATCAATTTCCCAATAGTAATTTGTTTACCCACGATATGCTTCCTACATGAGAGATGCCATCACGGAAAACTATGGCCCCCGTGTCTATTCACTTATATATTTAGAAAAGCTATCAATACCTTGTTTCCATTTATTTGCTTTTATTTTATTTTGCAATTTACAATTATCTGCTATCATCTACACACTTCATTTTCTTGCAAATAACGAGTCCAAGGGGATTGACAATCCTCTTGCCCGCATTGGGTGCAAGAGTTTGCTCTTTTGTGTGCAGTCGCTGAAGACGGTGGTTGATTGATATTCCTATTGGTTCGATAAACCTTGGTTCCTAACTGAGGGAAATAGTTATTTGTATTGTGTTGCAATAACCCGTTCCTCTTCACGGAAAACCCAACGCAGATCACAAGTATCATTGGTCTACCTCGAAGATCGTAAGTTTGTGGTCTAAACCCTAGGGGTGATGATGATGTGTATGGGTATCCTCTACGGGCTAAACCCTCCAGTTTATATAGGCACCGGTGTTGTCTGGGGTTACATGAATGTCGGTTACCATTCACGGATTACATGTCGAATGAATCATCCCTTCTTGGAATAAACGCAAAGTCTTCGGTAGAATCCGATGTGCTCATGCCCCGTCCTAGGGCCTCCGAAGTCCTTCATCCTGGATGGGCCTCTAGCCCGGCCCATGGACTAGACCAGCTCGGTTGGGACCCCCTAGTCCAGGACTGCCTCGGCTGGGTAGGAGCACTTTTGCTCTCCGGTGTAGCGATTCCTCCGGGGATACTTCCCTCTGGGAGGGGGAATCAAAGCATTCGTCATCACCAACGTTCCTCTCATCGTGGGAGGACTCATCTCCATCAAAATATTCATGAGCACCACCTCATCTCAAACCCTAGTCTATCTCTTGTATTCAATCCTCGTCCCAAAACCTCATATTGGTACTTGTGGGTTGCTAGTAGTGTTGATTACATCTTGTAGTTGATGCTAGTTGGTTTAGTTGATGGAAGATTATATGTTCAGGAAGATTATATGTTCAGATTGTAATCATATATCTATGTCCTCAGATAAAGAACATGAATATGATTTGTGAGTAGTTCTATTAGTTCTTGACGACATGGGAGAGGTCTTGTTATAAATATCATGTGAAATTGGTACTCGTTCAACTTTTTGATGACATGTATGTTGTGCGTCCTCTAGTGGTGTCGTGTGAACGTCGACTACACAACACTTCACCATATTTGGGATTAGGGGAATGCATTGTGGAGTTGTAAGTAGATGATGGATTGAGAGAGTGACAAAAGCTTAAACCCTTGTTTATGCACTATTCCGTAAGGGGCTGATTTGGATCCATATGTTTCATGCTATGGTTAGATTTATCTTAATTCTTCTTTCGTAGTTGTGGATGCTTGTGAGAGGGGCTAATCATAAGTAGGTTGTTTGTTCAAGTATGAATAGCACTTTAGCACCGGTCCACCCATATTACATTTTATCAAAGTAGTGAACGTGAATCAACTAAAACATGATGATCATGACTAGAAAAAATCCCCATGTGTCCTCGAGAATGCTTTGTTGATTATAAGAATTACTCTTGGTGTGTCTTTGGCAATATAAGGATTAGGCTACCTTGCTGCACCTTGTTACTTTGGTTACTATTTATTCCACAAATTATCTTGCTATCAAATTATCTGTTAATACACTTATACAACACTTGTAGACAATACCTTGAAACCGCTTATCAATTCCTTCTGCTCCTTGTTGGGTTCGACACGCTTACTTATCGGAAGGACTATGATTGATCCCCTATACTTGTGGGTCATCAAGACTCTTTTCTGGTGCCGTTGCCGTGGAGTGAAGCGCTTTTGGTAAGAGGAAATTTGTCGGTGTAATGAATAGGGGGTGTCCATTACCCCTGGACACGCACCGGCAAATTACAGCCTCCAGGCGGGAAGGGCATGGCAGAGAAGAAATCCACTTATAGGACACATCTAAGGCCCAGGTTTCCGGCAAGGATTACTTGTCGGGAACAGGCCTACGCATCACCGGCAAGCTCAGAGGCCGGCAAGATCAGGATAGAATTTCCGGGAAGCAAGCCTTTCTGGGAGAAGACCTCCAGGCAGGTCACCGAGAAGACCCGATGTTGGACTCCCGACAAGATGCTTGCCGGGAGACAACTGGGAACAAGCACAAGACTATCAAGAAGGCATTCAAGCTGATGATTAGAACACAGAAGACCGAAGGCTGGGATCCCGGCAAGATGCTTGCCGGGATGGCTAGCGAAGAACCGGCAAGATTCGCACCCGGCAAGACCTCGCCACCCTGTCACCGCTCCAGTGCAGCGGCCAGCTTGTCTTTTAGCTGTTGTCCTCCTAGGTACGTGTCAGGCGCTAGCGGCGGATGGGCTTAAGCGGTGCTGATGGGACGGCCCCTTTTTCCGTCCCCAAGAAGCTAAGGGACACCTCAAAGGAGCATTAAATGCATTTGTCCTAAGCCGTCAGTATTAGGTATGATAACACTATAGTAACTTTACACCTCTTGTACTTCGCCACTGTTGGTGACCCCTTCGACGTATAAAAGGAGGCCCAAGGCGTAGCTATAGAGGGAGGAGGACCTTTTGGCCCATTCTGCATGCGTAGCGGCTGTGTACTGTTCATCACATAGCGCTCCTGAAGCTTGGGCATAAACACATCCAATACAACTAAAGCAGGAGTAGGGTTTTACGCTTCTCAGCGGCCCGAACCTGGGTAAAAATCCCTCGCGTTGATCGTTGGATCTGCTCTTTGTGCAAGTCTTTCTCCCTGCCGAACCATAAAGGGATCCACGTGATTCCATGGGTGTCGTACGCCGACATCTTTGGCGCGCCAGGTAGGGGGAAAGGTTGCGCGAACCTGATCTAGCGGTCAGCGCATCAGCTTCATCGTCCATGGCGACTTCGCTCTACTTACAGAAAGCTAAGTCCTAAAACTTTGATTGCTTTTTGCTGTGTAGCCTTATCCTTGATGGTAGTTTTGTATAACCTGTGCGCAAGGGAGCGCTCTAGAAACACTCTGCACTCCTGGTTGTTCTGGGTCCGCCCAACAACACAGATGCAGCTGCGGTTGTCTCTCGAGCGTTAAGCTCCTGAAGAGGCGGCGTTCTCGATAGGCTCCTAGACAGGACCCGATCCTAAGCACCATCGACCAGAACGTGCGCATTCGGGGAGTATTCCAGCAAGCGTAGGGATTCATTGTACAAAAATGCAATTGTTCAAGGAAAAGGCTAGATGAGTTTTATTTTTGGATTTCTGCGTAAACCCGTATGCTGAGGAGCCTCCCCGGGGCTAGTTGCGCTCCTAGTCGCCTCGAGTCCGCTCGGCGATGTGAGCAGCTGCACTAAAGCTGGGAAGGTAAACCTTTTCGGGAGGCGGCGTTCCCGGCAAGCCGCTAAGGACCTGTTCCTCAAAGCACTGCTAACTGGATCGTGCGCACCGGAAAGTGTTCCGGCAAGCAAGGGAATATTCGACAGAAGTCGAGATTACAACAAATTAATCATAAACCAGAAGCTAATTAACTTGTTGTGCTGAAACGCTGTCGTGGCATTACATGTCCAATCAGTGTTGCAGGCATACGCATGGAAGGCGGGCTCGGGGGCTGACCGCGTCCTAGAGAGTAACCTTCTAGAGAGCTGCCGGTCATCACCACGAGCGCGGCCTCGCTATGCGAGATGAGCAGCAGGAAAAGCTAAGTTACAAAAACTTGTGACAATTGCATTTCTTTTGCTGTCCTCACTTGCTCCTTACACCTACACGCGAAGGAGCCTTCCCGGGGCCAATAGCGCCCCTAGTTATCTTGAGTCCGCTCGACAACTTAGGCGGCTGCACAGACACCGGGAAGGTAAACCTTTTCGGGAGGCGGCGTTCCCGGCAAGCCGCTAAGGACCCGTTCCTCCAAGCGCTGCCGACTGGAGCGTGCGCACCGGAAAGCTTTCCGGCAAGCATGGGTCGTCTTGATTGATTTTTCGTCCTTGTACATTAATCTGCACGCGAAGGAACCTTGTCGTGGTGAGCCCGCGCTCTAGTTTCACCTCGAGTCCGCTCGGCAGGCTTAGCAGCCGTGTTCTGACCCGACAAGTCGCCTTGCCGGTGGCGGTGTTTCCAGCAGGCTGCTAGGGACCTGTTCCTCAAAGCGCTCACGGCAAACGTGCGCACCGGCAAGGTTTCCAAACAGCGTAGGATATAAGATATATGCAAGGACGGAATTAATCAAGAGGGAAGCAAACATTCATTTAGCATAAAGAAACATGTCTGGCATACATAAAGATTGGCCTGACTGAGATTAATTATTTCTCTACATGCGCCATTGCAGGAAAAGTATGCAAAAAGTACTTCAGTCTCGGCGGTTGCTTTATTCTCGGCGGCACGCGGCAGCCGAGAAAGCCAAGGGCGCCGTGCTGGAGGCCGGCAAGACGGTGGTGAGGCATTCGCAGTAGACGGCGGCGACAGCAGGGATGACTGTATGAATCGAGCACCGCACCCGCGGTACCCTTTATGGGGAATGCCCGGGGGTTGGCTCTTCGTCGCACGGTGTGGCACTCCCTTTCGGGCACACGACTCCTGCTGCCGTCCTGCTCTGTCTGCCCACGCTGCCAGCAAGCCCAAGGCCTGGCAAACCGCAAGCTCTCTTGCGTCATCATCAGCATGCAGTTAAAAAGTCATGAGTGACGATTACTTCTCGCCGCGCGTGTACCGGTGCGTGTTTTTGGGCCTAGCCCAGACAAACACTGTGCGCGCTTGTCCGGCCCAGGCCCGGGGGCTCCTGTCGGTGTAATGAACAGGGGGTGTCCATTACCCCTGGACACGCATCGACACGTTGCAGCCTCCTGGCGGGAAGGGCATGGCAGAGAAGAAATCCACTTATAGGACACATCTAGGGCCCAGGTTTCCGGCAAGGATTACTTGTTGGGAACAGGCCTACGCATCACCGGCAAGCTCAGAGGCCGGCAAGATCAGGATAGAATTTCCGGGAAGCAAGCCTTTCTGGGAGAAGACCTCCAGGCAGGTCACCGAGAAGACCCGATGTTGGACTCCCGATAAGATGCTTGCCGGCAGACAACTGGGAACAAGCACAAGACTATCAAGAAGGCATTCAAGCCGATGATCAGAACACAGAAGACCGATGGCTGGGATCCCGGCAAGATGCTTGCCGGGATGGCTAGCGAAGAACCGGCAAGATTCGCACCCGGCAAGACCTCGCCACCCTCTCACCGCTCCAGGGCAGCGGCCAGCTTGTCTTTTAGCTGTTGTCCTCCTGGATACGTGTCAGGCGCTAGCGGCGGATGGGCTTAAGCGGTGCTGATGGGACGACCCCTTTTTCCATCCCCAAGAAGCTAAGGGATACCTCAACGGAGCATTAAATGCGTTTGTCCTAAGACGTCAGTATTAGGTATGATAACACTGTAGTAACTTTACACCTCTTGTACTTCGCCACTGTTGGTGACCCCTTCGACGTATAAAAGGAGGCCCAAGGCGTAGCTACAGAGGGAGGAGGACCTTCTGGCCCATTCTGCATGCGTAGCGGCTGTGTACTGTTCATCACATAGCGCTCCTGAAGCTTGGGCATAAACACATCCAATACAACTAAAGCAGGAGTAGGGTTTTACGCTTCTCAGCGGCCCGAACCTGGGTAAATTCCCTCGTGTTGATCGTTGGATCTGCTCTTTGTGCAAGCCTTTGTCCCTGCCGAACCATAAAGGGATCCACGTGATTCCATGGGTGTCGTACGCCGACAAAATTGGTAAGGAAATGTTTCTATTATGTGCTGAATTTTATCTCCCCTTGTTACTATGGAGAATAATCCTTTGAGGGGCTTGTTCGGGGTATATTCACCTCAATTGGAAGAAGCAAGATCTGCTCCTCAACCTAATGAATCAAATATTTATTATGAAATTCCTTCGGGTATTATGGAAAAACTTCTTGCTAATCCTTATGCAGGAGATGGAACAATACATCATGATATGCACATAATCTATATAGGGCCAGTTCTTTTGTAGCTTATTTGGAGCTGTGGAAATAGGCTGCCCCCTACCCAGCTTATTATACAAGCCAAAACTAAAATTTTATTTTAGAAGCCTACTAATTAAAGGTCAACTAGTAGGCTTCTAAAATAAATTTTAGGTTTGGGCTTCTAGAATAAGCTGGGTGGGGGGGGAGCTTATTCTAGAAGCCCAAAATAAGCTACAAAAGAACTGGCCCATAGATAAACTTTGTGGATTGTTTAAGCATGTAGGTTTATCTGAAGGTGGAGTTAGAAAGAAGGTATTCCCTTTATCTTTGGGGGGAGCATTTGCCTGGTATAGGCTATTGGATGAATCTGGAACATGGGGCTGGAATCGATTGAACCAGGAATTTCACTAGAAGTTTTATCCTATGCGCTTGGCTCATCGTGATCGGAATTATATATATAATTTTTGGCCTCGTGAAGGAGAAAGTATCGCTTGATCTTAGGGGAGGCTTAAATATATGTTGCATACATGCCCCAATCATGAGTTTCCGAGAGGATTGATTCTTCAAAACTTTTATGCTGGACTTTTTGATCATAATAAGTCAATGCTTGTTTCTTCTTATGTTGGTTCTTTTATGAATAAAAGTATTGAATTCATATGGGATCTTATTGAAAGAATTAAATGCAACTCTGAATAGTGGGAAATCGACGAAGATAATGAATCAGGTATGAATCTTGAGTTCGATTGTGTTAAGTCTTTTATAGAAACAAATGTTTTTCGTAAGCTTAGTGCAAAATATGGACATGAATCTGAGATAGTGGTTACATGTTGTGAATCCTTTGCTACTCATGTTGATCTTCCTAAATAGAAGTGGTTCAAATTCCATCCACCCATTGAAAATAATTATGAAGAACCCCCTATTATTGAAACTGAAACGATTGCTTACACTGCTAACCCACTTGTCCCAGCTACCTATATTGAAAAACCTCCTTTCCCTGTTAGGATTAAGGAACATGCTAAAGCTACAACTGTGGTTCATAAGAGTAATATTAGAACACCTAAACCCTTTGAGCAAATTAAAGTAGAAACTCCTATTGTAATAGTTAAAGATCTCTTGACCGATGATATTGATGGGATGCTATTTACTTTTGTGATGATGATGCTAGAATTGCTAAACCTGTTAGAAATGAGGAGGATATGTTAGACAAGAATAAGAAAGTTGTTGGCATGCCTATTGTTTCTGTTAAGATTGGAGATCTTTGCTATATGGGTGCTAGCATTAGTGTTATTCCTTTTTCTTTATACCAAGAAGTCATGAATGATATTGCACCCACTGAGATAGAAGAAATTGATGTTACTATTAAGCTTGCAACCAGATATACTATTTCACCGCTTGGGATAGTCAGAGATGTCAAAGTCTTGTGTGGTAAGATCAAATACCCTACAGATTTCTTAGTACTTGTATCGCATCAAGATAATTTATGTCCCATTATATTCGGTAGTCCAATCTTGAATAGTGTTAATGATGAAATTGACTCTGTCAAAGAGAAGGTTAAGGTTAAATTTGGTGATGTATCTCATGAGTTAAAGTTCTCTAAGTTTAATAGACAACCTCATGATACACAATTATCCAGTATTGATGATATTATTGGTCTTGCTTCTATTGTTATACCTCCTACGGATCCTTTAGAACAATATTAGCTAGACCATAAAAATTATATGCATATGAATGAGAGAAATAAAATTGATGAAATATTCTTTAGACAAATATCGATCCTTAAGCATAACTTGTCTATTGAAACTCTGGGAGACCCTGTTCCACCTAAGATTGATCTGGTGTTTGAAATAAAGAAGCTCCCTGATAGTTTGAAATATGCTTATCAGATGAAAAGAAAACATATCATGTCATTATCAATGCTAACCTTTCAGTCCATGAAGAAAATATATTATTGGAAACTTTAAGGAAGCATCGTGCTGCAACTAGATATACTCTTCATGATCTTAAGGGCATTAGTCCTACTTATATCAACACAAGATTAATATGGAACCTGACGCTAAACCATACATCGATCGTCAACGCCGCTTGAATCCAAAAATGAAGGATGTGGTAAGAACAGAAATATTAAAACTCCTGGAGGCAGGTATAATGTATCCTACAACTGATAGGAGATGGGTAAGTCATGTTCATTGTGTCCCTAAGGAAGGAGGCATTAATGTAGTACCTAATGATAAAAATGAACTTATCCACAAAGAATTGTAATTGGTATTGGACGGTAATTTATTTTTAGGAAATTAAATAAATCTACTTGGAAAGACCATATCCTTTACCATTCATTAATCAAATGTGAGAGAGATTATCTAAGCATACACATTTTTGTTTCTTTCATGGTTATTCTGATTTTTCTCAAATATGTGTGTCACAAGAAGATCAAGAGAAAACAACTTTTACATGTCCTTTTGGAACTTATGTTTATAGATGTACGCCTTTTGGTTTATCTAATGCACCTGCTACTTTTTAAAGATTTATCTATATTATCTTATTTTTTGTGAGAAAATTGTTGAGGTTTTCATGGATGATTTTTTTGTTTACGGAACTTCTTTTGATAATTGCTTGAGCACTCTTGACAAGGTTTTGCAGAGATGTGAAGAGACCAATCTCGTCATGAACTGGGAGAAGTGTCACTTTATGGTGAATGAATGTATAGTCCTTGGCCATAAAATCTCTGAAAGACGCATTGAGGTGGATAAAGCTAAAGACATAAAAGGTATAAGAAGTTTCCTAGGGCATGCTGATTTTTGTACAAGATTTATTAAAGATTTCTCTAGAATTTCAAACCCTCTTACTAATCTTCTGCAAAAATTTGTTCCATTTATTTTTCATGATGATTGTGTAGAAGCCTTTGAAATACTTAAGAAAGCCTTAATAATTGCACCTATTCTTCAACCACCTCACTGGAACCTACCCTTTGAAATAATATGTGATGCCAGTGATTATACTATTGGTCTTGTTCTAGGTCAAGGAATTTTAAGAAATTGAATGTAATTCATTATGCTAGTAAGACCTTGGACACCGCTCAAAGAATTTTTTCTACTAGTGTGAAAGCGTTTTTAGTAGTTGTGTTTGCATGTGATAAGTTTAGACCTTATATTGTTGATTCTAAAGTACATCAAATATCTCATGAATAATAAAGATGCTAAATCTAGGTTGATTAGGTGGGTTCCTTTACTAAAAGAGTTTTATTTGCATATTGTTGATAGGAGGGAGCTGAAAACCCTGTTGCAGATAATTTATCTAGTATGGAAAATATTCTTGATGACCCAATACCGGTTAATGATAGTTTTCGTGATGAACAATAATTGTCATAAATTCTTCTACTTCCCATGATAATCCTTGGTGTGCAGATTATGCTAATTTCATTGTTGCTAAATTTATACCACCTAGTTACACTTATCAGCAAAAGAAAAAGTTCTTCTTTGATTTAAGACATTACTTTTGGGATGACCCACATCTATATAAAGAAGGAGTAGATGGTGTTATTAGATGTTGTGTACCTGAGCATGAACAGGAAATAGTCATAAAGAGGTGTCACTTCGATGCATATGGAGGACACCACAGTGGAGACAGAACTGCTCATATGGTACTGCAATCTGGTTTTTATTGGCCTACTGTCTTCAAAGATGCATGTAAGTATGTCCTCTCTTGTGATGAATGTTAAAGAATTGGTAATATTGGTAGACGTCAAGAAATGCCTATGAATTATTCACTTGTTATTGAACCTTTTGATGTCTGAGGCTTTGATTATATGGGACCTTTTCCACCTCTAATGGTTATACTCATATTTTAGTTCATGTTGATTACATCACTAAGTGGGTAGAAGCAATTCCATATACTAGTGCTAATCATATCACTTCTATTAAAATGCTTAAGGAAGTTATCCTAAGGTTTGGCATCCCTAGATGTCTAATGACTAATGGTGGTTCACATTTTATTCATGGTGCATTCCGTGAAACTCTAGATAAATATGATCTAAACCACATAATAGCTTCACCTTATCATCCTCGATCTAGTGGGCAAGTTGAGCTAAGCAAGAGAGAGATAAAATTAATTTTTTAAAAGATTGTTAATAGATCAAGAAAGAATTGCTCTAAGAAATTGGATGATGCATTGTGGGCATATAGAACTGCTCATAAAAATCCTACGTGTATGTCCCTGTATAAGATGATTTATGGAAAAGCATGTCATTTACCTCTTGAGTTAGAACATAAAGCTTATTGGGCAATAAAAGAAATTAATTATGATTTCACACTTGCTGGTGAAAAGAGGTTATTTGATATTAGTTCCTTACATGAACGGAGAACACAAGCTTATGAAAATGCTAAGTTATTTAAAGCAAATGTTAAGAGATGGCATGATAAAAGAATTCAGAAACGAGAATTTAATATTGGTGACAAAGTTCTTTTGTATAATTCTCGCTTTAGACGTTGTGCAGGCAAACTTCTCTCCAAATGGGAAGGCCCATAAATCATCATTAAAGTTTACCGCTCCAAAGCCATCAAGATTAATAGTGTCGAAGGTGACAATACAAATGTGGTTAATGGGCAAAGAATTAAACATTATATTGCAGGTACCCCCATTAACATGGAAACTGACATTATTCCTAAAAGAGACCTTCCAGAACACTCCAGAACCTTGAAAAAGGAATATGTATGTGATACGGTAAGTAAGCCGACTCTAAAAATTCCACACAAATATTTTTCTTCGGTTTTAGAAGAAAAAAGGGATTTCTATTTATGTGCCCCTCCTTCCTTAGTTGTGCTCAGTTTTTCGCAAGGCATCTAACTTTCCTCACTTTTGCCCTCCACCACTCATCACATTCTCACAAGAGCCCAAATGGAGCCTTCTCGTCAGGTCAAAGCAGTATACCATCATCTGCTCAGTTACTAACGCGTGGGAATGGATATCATTGTACAGGTGGGCCATGGCTGTGAGCTCTTTGTATGAGTGGGACCTAGGCTAGGTGTCATAGCCCGACCCTGAGTGAGCCGCCGCATCCCCACCAAGCCCCATGCCGCCACCGTTGCCGCCGCCGTTGCCCTAGCAACTCAACCACACACTCCTACCATCCGCCTGAGCTCCGATGGCGCACCGAAGTGGTTCTACCAGCGGGCAGCCTTTCCTCCCATATGCAGGAACAAAAGGTGATTGTTGGCCGACCGATATGTTTCTAACTGAAACCCTGGCAATCAGGATTCGTCTATAAGTCGATTGAATGGACGATTGAGCTATTGAATTGGCGTGCATTGAGTTGGTACAATTTGCAATCATTATGGATGTTTATTTAGGATTGGGTCTAAATAATAGAGTTTGTTTTTAGTTCATTGATTTGCAAATATGGTCTTTGATTGATGACAAGCATGTTCAAGCTGGGAGAGGGCGATGGATTTGTTTTGCGCCGGGGATGAGCCCTTGCTGGGCAAGTGCAAAGAGATATGCTCCGGGTTTCTAAGCACGAAATCTCTCATGATGCACTTGCTTGGCCTGGCGTTGGAAGTGACGACGGAAGAGCGGAACGGTTACTTCCTAAAGTCAAAGGGCAATCCCAATTGAGATTCTCCTGTGGGCAATGACAGAGGCGATGGAGTCTCTAGATCGTCGACAGCGAGCCCGCCAGTACGAGTATCGCTCCCGCCTCTCCTCGCCGAATCCAAAGCCGGAAGAGCCAGTGAATTTGCATATTATTCAGGTCATTGATGAGGAGACGGTGGAGGAGGTTATCAATGAGGATTAGGATGAAGACGAGGAAAGCTGTCAGGGGTTGGAGATCATCACATAGGAGAATGCAGAAGAGGAGTGCTATCAGGGGATTGGAGATCATTGCAAAGGAGGAGGATGCACAAAAGAAGTCCTATTGGGGGTTTGGAGATTGATACTTGTGATCTGCCGTTGGGTTTTTCCCTGAAGAGGAGGGGATGATGCAGCACAGTATAGATAAGTATTTCCCTCGGTGAGAACCAAGGTTATCGAACCAATAGGAGGATCACATAACTTCCCGTCTTTAGCGCCTACACACAAAAGATCACACCCTTGCCCGCAACGCGGGCAAGAGGGTTGCCAATCCCCTTGAACTCGTTACTTGCAAGCGACAAGTAGTGTAGTTGATAGTTGGATAAATAGAAAATAGAAAATAAATAAAAAGTAAATAATGGCAACAAGGTATTGTGATAGAGGCAAAGTTGTCCCTATCTTTCGATGAGATGTGACTATCATTTATGGTGGAGTAGACTTTGACGATCCGACCATGAACGTGTGAGGACGCCATGCCTTAGCAATCGCTAAACCAACTCCGAGAGGTTATTGACCACGCTGGAGCATGATCAACCAGACCATGACGGTCTGTTTCCTGCATGCAAACAAAGAACAAGAAAAACTGAAATTGCAATCTGGATATTGCGAATATAAGAGGAAAGCTTTATTGATGAACATGGGGTTCTATGACGCCTTGGTCTGGCCGTGGAACACAAACAAAGAACGCGAAGTTGCAGCTATGGCGAACTTTTAATCTAAACAAAACTCAAGTCTAAACGGCGCCTAAGGGCTTTATATATGGGTGAATAGAGGGGGATTTCGTGACCCCTTGTAGGGGCAGCCCGAAACCAACCCTAACTCGGTTTCCCCACACATACGGACTCTAAAATAGCCTATAATGTGGTATTTCAAAATTACATGGGCCTGGCACAAAAATAAGGTGGGGCAACACCTATAATAGCTTATGGGCGAAATTTATGAAGTGGCATCTTGAATATTTCGTCCAAGCCTTCATGCTCTCATTATGGTGGCTTCAAAGTGCGGAAATCACCACTGGAAGCTTCATTGTTCTTTCCCGCGCGCACACCTTCTTCTCCATGCTTGTTCCCGCTCCAATGGCCATCCTTCTTGTCCATGCTAGGTCCTTCATTCGTAAGTAAAACAAAAGTATATAATTTAGGCAGCATCATATGTTCATGAACATTAGAAGGATTTCAAAGAAACGGAAGTACCCCATAATTCGATTGGCGTGCGCGAGCTATAGTAATTGATCCAATATTTATAGCAGCAGGGGCTTTGGGTGTAACATTAGTAGGGATGTCCTCATCATCCTCTCCTTCTTGAAATGAAGTCATCCTCGACGGAAGCTCATCTTCCTCACCCAAATAAGGCTTCAAATCTGCAATGTTAAATGTGGGACTAACCCCCAAACTCTGCAGGCAGCTCAAGTTTATATGCATTATCATTTATTTTCTCTAACACCTTAAAAGGACCATGAGCACATGGCATTAGCTTTGACTTGCGCAAATTAGGAAATCTATCCTTACGCAAATGTAACCAAACAAGATCTCCAGGTGCAAAGACAACATGTTTTCTACCCTTATCTCTAGCAAGTTTGTATTTAGCATTCATGCACTCAATGTTTTCGTAAGTTACCTCATGCATTTTTAGGATCAATTTAGCACGTTGTTTAGCATCAAAATTTACCTTCTCCGAAGACGGAAGAGGCAACAAATCAATAGGTGCACGAGGTATGAAACCATACATAATTTCAAAAGGGCACATCTCAGTAGTAGAATGCAATGAATGATTATAAGCAAATTCAATATGAGGCAAGCATTATTCCCACATTTTCAAGTTATTCTTCAAAACATCCATAAGCATATATAATGATCTATTGACTACTTCAGTTTGTCCATCAGTTTGGGGTGAAATGTAGCACTAAAAATAAGTTGAGTCCCCAACTTAGCACATAAACATCTCCAAAAGTGGCTAAAAATTTAGCATCACAATCTGAAACAATTGTATTTGGCACACCATGCAAGGGAACAATTTCACGAAAGAACAAATCAGCAACATTAACAGCGTCATCACTTTTATGACATGGTATAAAGTGTGCCATTTTTAAAAATCTATCCACGACAACAAGTATGCTATCCCTCCCCTTCTTTGTTCGAGGTAAACCTCAAACAAAGTCCATAGATATATCCTCACAAGGAACACCAGCTATAGGCAAAGGCATATAGAAGCCATGAGGATTGAGTCGTGACTTAGCTTTTTGACATGTAGTGCACCGAGCAACAAAATGCTCAACATCCTGTCTCATCTTTGGCGAAAAGAAATGTGTAGCAAGTATGTCCTTTGTCTTCTTCACGCCAAAGTGTCCCATTAATCCTCCTCCATGCACCTCCTGCAGCAACAAAAGACGAATGGAGCTAGCTGGAATGCATAGCTTGTTAGCACGGAACACAAATCCATCATTAATAATGAACTTGTTCCATGTTCTCCCTTCTTTACAATTCGCCAACACATCTTTAAATTCAACATCATGCATATATTGATCTTTGATGGTCGCCAAACCAAATATTTTAAAGTCAAGTTGTGAAAGCATAGTATAGCGACGAGACAATGCATCAGCAATAACATTTTATTTTCCCTCTTGTGTTTAATGACATAAGGGAAAGTTTCAATGAATTCAACCCATTCAGCATGTCTACGGTTCAGTTTTGCTTGACTTTTAATATGTTTCAATGATTCATGATAAGAATGTATAACAAATTCTTTGGGCCATAAATAATATTGCCATGTTTCCAAAGTCCGAACAAGAGCATATAATTCCTTATCATAAGTAGAATAATTCAGACTAGGCCCACTCAATTTTTAAGAAAAATATGCAACAGGTTTACCATCTTGTAGTAACACACCTCCTAATCCAATTCCACTAGCATCACATTCAAGCTCAGAAGTCTTATTAAAATCAGGAAGTTGGAGTAAGGGAGCATGTGTTAACTTATCTTTCAATACCGTGAAGGCTTCTTCCTGTGCGGCACCCCAAGTAAAAGGCACATTCTTCTTTGTAAGCTCGTTAAGAGGTGCAACAATGGTGCTGAAATCTCTCACAAAACGCATAGAGAAACCAGCAAAGCCAAGAAAACTCCTCACTTGTGTGATCATTTTGGGCTGCGGCCAACTCTCAATTGCTTCAATCTTGGCTTTATGAACTTCCTGCGGAGTAACAACATAGCCAAAAAAAATACTCGATCGGTGCAAAAGGTGCACTTCCCAAGGTTACCAAACAAACGTGCATCACGTAGAGCAATAAAAACAACACATAAATGTTCCAAGTGTTCCTCCAAAGATCTACTATAGATCAGTATACCATCAAAATAGACGACCACATATCATCCAATGAAAGTACGTAAACCTTGTTCATTAATCTCATGGAAGTACTAGGTGGATTAGTTAACCCAAAAGGCATGACTACCACTCATATAATCCAAACTTAGTTTTAAATGTTGTTTTCCGTTCATCTCCCAATTTCAAACGAATTTGATGGTATCCACTACGCAAATCAACTTTGGAGAAAATTGTAGAGACACTTAATCCATCAAGCATATCATTTAGCCTAGGAATAGGATGACGATAACGAATAGTAATATTATTAATGTCTCTACAATCAACACACATACGTGATGTACCATCCTTTTTCGGCACTAGAATAATAGGAAGAACACAAGGACTAAAGGATTCGCGTATATAACCTTTGTCGAGCAGCTCCTGTACTTGACGCATAATCTCCGTCGTCTCCTCTGGATTGGTACGATATGGCGCACGGTTGGGTAGCGATGCACCGGTAATTAAGTCAATCTAATGCTCAATCCCTCTAATAGGTGGTAATCCCGGTGGCACGTCTTCTGGAAAGACGTCAGCGAACTCCTGCACGATGTTAGTGACAGCAGGAGGCAAAGAGGGAGGCACGTCCTCGAATGAAAGTAATACCTCATTGCACACATAAGCATAACAAACCGATGTTCTAACATCCAAATCAGTAATATCATATTTAGTGGCAAGTAAACATCCACTCTTCAGTTTTATTTCAAATGCAACACTAGATGATGGTTGATTAGGCTTATTATGTTGCTCAAATTCCTTTGCCACAATCTGGTTTTCACTTTTACTTTGCTCATGTTTTGCTTTACTAGCTCCAGCAATGTCATCTTTCATAATACGTTCAGGAGACGTAGGAAGCAAAGTTATATTTTTATGCTTAAGAACAAGAGTATACTGATTTGTCCTACCATGGTGTACATAATTTTTATCAAATTGCCATGGTCTACCAAGTAAAATGGAGCATGCTTGCATGGGTACCACATCACAATCAACATAATCAGAATATGTAGCAATGCTAAAGTGCACACGAACAGTACATGTTACCTTAACTTTGCCACTCTTGTTGAACCACTGGATGTAATATGGATGAGGATATGGTCTGGTGGTTAGAGACAGCTGCTCCACCATCTCAATGCAAGCCAAGTTGTTGCAACCCATCGATGATGACGCGAACGGAAAGTTCTTGCACAACTCCGTTTGTATGGAACAAGTTGTGCCTCTGATGTTTCTCAACCTGTGTAACCTACACACTCAAAACATGTTGAGCAACTAAACTTTCATACTTGTCAGCGTAGTCAACAGCCATGTATTGTGTCTCTAATTCAGTATCCTCGGCACCCTGTTGTTCACTCGCAATAAGAACCAACATCTCCTCATCATAATCACTAGCGGAGTCATATCCTCCATCCTCAGTAATAATCATCACACGCTAGGATTGGCCTTCTCTTGCATAGTGACCTCCACCCTTGCAACGATGACATATAACCTCATGTGTTTGGCATGTTGATGCAATGAATGAAGAAGATCTCTGTGCAGGCCCCGAAGGTGTGCTCTTAGCGGAGGGTGGTGGTGGGGCATGTTTCCTTGTATATCAGTTGGAGTTGGCGGCTGAAGTACGCGGTGATGTAGTAGGATGTGTGGCAGTAGATGATGTATGTGGCGTCCATGATGAAGTTAGACTTGCAGAAAAAATTAGTTCTTGCCAATGCCTGTCGATCCTGCACTTCACGTTTAGCTTTGCGAACAAGATGGAATAAACGAGTGATGGTGTTATACTCCATATATTCTAAAATAGTATGAATCTTCCTGTTTAATCCACCCATAAAACATGAAAGCATAGCTTCATTTTCCTCAACAACAACACATCTAATCATGCCAGTTTGTAATACCTGATAATATTTCTCAACTGAATTTTTTCCTTGTCTTCAACGCTGTAAATTTTGAAGCAATTCACGTTGATAATATGGTGGAACCCAACGATTATGCATAGCAGTTTTCAAAGCAGCCCAGGTAGTAGAGATATTATCATGATGTATTCTACAATGTTCAGACCACCAAACACAAGCAAAACTAGTGAATGCACAAACAGCAGCAACAACACGTCTATCCTCGGGAAATTGTAAGCATGTAAAACGTTGTTCTGTTTCTAACTCCCAAGTAAGATATATATCAGGATCATATCTACCCTCAAATGTCAGAATATTCAATTTAAGTTCAGGGAGATGGTCATGATCCCGTACCAGAGGGGGTGGTGTAGCCCTACCATTGCGATTGTATGCATGTGGATGACCTGGTGCTTGTGCTGGTGGTTGCCCCTGGTGCTGATTGGGAGCAACCTCCCCCTCATCATCGTAATCACCATCGTAGTCCTTATTCTGCTCAACGACAGTAGCAGCAGCAGCTACAGAAACCGCAGCAGTATCAACGGCACCCGAATTTTGGCCTTGACCGATAGGCACACGTTGTGCGCGTCCCGCGAAATTCGGACGATGTTGTTGTTGTTGCAGAGGTCTGACAGGTGCGGCTGGTGGTGGTATACGTGCAAGCACCTCATCGAACTTAACATCCATCTTGGTGTCGAACATCTTCTCTAGACGATCTAACTTCTCCATGGCCTCTCCCAAGCTGGTCACCAAGTCATCCACCTGTTCACCCATCATTTGCTGAAATTTATCATGGAGCTCCTTGTTGGTCATGCTCTCCTAGTCGATCTTGTCAATTTGTGATCCTGTCATGGTTAGCCGCAATAGGAATACACAAGAATATGAACCTACAGACTACTGGGAAGTGGTGGTGGTGGTGGTGGTCACAAATCCGTCAAGCAAATCTCAAATTCTAACCAGTTCTTGCCCAACAGCAGGCGGTGATCGACAATCGTTGTAGTCAAAAACCCTCATAGCTTGGATAGAGCGATTGCCAGGTGTTGTCAAACCCACGAAGTAGATGTATGTGGAGCTGGGAAGGCTTATAATATGGTAGCAGAAAGGGTCAGCAACAATCAATTCAGAGATGCAAAGCTGAATAAACGCTCAACAATAGTACTGTGCTGGTCCTAGGCTAGACCGTGCTAGAGACGCGATCCTAGAACACTAACAAAATCACGGTGCTGCACGTAAACAAGGGAGGAGCACACTCTGAATCTCTTTTTTTTTGCTCTCTATGTTTTTTTGCTCTGCAACAAATTATTTTGAGAAAGTCTACAAATGGTCTAAAAACTACCTAGCCAGAATTTTCCAGACTTAGTTTTTTTAAACTGGAACTATTTTTCTTCTACGTGTATCACGGAAGTTGGGGAGTCAGACTTGCCCACGACACATACTAGGGCGTCATCTGGAAATCAAAAACAGAGAAGCAAATATTGGACTCAGACTTGGACTGGTGGCGGAGATGAATCTGGTGGAACTCGGACTGGTGGCGGAGATATGTACGGGTGATGGAACATGGACTGGCGGCGGATCTGTGATGGAGGTGGACTCAGATTTGCGTGATGGCGGATATGTGGTGGTATATATGGACTTGGATCGGTGGCAGATATGTGGTGGTGGTATATGGCAGCGGTGATGTATCTGATGTGGTGGTGGTATATGGCAGCGATCAAGATGGTGCGGCGGTGGCGTGACAACCTGTGAACAGAAATCGAAACTCTAAAAGACTAGACACTAAGACCAGCAACTCGACATGACGATGCAACCGCAAATTCAACAAAGCAAAACACCTAACAAAAAATTATAAAAGGATCAGATTGGTTCGGATAAGATGAACTAACCCTAATTTTTTTGGTGGCTTTTTCGTGGACTATAGGTATGACGAATATATGTGATCTAAACTACAAAAAACTGGTAAAATCTCACCGAGCAACCTGGAAATCTGATACCACTTGATAGTGGCGAAGTTGTCCTTCTCTTTCGATGATATGTGACTATCGTTTATGGTGGAGTAGACTTTGACGATCCGACTACGAACGTGCGAGGACGTTGCGCCTTAGCAATCGCTAAACCAACTCTGAGAGGTTATTGACCATGCCGGAGCATGATCAACCTGACCACGAGGGTATGTTTCCTGCATGCAAACAAAGAACAAGCAAGAAACTGAAATTGCAATCTGGATATTGCGAATATAAGAGGAAAGCATTATTGATGAAAGTGGGGTTCTGTGACATCTTGGTCTGGTCGTGGAACATAAATGAAGGACGTGAAGTTGCAGCTATGGGAAACTATTAATCTAAACAAAACCCAAGTCTAAACGATGCCCTAAGGGCTGTATATATCGGGGAATAGAGGGGAATTTCGTGGCCCCTTGGAGGAGGGGTCCGAAAAAAGCCCTAACTCAGTTTCCTCACACATACGGACTCTAAAAATAGCCTATGATAAGGTATTGCGAAATTACATGGTCCTAGCCCAAAAATAAGGTGGCGCAACACCTATAATAGCCTATGGATGAAATTTATAAGGTGGCGTCTTGAATATTTCGTCCAAGCCTTCATGCTTTCCTTATGCTGGCTTTAAAGTGCGAAAATCACCACTGAAAGCTCCATTGTTCTTTCCCGCGCGCGTACCTTATTCTCCATGCTTGTTCCCGCTCCAATGGCCATCCTTGTTGTCCATGCTAGGTCCTTCATTCATAAGTAAAACAAAAGTATCTAATTTAGGCAGCATCATATGTTCATGAACATTAGAAGGATTTCCAAGAAACGAAAGTACCTGGTAATTCAATTGGCGTGCGCGAGCTCTAGTAACTGGTCCAGTATGTATAGAAGCAGGGCTGTGGGTGTAACATTAGTAGGGATGTCCTCATCATATTGAGAGCGTTTGTATATATATATATATATCTGTGTGTGTGTGTGTGTGTGTGTGTGTGTGTCTGTGTGTGTCTGTGTGAATAGACCCGGGGGCCATAGTGTTTGCTAGAGGCTTCTCTCTCGAAGAAAGCATAAGGTGGGTAAACAAATTACTGTTGGGCAATTGATAGAAAAGCGCAAAGTTATGCAATATTTATTCACGGCAATGATCATGCATATAGGCATCACGTTCATAAACAAGTAGACCGACTCCTGCCTGCATCTACTACTATTACTCCACCCATCGACCGCTATCCAGCATGCATCTATAGTATTAAGTAAAACAGAGTAATGCTTGGAGAATGATGACATGATGTAGACAAAGAAAATCCAATTAATATGAATAAACCCCGTTGTTTTACCCTTAGTGGCAGCAATACAAATAAGTGTCTTGTCACCTACTTTGTCACTTGGATATAGAGCACCGCAAGATTGAACCCACTACAACGCACCTCTCCCACTGTAGATAAACCAATCTAGTTGGCCAAACTAAACCGATAGATCGGAGAGAATTATGATGCTATAACAATCATGCAAATAAAATACCAGCAAGTATTCAATATCTTTTCATGAATAATCTGAACATAAACCCACAATTCATCGGATCCCAACAAACACACCGCAAAGAGTGATTACATGAGATAGATCACCGTGAGAATCGCGGTGATCATGGCAACAAAGAACATAGAGAGAGAGAGAGATCTAGGTACTAACTACAGACCTGTAGGTCTGCGGTGAACTACTCACACATCACCATGGGAGCAGCAAGTTTGATGTAGAGGCCCTCCGTGATCGATCCCCCCTCCAGCAGGGCACCGGAACAGGGCTCCAGATGGGGACACGGTGGAACAGAGACTTGTGGCGGCGAAAAAAGTGTTTCGATAGGCTCTCTATGGTTTTTGGGATTAACGAGAATTTATAGGGCAGAGAACAATGCCAGAGGGTCGGGGAGGTGGCCCCCAGACATCAGGGCGTGACCACCCTTGAGCACACCCTATTGGCTTGGGGGCACCTCGTGTGGCCCCTGGTCTCCCTCTGAAGCTTCCAGGTCCTTATTTTGTCAAGAAAAAATAGTCAAAAAGTTTCGGGGTATTTGGACTTTGTTTGGTATGGTATTCCTGAAAAGCAAAAAACATGCAGAAAATTGGAACTGGCACTGGTTTAATAGGTCAGTGCTCAAAAATATATGAATCGGCAAATAAATGCCCAAAAAGTGTCCTACGGTGGTAATATTACAGCATGGAACAATCAAAAATTATAGATACGTTGGAGACGCTTCAGAGATCATCGCTCATCCTGGTTAGGCATACATGAATTTAGCTTTTAATGTGGAAGATGAGGATGAGCAGATGGTTGACGAGGAGTGGTTGGAGGCTGATGCTGGCAACGATCTGGCGCTGGTCACCGTGGAGGCCAAGGCTGACTGCAAGAATGCCCAATAGTGGTGGAGCAATATGAGTCTCGGCGCAGTTTGAGCGGAATGCTCGACGCTCCAGCTGTCGTCTAGCTCCCCATCTAAAGCGTATCAGTGGTTTATTTTGTTGCTTGTAGCTAGTGCTGAGGATCTAACATGTGGATGCCCTTTTAACTAAAAACAATATGTTATTTGAATGTCTTTAATTAGTAGTTATATGTGCTACTTGTGAGCTGCGTTGGGATCTTCCCCGAAGAGGAGAGGAGATGCAACACAGTAGGGATAAGTATTTCCCTTAGTGAGAACCAAGGTTATCGAACAATAGAAAAACCAAGCAAATGTCCCTCGACAACAACTACACATACAAAACTAAACACTTGCACCGAACGCGGGCAAGAGGGCTGTCAAACCACTTGAAGTCGTTACTAGGATGGATTAAATCTTGATAGAGATAGATATTATAAAAGCAAAATAAAATAAAAGTAAATAAAATGCAGCAAGGTATTTTTGAAGTTTTTGTATTTATGTGTAAGTAGACCCGCATGCCATAGTTTTCGCTATAGGCTTCTCTCTTGAAAATAGGATGCGGTGGGTTGACAAATTACTGTTGGGCAATTGACAGAATTGTGCATAGTTATGACATGTTATTCATGGCAATGATCAGTATGTAGGCATCACGTCCATAAACCTATAGACCAAAACGATTCTGCATCCACTACTATTACTCCACTTCGAGAGCGCTTCTATGCTTGCCTCTCTAGGTATTAAGTTCATAAAAAAGAGGGTAATGCTTGGAGCAAGGTGACATGATGTAGACAAACTAAGACAAGCAATACATTCAGATCCCATCATTTTATCCTTAATGGCAACAATGCAAACACGTATCTTGTCCCCTTCTATCACGTGGATATAGAGCACCGCAAGATTGAACCCACTACAGCACCCCACTCCAGCTGAAGATAAATCAATCTAGTTGGCCAAACCAAACCTATAGATCGGAGAGAAATACAAAGCTACAATAATCAAGCATAATAGAATTCAGAGGAAACTCAATTACTTTCAATATATAATCTGATCATAAACCCACAATTCATCGGATCCCAACAAAAAACCACAAAAGAAGATTACACCGGATAGATCACAGCGGGAATCGCGGTGAACTTTGTATTGAAGATTAAAGAGAGAGAAGAAGCCATCTAGGTACTAGTTATGGACCCATAGATCTGTGGTGGACTACTCACACATCATCATGGAAGCAGCAAGGTTGATGTAGATGGCCTCCGTGGTCGATTCCACCTCCGGCAGACTACTAAAAAGGTCACCAGATGGCCTCCCGTCGAAACAGTGGCTTGTGGCGGAGGAAAAAGTGTTTCGGGTGGCTCTCTATTGATTTCTCGATTTTAGAGAATGTATAGAGGTGGAATTAGGTCAGACGGAGCCACGAGGGGCCCACAACGCATCAGAGCGCGCCTACCCCTGGGCGCACCCCATTGCCTTGCCGTCTCCTCGCCTGGCTTCTAGACTCCTCCCGAAGTTTCCTGGGTCTCTTTTGTCGAGAAAAAATCGTCAAAAAGTTCCATAGCGTTGGGACTTCGTTTGGTACAGATTTTCTAGACCCAAAACAGGCAAAAAACAGCAACTGGCACTTGGCACTGGGATAATAGGTTAGTTCCCAAAAATGATATAAAATAGCATATAAAGTATCTAGATTGATAATATAATATCATGGAATAATCTAAAATTATAGATACGTTGGAGACTTATCAGCATCCCCAAGCTTAATTCCTGCTCGTCCTCGAGTAGGTAAATGATAAAAACAGAATTTTTGATGCAACATGCTACAAAACATGTAATCTCTTTTAAGTGTGATCATTGAGAAATGATGAACTAATTGATATGAACATAGTAATATCCATAAGAATAAATAATATAATCCTTACTGGTAGAGGCGAAGTTGTCCCTATCTTTCGATGAGATGGTGGCTATCATTTTCGGTGGAGTAGACTTTGACGATCCGACTACGAACGTGCGAAGATGTCGCGCCTTAGCAATCACTAAACCAACTCCGAGAGGTTATTGACCACGTCGGAGCATGATCAACCTGACCACAAGGGTCTATTTCTTGCACACAAACTGATACGGGGCAAACTCGTGAGGGCCGATCTTTTCACACTTGGAGGGGAAAGAGAGGAAAATCAAGAGACAAATAAACACTCAAAGACGATCCTCAAGTCACACATGATCCAACGAACACGAGATACAAGGTGTGAAATCAACGGACGGATACAAGTACCGGTAGCCTTCCCACTCCAAAGAGATGGGTCTTGAAATCCACGAGGGGGTCTTCCCAAAGAAGGGGCCTTGACATCCATAGGATCTTCTCACAAAGAGGTCGCAATATCTCGAAGAGAAGTATATGGAAGGAGCAATGCTCAACTAGTCTATGAGCCAACACATTGCTAACCCTAAAATGAGGAGGAGGTGTCCCTTATATAGTGCTAGTAGAGTTGGCGGCGAGAGACAGAGAGAGGTTACAAGGCCTTTTGGCACGTGGTTGTCTCACAGGGGCCGGATGTCCGGGCCAGGGGGGACTGGAAGTCCGGGGCTTCAGCTGGTGGCCGGATGTCCAGGCCTTGGGGTCGGATGTCCGGGGCTCGGCGTCGACTGCTGATGCTCTCTATGAAGATGGCGCCGGATGTCCGGGAGCATTGGGTCAGATGTCCGAGGCACGGCTGGTCAGGGGGCTTCGGTTCTGGCATCGTTCGGAAATCCGGAATAGGGCCGGATGTCTAGGCCAGGGGCCGGATGTCCGGCGCTTGTAGCCTCCTTCAGCTGGGCATTGGCGCCTGTGCTGTCTCCAGGGTCCGGACGTCCGAGGCCTAGGAGGTGAGCTGGCCTTCCTTTCGTGCTCTCGTCCGTCCTTCTCCGTATCCATCTTCATGGTGACTCGCCCTTCACTCCGAACATCTTCAAGACCATCTTCATTGTACCTAAGCATGCAGAGAGTCTCCGCTTGAGGTAGCATCCAAGTTCCATGAACATCAAAAGGAGAATCGTATAGGAGAGAAGCCAACTCGTTTTGAATTGCACGTGCACGGGCTCTTCTCATAGGACCCTTTGGAGCTTGCGTTGTAGAAGATGGGTCCATTGGGATGACCATGGGATGCTCCGCATCATCTCCCCCCTTGGGAAAGATCCATCCTCGGATCAAGATCTTCATCACCATGGAAAGGAGAAAGGTCCTTGACGTTGAAGATGTCGTTCACATTGTACTTGTCGCGTGGAATGTCGATCTTGTAGGCATTGTCATTGTAGCGTTCCAACACCTTGAAGGGTCCATTGGCTCGAGGAAGTAGCTTGGACTTGCGCTCGACGGGGAAGCGATCCTTGTATAGGTGTAGCCACACAAGATCACCGGTCTTGTAAACCATGGGGTGCTTGTTGAGGTTGCGCTTGTTGGTGATGCGTTCCACTTGGCGCTCGATCGTGTGCCTTGTATATTCATGCATCTTCTTCATGCAGCTTGCCGTTGCACTTGCGCCCATGTTGACACGCTCTTGGATTGGTAGAGGAAGTATGTTCAATGGGGACAAAGGGTTGAAGCCGTAGACCACTTGCTGGTGGTGAAGTGACGCGCGCGATTGTAGGCGTACTCGGCGATGGGAAGGCATTCTTCCCATTCCTTGATGTTCTTCTTGATCAACACGTGTAGTAGAGTAGATAGCGGCTGGTTCATCACCTCAGTTTGGCCATCGGTTTGTGGATGATATGCCATAGAGAATAGAAGCTTGATTCCGAGCTTGGCCCATAAAGTCTTCCAAAAGTAGCTTAGGAACTTGACGTCGCGATCCGAGACAATGGTCTTGGGGACGCCATGTAGTCGTAAGATGTCCCTACAAAAGAGAGTTGCAACATGTGAAGCATCGTGGTCGTAAGTCATGTAGTCGTAAGTCGTAAGATCCACAACGACAAAAACGGAGTCATGGTCATTTTTAGTTCATGGCAAACCAAGCACAAAATCCATACTAATGTCTTCCCAAGGTTGGAAGGGTATAGGAAGAGGCATGGAAAGACCATGGGATTGAGCTTTAGACTTAGCTTTGCAGCATGTAGAGCATCGGTTGGTGAAGCGTGCGACATCACGAAACATCTTTGGCCAAAAGTACTTGTTGGATAGTGTGGCATATGTCTTGTCGCGTCCAAAGTGACCCATAAGTCCTCCACCGTGAGCCTCTTGCAAAAGCAACAAACGAAGAGAAGACTTGGGTATACAAAGTTTGTTAGCACGCATAAGATAGATATCTTTCATGTAGTAGTTTTCCCTACAAGGTTTCACTTGGCACTTAGCATATGGAGTAGCAAATGAAACATCACGCTCATACAAATATTTAATATGCTCAAACCAAATGACATTCAATTCAAGTTGAGTAACTGTAGGACCGAAAGTATGTCTAGAGGGGGGGTGATTAGACTACTTGACTAAATAAAAATCAACTATTCCCCAATTTTAAGTGTTTGCAGATTTTAGCATTCATAGCAAGTCAAGCACACCCTACACATGCATGTCTAAGAGTATAGCAGCGGAAAGTAACAACAAGCATGAGTAGTAAAGGAAGGGTAGGAAGATCAAACGCAATTTGTAGACACGAAGATTTTTCCCGTTGTTCCGATAGGTGGTGCTATCGTACGTCAACGTTTATGGAGTCTTCAACCCACGGAGGGTAACGGTCGCGAGAGTCCACGGAGGGCTCCACCCATAAGGGTCCACGAAGTAGCAACCTTGACAATTCCATAACGGCTTCCGTCCATGAAGGACTAGCCTCACTATGGGTAGATCTTCACGAAGTAGGCGATCTTCTTGCCCTTACAAACTTCTTGGTTCACTCCACAACACGAAGTAGGAGGCTCCCAAGCGACACCTAACCAATCTAGGAGGCACCACCCTCCAAAAGGTAATAGGCTCGGCAATGTCGATGAACTCCTTGCTCTTGTGCTTCAAGATGATAGACTCCTCAACACACAATCACTCTCTCACAGATTTGGCTATGGTGGAAGAGATTGATTTGGTGGAAAGGAACTTGGGGAGGCTAGAGATCAAGATTCATATGATTGGAATGGAATGACATGATCTCAACAAATGAGTAGGTGGCTCTCTCTCAGAAAAATGGATGGGGCAAGTATGGAATAGTTCTGAGTGCTTCTCTTTCGAGTGGTTGGTGGTGAAGGGCTATATATAGGCATCTCCAAAAATCCAACCGTTACACCTTAAGTGACCAACTCGGTGATACCGAAGTATAGAACTCGGTGGTACCGAGTTGCTCCAAAGGTAGCAACTTTTGAATCTCGGTGAGACCGATATATAAATCTCGGTTGCACCAATTAGGTGACCAACGGTCAGATTGCCAAACTCGGTGACGCCGATTCAACAAACTCGGTCGGACCGATTTTGTGAAATCTGGTAATAGAAAGTTGGCAACCCAAACTCGGTGGCACCGAAGTGGAATCGGTTGCACCGAAAGGTTAGGGTTTGGCTTGGGTCTGTCTGAGTTTGGGAATCGGTGGCACCGAGTGGAAAGTATTGGTTGCACCGATTTTGGATATTTGACTTTGGATAGACTTTTGTGGAAGAGCTTGTGGGTGTTTTTGGTGACTATCACTTGTGAACGTATGAGCATTTTGTTCACCAACAATACCTTACCCCCTTTTAATAGTATTGGCTTTCCTATGGACTCAAAGTGATTTCTCACAAACCAAAATATAGAGTCCTCTTGCTTGAAGTTTTGCCAATCTATTTCCTTGCATCTTGGGGTTATCCACAATCCTTTTGCCATCCCTATCATTGAACTTTTCCTGAAATATACTTAGTGGAAACATTAGTTCAATGACATATATGTTGTTATTAATTACCAAAACCACCAAGGGAGCAAATGTGCTTTCAATCTCCCCCTTTTTGGTAATTGATGACAACATATAGATCAAAGCTTCGACATATGATATAATCAATGAATATAATCATCGCTTTGAGAAGTATGTGATAAGCAAGAGCTCCCCCTAAATTTGTGCATTATTTTAGATTTGTGTTTGAATGCAAATGCACAATCGATTAGGTACATGGGGCACTTCTTCCATGTCACATACAACCTGGTGGTGTGCGAGAATAATTAGAATGAGCATCATAGCACAACACAGTCAAGCAAAGGTGAATGATCATCTCATAAGCATTAAGATGATAGGAAATAGTAGCAACACACATTAAGCGTATGATCAAACACCACATAGTTTAACACAAGCAAAACAAAAGACCAAGTGTTTTCGAAAAAGCGATAAAACCAAACGCTCTCTCACTCGAAGCCTAAAGATCTATATACACTTCTCCCCCTTTGGCAACAAGTTACCAAAAAGTTCAAAGAGATATAGCTAATCGTTCTTGGGTTGTTCTCCTCCGGTTGTTGATAAAGGAGTCGAGAGAACTGCGTCGGCGAAGATGTCGGCAGACATCATGGATGGAGTTGGAGTAGCAATGGGAGGCACTGGAGGAGCTGATGGAGTTGAAGTGACTGTAGCAGGTGCTGATGAAGAAGGCCTCAACTCTGGAGCTGGCACTGTGGCTGATCTGGCCTGGGTAGTGAAGTGTGTGCCTGGCCTTAGACGAGAGTCATCATCATCATCATCATCATCATCATCTGTAGAGTGAGGAAGAGGCACAGAGTCAACTTCCTTCTTGAGCTCATTAACTGTCTTGGTCAGCCCATCCACCTTATCATTGAGGGTCTTGACCCTGTTCTCAAAGATCCTGACAAGACTGTTCTGGTTCTCCAGTATGTCCTTGATGTCCTTCTACATGCCTTAAATGGTTGAGATCAAAAGATCCATTTGCTCGTTCCTGGATCTAGGGACTGGAGCACTAGTGGCTCTAGCTGCCTCTGCCTCTGCCTATGCTTGAGCTGCAGCTGATGTGGGATGTTCTAGGTCCATCACCACAATGTTGTCCTCTAAATCTGGCTGTAGGGGCAAATGGGGTCTGTCAAGAGCAAAGATGTGCTTCTCCAGCTTGGAGTTGATGAGCATCTGAATGTAGGGTGCATAGCGGCATGAGCGCTTCTGATCAGCAACAACCCTCTTCACTGTCTCCACAATCTTATCATCTCCCTTATCCTGGTGTGTCTATCAAGATGGATCAGCATGTTGATTGAATAGCCACGAATCATCTTCTCATCTCCTGACTTAGGCATCAAAGTATGCCTCAAGATAGTGTTCATGGTGCGGAGGCCAGCCTGGAGGAAGTAAATAGATCCTAACTTGTGAGATTTCAAGTTAGCAGCAGGGATAGCATTGTACATGTCCTTCATAGCATCATGGCTCTCCTTGGATTCAGAGTAGACATCCAAGTCACCATCTTGCACCTCTGGGACTCCTAAGATGGCAGCCCATTCCTCAACAGTAGACTCGTATCTTGCTCCTTCAGTCATCCAAACAATTCTACCATCTCCATAGAAGTGAGCAGTGGAGTAGAATTGCATGATCATCTCGTCACTCCATGCAGTGAATTCTTTGCCGACAAACTTGTCTAGGCCAATGCAGTGGAAGTTGTCTTGAACATTTGGAAAGTAATCTTCATTAGCCTTGATATACTTCCAGTCAACGTATCTCATATCAGTGACAGCTGGACTCTTGTCATGCAAGATAGTCTCATAGAAATCTTGTTATTCCTTGGTGTAAAACCTATAGTCCACAGCTGTTTTTCTCCTTTGGGCATATGGATCAATAGCTCTCCATGCCCTTAATCCAGAATCCTTCCTCTTCTTCATGTCTTCAGCAAGTGAATGGCTGGCATTGTGTTCAGGAAGGTGTGATCTAAGCTTCATCAATGCAGACATGGCATCCTCATCCTCATCTCTGGAGGTAGTCCCCTTGTTCTTCTCAGAAGCTGGAATCTGTCTGGATGACCTCTTGGATTCTTCAGCAGCAACCTTCTTGGGGGCAGACTTGGTGCTCTTGGAGGGACCTTGCTTTGGCATAGCATCTGCCAAAAGCTTCTTTTGCTTCTTCTTGGGAGGGGCCTTGACAACTTAATCTTCCTCCTCCTCCTCAGCAGCAGCACCAGCATTCTCCTCTGGGTCCTCATACATGGATGTGGCCCTGCCAGTGACATAGACAATCCTCTTTCTGGCATGCTTCTTCTCTCCTGCCTTCTTAGGCATTGACTTCCTTTGGGGCTCAATGGTCATGGTAGCCCTAGCACTCTCAGGTGCTCTCATAGCCTCAGAACTGGCATATGTCTTGCTGACTACTCTCCTGGAAGAGGTGGCTTCATTTGCAGACTTCTTAGCAGCTTTGTCTTGTTTCTTGGCAAGAACTTCCTCTGGAACAAAATTTGAATCCTCCTCATCTGAATTCAGCTTCTTCATGGCCCTAGTAGCAGCCTTGGGCAACCCATGAGAGCTGGGGGTGCCTGGATTTGAAGAGGAACTAGACTCAGGACTAGTGCCTCAATCCAAATCAACACTCTGCTCTCTGAAGTTGTTCTCACTGTCCTTAGCCTCTGACATATCTGACCCTATGAATAGAGTGTAGAAGAGTAGAAGAAGATAAGTCATCACAAAATGCAGCTATTTTTGAAAGTTTGAACAGAAAAATCTTAGATGTAGTTCACAGCAAAAAAGAATTTTGGTGTCACCGAGTCAAAACTTTCGGTGCTGCCGAGACTCACAATACTCTCAACAGAAACATGGCAGCAGTTTTGGTCAGACCGAAAACTACCACTCGGTTTCACCGAGTACTGTCCTCAGTAGCACAAAAATAAAATCGGTGGAGCCGATTTTTCTGACTCGGTATCACCGAGATGCGATTTTGTGGGCAACTGAACCTAAATTTTTTTGGTTAGCTAATCTAATGAGATTTCCAGTGGATGGAGAGGTTTGCAAATGGTGGATTATCGATGGAATAAACTTCAATGCGCAAGATTTGGACGGGGAGCGCAAAGAAAGGCCGGATCCATACCCTAACTTGGCGACAGATCCGCTACGGCGGCGACGGGGGTGAAGATTCCGTCGGCGGCGGCGATTCCCAGCGGCGGAGATGCACGGGGAAGCAAAGGCGACGACCAGGGGTCACGAATCGGCAGCGTAGGGTTTTGGAGGGGGCGACGGTTTGAAGGAATTTTCAAAGGTCGGGTCTGCCTCTTATATACCCTCGGCTGTCGGTGACACCGATTCTAAATTTTTGGTGTCACCGAGTTCCTCAACTGTCAGCTGACAGCGAAACTCGGTGTAACCGAGAATATGGAATCGGTGGTACCGAGATTGAAAACTAGATCAACCCTAGGCATTCGGTGAGACCGAGATTTTGGGGTTGGTTCCACCGAGATGCACTTGGGAGGTTTTAATGGCCAGTCCTTTGTTGATACGGAACTCCGAGTGGTCCTCACACAGAGGGATCAAAAAGTACTTGTTCAAATTTTGTGATGCAGCATGAATAGAATATGAGGTGAGAAAGCATAGATAGCTAGAGAGTGGTCCTAGGCATTCTTGTCCATCCAATTGGCAAAAGAGAAAACAAAAGCCAAATAGCAACAATTAAATGTCCTCGAATGGATAAATAAATGCAGACCAACATGCTCACACAATAAGATGTCAAAGGAAATCATGGCAAACATGCACATACATACTAGCATCTAACAAGCATTTTGGCGATGACGGAGTCATCTATATATGAGTATATTGACTTAGGAGCCAAGTAAGAATACTTGATCATAGGTCATACTCATCGTTTAAGCACAAGTGGGGTTACCACTTTTACATAAAGCATTTAATATTGTCACATACTAAGAGATGCTTTGACTCAAGTCTTAGAGTAAAGCTCCCCCTTGATGTGACATCCCCCCATAGGAGGGATAAACTAACCTTGGGTTTTGTCGATGAAGACTTCATGTTGGTGAGGTAGTCGTGGATGCTCAAGGTTGATGAAGATCACCATGAGTTGGGAGCATCCTTGTTGTTTCCTTACTCTTCTCACCTACATGGGTTAGTCCCAACACACAAGAGACAAATGCAAGGATATCTATGGACATGGAGTGCAAAGCATGTGTGATGATGTCCATGGATTTGTTGATTACCTTGTCCCTTGCTTACCTTTGAGGGAATGTGTGACTCCTTGAACTATTGCATAGAGTTGATGTTGATTGCAAATAGTTCTTGCCAATAATGAATGTGAGTGAATTTCATTGGCGGAGTCACCTCTCAAGAACTCTCTAGTTCTTCTTCTTGGGGACCCACATCAACTTGATGGGGATCCTTGGTGTTGAAGTACCCCTTGTAGAAGTTGAGCTTGAAGTAGCCTTGGGAACCCACTCCACCAAAGCTAGGGATTCATCTTCATATGAGTCAATGTCCTCTTGAAGCTTGTTCTTGCCCTTGAGCTTGTGGTCTTGTGGTGGAAGGTCATCTTGAGTGTTTGTTCCCTTGGGAGGAGCATTTTCATACTTCTCCTTTTGAGGAACAAACTTGGGCTTGGGGTATTGACCTTCTTCCCATTCAACTCCATTAGCATTGAAGTAGCCAATGCCATGGTTCTTCCGGTATCCTCCATGCTTGCGTACAATTTCCTCAAATTGCTTACACCCGGCAAGACTCTTGTAGATACCTTTCTCTATAATTCCTTTCAATAAAGCATTTTCTTGCTCAAGTGTAACTTGGCTAAGAGAATCATCATTAGTGGAATCAATAGAACTACTAGAAGCAACATCATTAGGTTTGACATTTTTATTGTTGCTACTAGATGAAGAACCTTTCTTGCCTTTGTTACTAGTTTGTCTAGATTTAACTTGTGGCATGAATGTAGACAAGAGTAGTCGTTTGGCTAGATAAGATGAAGTCTTCTTTCGGAGATCATCATTGATAGCTTTAAGAAACTCATGCTCTTGCTCCAAGTTGAGCTTCTCGAAGCGTAGCTTCTCATGAGTCCTTACAAGCTCTCTATGATCTTCGAGAGTAGATTCATGGGCTAACTTATGAGTGTTTAGTTCTTTAGTTAGTTGTTCTATTTTCATCTTATCATCATCAAATGACTTATCTTGACTAGTATGAGAATTATCAAGTTCATTTTGACTAACATCACTAGTTTCATCAAAGTGCAAGTCATCATCACAAAGCAAATCATCTTCATTACTATTGAAATCAAGATACTCGGGGTGTGATACCTTGGGGCCTTTAGCCATGAAGCAACTTCCACTCCCTTCATTTGGTGAATCAAATAGATCATAGGAGTTGGTAGTCACTAGTGCAAGTCCGGCAACACCTTCATCTTGACTATAGTCGGAGTTGGAGTGATAGCTTCTCTCGGAGTTGTTGTCGGAGTCGGAGCCGGAAACCCATTTACCAACATGAGCTTGATGTCTTCTTCTTGTGTAGCTCTTGGTGTACTTGTCCTTCTTCTCCGAATCCCTACTTCTCCTTGAGGGTCTTCGTTCATAACGATCATCTCTACTCCTTCTCTCTCTTTGAGGTGATTCATTCCTTGAGCTTCGTCTTCTAGGTGACTCTTCTCTTCGTTTGTAGGGAGCCGTGCACTCATTGGAGTAGTGTCCGGGCTTCCCACAATTGTAGCAATTGCGTTCACGACTTGACGAACGCTTCTCTTCATATCTTGAGTTGGAGCTTCGTTCTTTGCCTCTATTCTTGTAGAACTTGTTGAATTTCTTGACCATGAGGCTTATCTCTCCATTGGTGACAAGGTTGTCGCTTGAAGTTGCGGGAGCATCACTTGTGGCTTTGTAAGCACCGCTAGACTTGTTGTGAAGCTCTTCTTTGTCTTTGAGTGTCATATCATGAGCAACAATCCTTCCAATGACTTCCGTAGGCTTGAGATCTTTGTAGTTGGGCATCATTTGGATCAATGTGCACACGGTGTCGTATCTCTCATCCAAAGCTCGAAGTATCTTCTTGATGATGAATTTGTCGGTCATTCTTCGCTTCCTAAGCCGGCAATCTCATTGGTGATGAGAGCTAGCCTAGAGTACATCTCCGCGACTCCTTCACCATCCTTCATCTTGAACTTGTCAAGCTGACTTTGAAGAACATCCAACTTGGATTCTCTCACGGACTCGGTTCCTTCGTGCATATCAACCAAAGTATCCCAAATCTCTTTTGCATTCTCAAGACGGCTGATTTTGTTGAATTCTTCGGGGCATAGGCAGTTGAAGAGAATGTCGCATGCTTGAGCGTTGTATTGCAACATCTTCAATTCATTCGCGGCCGCTTCACGATCCGGTTCCTTTCCATCACCAAAGAATTCACCTTGCAAGCCAACACGAACAACAGCCCATACGGAGGGGTTATGACCAAGAATATGCATTTTCATTTTGTGCTTCCAACTAGCAAAATTAGTGCCATCAAAGTACGGAACTCTACGGTGATAATTTCCCTCACTAGACGCCATACTCTCCTAGGTTGTGAGACCAATGCAATGGAGACCAAAGCTCTGATACCACTTGTAGGACCAAAAGTATGTCTAGAGGGGGGGGTGATTAGACTAGTTCACTAAATAAAAATCTACTTTTTCCCAATTTTAAGTGTTGGAAGATTTTAGCATTCATAGCAAGTCAAGCACACCCTACACATGCATGTCTAAGAGTATAGCAGCGGAAAGTAACAACAAGCATGAGTAGTAAAGGAAGGGTAGGAAGATCAAACGCAATTTGTAGACACGAAGATTTTTCTCGTGGTTCCGATAGGTGGTGCTATCGTACGTCCATGTTGATGGAGTCTTCAACCCACGGAGGGTAACGGTCGCGAGAGTCCACGGAGGGCTCCACCCATAAGGGTCCCCGAAGTAGCAACCTTGACTATTCCATAACGGCTTCCGTCCACGAAGGACTAGCCTCACTATGGGTAGATCTTCACGAAGTAGGTGATCTCCTTGCCCTTACAAACTTCTTGGTTCACTCCACAACACGAAGTAGGAGGCTCCCAAGCGACACCTAACCAATCTAGGAGGCACCACCCTCCAAAAGGTAATAGGCTTGGCAATGTCGATGAACTCCTTGCTCTTGTGCTTCAAGATGATAGACTCCTCAACACACAATCACTCTCTCACAGATTTGGCTATGGTGGAAGAGATTGATTTGGTGGAAAGCAACTTGGGGAGGCTAGAGATCAAGATTCATATGATTGGAATGGAATGGCATGATCTCAACACATGAGTAGCTGGCTCTCTCTCAGAAAAATGGATGGGGCAAGTATGGAATAGTTCTGAGTGATTCTCTTTCGAGTGGGTGGTGGTGAAGGGGTATATATAGGCATCTCCAAAAATCCAACCGTTACACCTTAAGTGACCAACTCGGTGACACCGAAGTATAGAACTCGGTAGGACCGAGTTGCTCCAAAGGTAGCAACTTTTGAATCTCGGTGAGACCGATATATAAATCTCGGTTGCACCGATTAGGTGACCAATGGTCAGATTGCCAAACTCGGTGACGCCGATTCAACAAACTCGGTCAGACCGATTTTGTGAAATTGGGTAATAGAAAGTTGGCAACCCAAACTCGGTGGCACCGAAGTGGAATCGGTTGCACCGAAAGGTTAGGGTTTGGCTTGGGTCTGTCTGAGTTTGGGAATCGGTGGCACCGAGTGGAAAGTATTGGTTGCACCGATTTTGGATATTTGACTTTGGACAGACTTTTGTGGAAGAGCTTGTGGGTGTTTTTGGTGACTATCACTTGTGCACGTATGAGCATTTTGTTCACCAACAATACCTTACCCCCTTTTAATAGTATTGGCTTTCCTATGGACTCAAAGTGATTTCTCACAAACCAAAATATAGAGTCCTCTTGCTTGAAGTTTTGCCAATCTATTTCCTTGCATCTTGGGGTTATCCACAATCCTTTTGCCATCCCTATAATTGAACTTTTCCTGAAATATACTTAGTGGAAACATTAGTTCAATGAGATATATGTTGTTATTAATTACCAAAACCACCAAGGGAGCAAATGTGCTTTCAGTAACTAGCATGCATTTGCGAGAAAGAGTATCTGCCACAACATTTTCTTTGACCTTAATGTATTTGATGACATAGGGAAAAGACTCAATGAATTCACTCCATTGGGCATGCCGTTTGTTCAACTTAGTTTGACCTTTATGATATATGAGAGTTTCATGATCGGTATGAATGACAAATGTGGGGACCCCGACTCATAAATCGTGATCCCAGAGATCGATGCTCACTGAACACACAGAAGCTAGATAATCAAGAGTCTTACATCCATACATACCGTCTTACACAAATAAAGACCATCAAGGTCAAGTCTTACATAGATAGGGCCATGAAGGCCAAATAACAAACATAAACTCGCAGCGGAAATCTAGAAAGATAGCGTAGACCCATGCCATCTGCCTTAACCCTACAAGCATTCTGACTGGGAAGCGTCCTAATTCACATGTTCGTCACCAACGAATTCTTCACCATATTCCTGCTCTTCCATGCCTGGCCAATTAAATAACCAGTGGCAAGCCAATGTGTACTTTCAATGTACTCGCAAGCAACCCATGTTTTGGAACAAGGTACAATGTTCCATGATATAGCACTAAGTAGGTAAATTGCGGAAAGCTAATTTTTGAGTGCAATGACATGTTCAATCAACTTGTAAAAGCATGCATCAACAAGTTGCAGATGTCCATATGAACAAGTTACAGATATCAATATAAGCAAATGTTGAACATCTCCTGTTCATTCATCATGCCAAGTCCTCTGACTTAACTCAAGTACATCTTTCTCCCACACACACACGCCAAGTTTGTGAAAACATCGGATGTAGTTTAAGAAGGACCTCCAACTGTCCATGACCATGGACACGGCTATTCGAATAGTTTTACACTCTGCAGAGGTGGCACACTTTACCCGCTAGACTCGGTGAACTTCCATGTCATCCACGACTCGTGGTATATTACATACCCGAGGTAAGTACCCGAACAATGCCTTTCCCCTGACGATACTAACAAGGAGTCCACTCGTTGGTGCCAGCCCTCATGATGTACATCACAAGTATCATCCACGAGGTCACGCAACGGTGTGCCCGATGTCCGTGAAAACAGACCATGGTCGTCCTTTCCGGCATGACCCCGTATTGATAGTGACCACGTCACTCCCGCCACTAGTAATGTTGGCTCTCTCCTAGTACCCACCAAGGTAATCAACAAAGCCCCGTCCCATAAGGGGTATCGTGCTTGTAAATGTAAGGTTGGGATGGTCGGCATATCTTAAATCTCTCCGTTTTCGAAAAACACACACACTCACTTGCCTCGGTACACCATTTCTTTGTCAAGTGCTTACCTAGCTCGACATCATCTCCCTCAGGCATTAGTGGCACCCGATGGGGTTTTCGAAAAGCCTTTGAAAACACTTCCTTTCTGACACCATGCAATTTCCCATCCCACTTGCGTAGCAACTACTTAGCATCCTAACTACTTCCCACCCGCATAACCCTCATAGGAAGGTAGGGTCATGCTCAGTGGAAGTATCAATGAGGAAAACAACAGAGGTAATCCACCACGATGGTCACCGATTCATCATGATTCAATGCAAGGAAATAAAGTGCTATATGCCATGCATAAAAATGGTTTCTTAGACATGGTCAAAGGGCTGCTTGCCTGGCTCAACAAAGTCTTCGAGGTCTTTGAGATCTTCTGATCCAACTCCCTCATCAACAACGCAATCTACCGTCGTAATAATAACGGCAAAAATAAAGCTACGACCAAAACAGGCAAAATAAACTACTCATAAAAATGTCAAACCACTTTTGTAAAATACTAGGGTGAAAACTAAGAATACTAAAATTACTAGCTTCTGGTTTTGAATTGTAAAAAGTAGTGAAAACAATTTTTACAGTGGTTTTGAATAGTCAAAATAGGTTTTAAATAGAAACAGTACATCAACTATTTTCAAAAAGTTACACAAGTGGCATGATTAAATAGCACAGAATATTTCAAGATTTGTGGAGTTGGAATTATTGGATTTGGAATTATTTAATCCTGTGGAATTTTTCGAAAATGCCAGAAAATAGAAAAATAAAAGGGCAACTATGCCTATTGGGCCAAAACGGCCAGCCGAGCCGGCCCAGCCAGCTAAACTGTCCCGAGCGAGCCAGGCGCCCGCGCCCGCCGGGGTTCAAACCCGACAGGCGGGGCCTACCCGCCAGAGAGAGAGGGGGGGCGAGAGAGAGGGGTGGATGACAGGCGGGGCCTGCCTGTCATCCCTAACCCCGGGACAGAGAGGGCGGCGAGGCTCACCGTCGATGTTTCCGGCCACGACGAGGCGATCTGGTAACCGAAATGGAACCTGGGGAGTGTCGCGGCTTTGGTGGGGGTGGAGTTGGTCGCCGGAGCTCATGGATTCACCGGCGACGAGGTGCCGCGGCGGAGAGGCTCGGGAGGAGGTCGTCGTCGACGTTCATTAGCTGCAATCACATGGGAGAGAGAGGGGATCGCGTCAGGGTGATGTGATAAGGCCACGGGGAATAAAATCGGGGCTGGAGAAGCTCCCTACCCGGAGATCGATGGCGGGTCGACCCGGCGGAGCTTCGGGTCGATCTGCGCGCAGGGCCCTCCGGTGATGGAATGGGGAGTACAAGGGGGCAATTAGGTGCCACAGGGGGCAATCAGAGGGGGAAAGAGGGCTCGGGGAGGCCATTTTATAGGGGGGTGACGGGTGTACCATGGGCAGCGTCCATGGCACCCGCGGGAGTGGTGCTGGAGAGCAAGGGAGGGCCCACAGGCATACCAGAGGTGTGCGGGGGGGGGGGGGGGGGACTTTGCTTCGTGGGGGAAGGATTGGAGGGAGAGAGAGAGAGCTGGGCGTGCGCGCGTGTGAGCTTGCTCACTGGCCAAGCTGGGCGGCGCTCGGGCACGTGCGCTGGAGGTCGCCGGAGAGAGAAATATGAGGGGGCCGACCGTTTGGAGGTTTGCGAACGTCGAGGAGGGGTCAGGGGACAAGGTCCCTCATCCCAATGCTGTTAGGAGCCTCGGGATGCTCCTGCTACAGTGCAGGGATGCACTGTAGCGTTCTCTAGAGCATGTGGCATGCCATGGCATCATTGCATGCTCTGGACGCGTCCCAGTGTGTCCCTTAACTCTTGGGGGTTCTAGAGATGCTCTAGGAGCTAGGGGGCTAAGGAGAGTAGAGGTAAGTGGAGGGAGAGGTAGAAATGCTGCTACCATAGCTTTCCAGAGGGGTAAAATAGGGTTTCTACCCCCCACCCCCACCCCAATCATTGACCTGAGGCCTTGGTTTTCTTACTGGGGGTAGAAGAGGACTAGGAAGCACTGTGGTAAAAAGTTGAGGTGAAGGAGAAGAGTAGAAGTGGTCAAAACAGAGGATTTACCATTTCACCAGAAGGTGTTTGATGAGGTTTTGAGCAAGATAATTTTATCCACTTACTTTGAGATTTAATGGGAGTGAATGGTGAGTAACAATGAGATGAATCACAAGGTTTGAGCCTATTTGAGGAAAGTTGATAATGTAAACTTTGTAAACCCTAGAAATTAACAGAATCAGGTTTCTGCAGATCTAGTCATGCTAAGCTAATCTCCTTGATGCACCACTTGGTGTAGTGTCATAATTTGGGTATTAGAGTATCTCTACAAAGTTTGAGATCAATTGGGAATATTTGACAATGCAAAGTTGCCCAAATTTGGATCTGGACAGATGGGGTTTTGGGATAATTTGGTGAATCAAAACAGTTGGGATTGAGGTGAAACCTTGCAATATCATCACATATAGCATGTGTGACTTGCTAGAATTTTCCTAGATTTATTTGAGAATATTTCTTATAGAAATATTTCAAAATCTTGAAATAGGCAGAAAGGGTTTTGAGGGGTTTTGTCCAATATTTTGAACATGACCATGTGTTGAAACTCATATATATGGAAAATATATGTCCACTAAGTTTCCCTAAATTTTATCAAATATTTTGAAAGCATAAAAATATTTTTTCCCTATAAAAGACCATTTCTGGCCTTAAGAAAAAGCCTTTAAATAAAATAGGAAAATAATCTGTAAAAATAATATTGGGTGGTTTTGGGAGGCCTTATTTGTAGTAGGTTCCAAAGAAAGTATTTGGGGCTGAACATTTACCCTAATTTGACGACTTGTAGTGCAAACCTCAATTCAGGGGTTTTAGAAAACCTCAATTGAATAAATGCATTTTTGGCCAAATAATATTTTATAAAAATAGTTTTAGGTCCTATACACATGTCATGATCATTGGGCAGATGTTTGGATCATGGGATTGAGTTCTTGAGAGAAGAGGAAGAAGAATCTTTGAGTGCTAAAACACAATCAACCAAACAAGCAATCACCAAACAATCAAATCATGCACAAGCACTCAAAAAGTTTTAAATGGGTCCAAATTTTATAAAATCATAGCATAGCAAGGTGATACAAACACAGGGTGTGACAACAAACCCATGTGGGCGGAGATAATGCTACCAAACATGTAACACTCTCACCAAAGCATACAATTCCTTATCATATATGGGATTGTTAAGTTGAGTGCCGAAAAGTTTCTCACTAAAATACGCAATTGGGCGCTTCTCTTGCATTAGCACACTAACTATGCCATTACCACTAGTGTCACAATACACTTCAAATGTTTTTTCAAAGTTGGGTAAGGCAAGCAAAGGTGCATGAGTAAGCACATTCTTAATCTCATGGAATGCGGTGTCTTGGGATGGTCCCCAAATAAATGGTGCATTCTTCTTGCTCAAAGCATGTACAGCATATGCAATAGTGCTAAAGTCCTTAACGAAACGACGGTAAAAACAGGCTAGTCCTAGCAAACTACGCACTTGTTGCAAATTGGTGGGTGTGGGCCAAGTTTTAATTGCATCAATTTTAGTTTCATCTACTTGAACACCCTTAGAAGATACCACAAATCCTAGGAAAACAACCTTGTCAACACCACAAGTGCATTTTTCCATGTTTGCATAAAGTTATTCATTCCTAAGAACTTGTAATACTTCCCTAACATGTTTAGCATGCTCCTCTAGTGATTCGCTAAAAACAAGGATATCATCAAAGTATACAACCACACAATAGCCAATGAGATGTCGTAAGACATAATGCATGGCACGCATAAATGTACCCGGTGATTGGGATAAACCCATAGGCATAACAACCATTCATATAGACCAAACTTAGTTATTCCTTTTTCTTTATACCAAGAAGTCATGAATGATATTGCACCCACTGAGATAGATGAAATTGATGTTACTATTAAGCTTGCAAATAGAGATACTATTTCACCGCTTGGGATAGTCAGAGATGTCAAAGTCTTGTGTGGTAAGATCAAATACCCTACAGATTTCTTAGTACTTGGATCGCATCAAGATAATTTATGTCCCATTATATTTGGTAGTAAAATCTTGAATAGTGTTAATGATGAAATTGACTCTATCAAAGAGAAGGTTAAGGTTAAATTTGGTGATGTATCTCACGAGTTAAAGTTCTCTAAGTTTAATAGACAACCTCATGATACATAATTATCCAGTATTGATGATATTATTGGTCTTGCTTCTATTGTTATACCTCCTACGGATCCTTTAGAACAATATTAGCTAGACCATAAAAATGATATGCATATGAATGAGAGAAATAAAATTGATGAAATATTCTTTAGACAAACATCGATCCTTAAGCATAACTTGTCTATTGAAACTCTGGGAGACCCTGTTCCACCTAAGAGTGATCTGGTGTTTGAAATAAAGAAGCTCCCTGATAGTTTGAAATATGCTTATCAGATGAAAAGAAAACATATCATGTCATTATCAATGCTAACCTTTCAGTCCATGAAGAAAAGATATTATTGGAAACTTTAAGGAAGCATCGTGCTGCAAGTAGATATACTCTTCATGATCTTAAGGGCATTAGTCCTACTTATATCAACACAAGATTAATATGGAACCTAACGCTAAACCATACATCGATCGTCAACGCCGCTTGAATCCAAAAATGAAGGATGTGGTAAGAACAGAAATATTAAAGCTCCTGGAGGCAGGTATAATGTATCCTACAACTGATAGGAGATGGGTAAGTCATGTTCATTGTGTCCCTAAGGAAGGAGGCATTAATGTAGTACCTAATGATAAAAATGAACTTATCCACAAAGAATTGTAATTGGTATTGGACGGTAATTTATTTTTAGGAAATTAAATAAATCTACTTGGAAAGACCATATCCTTTACCATTCATTAATCAAATGTGAGAGAGATTATCTAAGCATACACATTTTTGTTTCTTTCATGGTTATTCTGATTTTTCTCAAATATGTGTGTCACAAGAAGATCAAGAGGAAACAACTTTTACATGTCCTTTTGGAACTTATGTTTATAGATGTACGCCTTTTGGTTTATCTAATGCACCTGCTACTTTTTAAAGATTTATCTATATTATCTTTTTTTGTGAGAAAATTGTTGAGGTTTTCATGGATGATTTTTTTGTTTACGGAACTTCTTTTGATAATTGCTTGAGCACTCTTGACAAGGTTTTGCAGAGATGTGAAGAGACCAATCTCATCATGAACTGGGAGAAGTGTCACTTTATGGTGAATGAATGTATAGTCCTTGGCCATAAAATCTCTGAAAGAGGCATTGAGGTAGATAAAGCTAAAGACATAAAAGGTATAAGAAGTTTCCTAGGGCATGCTGATTTCTGTACAAGATTTATTAAAGATTTCTCTAGAATTTCAAACCCTCTTACTAATCTTCTGCAAAAAGATGTTCCATTTATTTTTCATGATGATTGTGTAGAAGCCTTTGAAATACTTAAGAAAGCCTTAATAATTGCACCTATTCTTCAACCACCTCACTGGAACCTACCCTTTGAAATAATGTGTGATGCCAGTGATTATGCTATTGGTCTTGTTCTAGGTCAAGGAATTTTAAGAAATTGAATGTAATTCATTATGCTAGTAAGACCTTGGACACCGCTCAAAGAATTTTTTCTACTAGTGAGAAAGCGTTTTTAGTAGTTGTGTTTGCATGTGATAAGTTTAGACCTTATATTGTTGATTCTAAAGTACATCAAATATCTCATGAATAATAAAGATGCTAAATCTAGGTTGATTAGGTGGGTTCTTTTACTAAAAGAGTTTTATTTGCATATTGTTGATAGGAGGGAGCTGAAACCCTGTTGCAGATAATTTATCTAGTATGGAAAATATTCTTGAGGACCCAATACTGGTTAATGATAGTTTTCATGATGAACAATAATTGTCATAAATTCTTCTACTTCCCATGATAATCCTTGGTGTGCAGATTATGCTAATTTCATTGTTGCTAAATTTATACCACCTAGTTACACTTATCAGCAAAAGAAAAAGTTCTTCTTTGATTTAAGACATTACTTTTGGGATGACCCACATCTATATAAAGAAGGAGTAGATGGTGTTATTAGATGTTGTGTACCTGAGCATGAACAGGAAATAGTCATAAAGAGGTGTCACTTCGATTCATATGGAGGACACCACGGTGGAGACAGAACTGCTCATATGGTACTGCAATCTGGTTTTTATTTGCCTACTGTCTTCAAAGATGCATGTAAGTATGTCCTCTCTTGTGATGAATGTTAAAGAATTGGTAATATTGGTAGACGTCAAGAAATGCCTATGAATTATTCACTTGTTATTGAACCTTTATATGGGACATTTTCCTCCTCTAATGGTTATACTCATATTTTAGTTCATGTTGATTACATCACTAAGTGGGTAGAAGCAATTCCATATACTAGTGCTAATCATATCACTTCTATTAAAATGCTTAAGGAAGTTATCCTAAGGTTTGGCATCCCTAGATGTCTAATGACTAATGGTGGTTCACATTTTATTCATGGTGCATTCCGTGAAACTCTAGATAAATATGATCTAAACCACATAATAGCTTCACCTTATCATCCTCGATCTAGTGGGCAAGTTGAGCTAAGCAAGAGAGAGATAAAATTAATTTTTTAAAAGATTGTTAATAGATCAAGAAAGAATTGCTCTAAGAAATTGGATGATGCATTGTGGGCATATAGAACTGCTCATAAAAATCCTACGTGTATGTCCCTGTATAAGATGATTTATGGAAAAGCATGTCATTTACCTCTTGAGTTAGAACATAAAGCTTATTGGGCAATAAAAGAAATTAATTATGATTTCACACTTGCTGGTGAAAAGAGGTTATTTGATATTAGTTCCTTACATGAACGGAGAACACAAGCTTATGAAAATGCTAAGTTATTTAAAGCAAATGTTAAGAGATGGCATCATAAAAGAATTCAGAAACGAGAATTTAATATTGGTGACAAAGTTCTTTTGTATAATTCTCGCTTTAGACGTTGTGCAGGCAAACTTCTCTCCAAATGGGAAGACCAATAAATCGTCATTAAAGTTTATCGCTCCAAAGCCATCAAGATTAATAGTGTCGAAGGTGACAATACAAATGTGGTTAATGGGCAAAGAATTAAACATTATATTGCAGGTACCCCCATTAACATGGAAACTGACATTATTCCTACAAGAGACCTTCCAGAACACTCCAGAACCTTGAAAAAGGAATATGTATGTGATACGGTAAGTAAACCGACTCTAAAAATTCCACAAAAATATTTTTCTTCGGTTTTAGAAGAAAACAGGGATTTCTATTTCTGTGCCCCTCCTTCCTTAGTTGTGCTCAGTTTTTCGCAAGGCATCTAACTTTCCTCACTTTTTCCCTCCACCACTGATCACATTCTCACAAGAGCCCAAATGGAGCCTTGTCGTTGGGTCAAAGCAGTATACCATCATCTGCTCAGTTACTAACGCGTGGGGATGGATATCATTGGATAGGTGGGCCATGGCTGTGAGATCTTTGTATGAGTGGGACCTAGGCTAGGTGTCATAGCCCGACCCTGAGTGAGCCGCCGCATCCCCACCAAGCCCCATGCCGCCACCGTTGCCGCCGACGTGGCCCTAGCAACCCAACCACACACTCCTACCATCCGCCTGAGCTCCGATGGCGCACCGAAGTGGTTCTACCGGCGGGCAGCCCTTCCTCCCATATGCAGGAACAAAAGGTGATTGTTGGCCGACCGATATGTTTCTAACTGAAACCCTGGCAATCAGGATTCGTCTATAAGTCGATTGAATGGACGATTGAGCTATCGAATTGGCGTGCATTGAGTTGGTACAATTTGCAATCATTATGGATGTTTATTTAGGATTGGATCTGAATAATAGAGTTTGTTTTTAGTTCTTTGATTTGCAAATATGGTCTTTGATTGATGACAAGCATGTTCAAGCTGGGAGAGAGCGATGGATTTGTTTTGCGCCGGGGATGAGCCCTTGCTGGGCAAGTGCAAAGAGATATTCTCCGGGTTTCTAAGCACGAAATCTCTCATGATGCACTTGCTTGGCCTGGCGTTGGAAGTGACGACGGAAGAGCGGAACGGTTACTTCCTAAAGTCAAAGGGCAATCCCAATTGAGATTCTCCTGTGGGCAATGACAGAGGCGATGGAGTCTCTAGATCGTCGACAGCGAGCCCGCCGGTACGAGTATCGCTCCCGCCTCTCCTCGCTGAATCCAAAGCCGGAAGAGCCAGTGAATTTGCGTATTATTCAGGTCATTGATGAGGAGACGGTGGAGGAGGTTATCAATGAGGATTAGGATGAAGACGAGGAAAGCTGTCAGGGGTTGGAGATCATCACATAGGAGAATGCAGAAGAGGAGTGCTATCAGGGGGTTGGAGATCATTGCAAAGGAGGAGGATGCACAAAAGAAGTCCTATTGGGGGTTTGGAGATTGATACTTGTGATCTGCCGTTGGGTTTTTCCCTGAAGAGGAGGGGATGATGCAGCACAGTATAGATAAGTATTTCCCTCGGTGAGAACCAAGGTTATCGAACCAATAGGAGGATCACATAACTTCCCGTCTTTAGCGCCTACACACAAAAGAGCACACACTTGCCCGCAACGCGGGCAAGAGGGTTGCCAATCCCCTTGAACTCGTTACTTGCAGGTGACAAGTAGTGTAGTTGATAGTTGGATAAATAGAAAATAGAAAATAAATAAAAAGTAAATAATGGTAACAAGGTATTGTGATAGAGGCAAAGTTGTCCCTATCTTTCGATGAGATGTGACTATCATCTATGGTGGAGTAGACTTTGACGATCCGACCATGAACGTGCGAGGACGCCATGCCTTAGCAATCGCTAAACCAACTCCGAGAGGTTATTGACCACGCCGGAGCATGATCAACCAGACCATGACGGTCTGTTTCCTGCATGCAAACAAAGAACAAGAAAAACTGAAATTGCAATCTGGATATTGCGAATATAAGAGGAAAGCTTTATTGATGAACGTGGGGTTCTATGATGCCTTAGTCTGGCCGTGGAACACAAACAAAGAACGCAAAGTTGCAGCTATGGCGAACTTTTAATCTAAACAAAACTCAAGTCTAAATGGCGCCTAAGGGCTTTATATATGGGTGAATAGAGGGGGATTTCGTGACCCCTTGTAGGCGGAGCCCGAAACCAACCCTAACTCGGTTTCCCCACACATACGGACTCTAAAATAGCCTATAATGTGGTATTTCAAAATTACATGGGCCTGGCACAAAAATAAGATGGGGCAACACCTATAATTGCTTATGGGCGAAATTTATGAAGTGGCATCTTGAATATTTCGTCCAAGCCTTCATGCTCTCATTATGGTGGCTTCAAAGTGCGGAAATCACCACTGGAAACTTCATTGTTCTTTCCCGCGCGCACACCTTCTTCTCAATGCTTGTTCCCGCTCCAATGGCCATCCTTCTTGTCCATGCTAGGTCCTTCATTCGTAAGTAAAACAAAAGTATATAATTTAGGCAGCATCATATGTTCATGAACATTAGAAGGATTTCAAAGAAACGGAAGTACCCCGTAATTCGATTGGCGTGCGCGAGCTCTAGTAATTGGTCCAATATTTATAGCAGCAGGGGCTTTGGGTGTAACATTAGTAGGGATGTCCTCATCATACTCTCCTTCTTGAAATGAAGTCATCCTCGACGGAAGCTCATCTTCCTCACACAAATAAGGCTTCAAATCTGCAATGTTAAATGTGGGACTAACCCCCAAACTCTGCAGGCAGCTCAAGTTTATATGCATTACCATTTATTTTCTCTAACACCTTAAAAGGACCATGAGCACATGGCATTAGCTTTGACTTGCGCAAATCAGGAAATCTATCCTTACGCAAATGTAACCAAACAAGATCTCCAGGTGCAAAGACAACATGTTTTCTACCCTTATCTCTAGCAAGTTTGTATTTAGCATTCATGCACTCAATGTTTTTGTAAGTTACCTCATGCATTTTTAGGATCAATTTAGCACGTTGTTTAGCATCAAAATTTACCTTCTCCGAAGACGGAAGAGGCAACAAATCAATAGGTGCACGAGGTATGAAACCATACATAATTTCAAAAGGGCACATCACAGTAGTAGAATGCAATGAATGATTATAAGCAAATTCAATATGAGGCAAGCATTATTCCCACATTTTCAAGTTATTCTTCAAAACATCCATAAGCATATACAATGATCTATTGACTACTTCAGTTTGTCCATCAGTTTGGGGTGACATGTAGCACTAAAAATAAGTTGAGTCCCCAACTTAGCACATAAACATCTCCAAAAGTGGCTAAAAATTTAGCATCACAATCTGAAACAATTGTATTTGGCACACCATGCAAGGGAACAATTTCACGAAAGAACAAATCAGCAACATTAACAGCGTCATCACTTTTATGACATGGTATAAAGTGTGCCATTTTTAAAAATCTATCCACGACAACAAGTATGCTATCCCTCCCCTTCTTTGTTCGAGGTAAACATCAAACAAAGTCCATAGATATATCCTCACAAGGAACACCAGCTATAGGCAAAGGCATATAGAAGCCATGAGGATTGAGTCGTGACTTAGCTTTTTGACATGTAGTGCACCGAGCAACAAAATGCTCAACATCCTGTCGCATCTTTGGCGAAAAGAAATGTGTAGCAAGTATGTCCTTTGTCTTCTTCACGCCAAAGTGTCCCATTAATCCTCCTCCATGCACCTCCTGTGGCAACAAAAGACGAACGGAGCTAGCTGGAATGCATAGCATGTTAGCACGGAACACAAATCCATCATTAATAATTAACTTGTTCCATGTTCTCCCTTCTTTACAATTCGCCAACACATCTTTGAATTCAACATCATGCAAATATTGATCTTTGATGGTTGCCAAACCAAATATTTTAAAGTCAAGTTGTGAAAGCATAGTATAGCGACGAGACAATGCATCAGCAATAACATTTTTTTTCCCTCTTGTGTTTAATGACATAAGGGAAAGTTTCAATGAATTCAACCCATTCAGCATGTCTATGGTTCAGTTTTGCTTGACTTTTAATATGTTTCAAAGATTCATGATAAGAATGTATAACAAATTCTTGGGGCCATAAATAATATTGCCATGTTTCCAAAGTCTGAACAAGAGCATATAATTCCTTATCATAAGTAGAATAATTCAGACTAGGCCCACTCAATTTTTCAGAAAAATATGCAACAGGTTTACCATCTTGTAGTAACACACCTCCTAATTCAATTCCACTAGCATCACATTCAAGCTCAGAAGTCTTATTAAAATCAGGAAGTTGGAGTAAGGGAGCATGTCTTAACTTATCTTTCAATACCGTGAAGGCTTCTTCCTATGCGGCACCCCAAGTAAAAGGCACATCCTTCTTTGTAAGCTCATTAAGAGGTGCAACAATGGTGCTCAAATCTCTCACAAAACGCATAGAGAAACCAGCAAAGCCAAGAAAACTCCTCACTTGTGTGATCATTTTGGGCTGCGGCCAACTCTCAATTGCTTCAATCTTGGCTTTATGAACTTCCTGCGGAGTAACAACATAGCCAAAAAAAGATAGTCGATCGGTGCAAAAGGTGCACTTCCCAAGGTTACCAAACAAACGTGCATCACGTAGAGCAATAAAAACAACACATAAATGTTCCAAGTGTTCCTCCAAAGATCTACTATAGATCAGTATACCATCAAAATAGACTACCACATATCATCCAATGAAAGTACGTAAACCTTGTTCATTAATCTCATGGAAGTACTAAGTGGATTAGTTAACCCAAAAGGCATGACTACCACTCATATAATCCAAACTTAGTTTTAAATGTTGTTTTCCGTTCATCTCCCAATTTCAAACGAATTTGATGGTATCCACTACGCAAATCAACTTTGGAGAAAATTGTAGAGCCACTTAATCCATCAAGCATATCATCTAGCCTAGGAATAGGATGACGATAACGAATAGTAATATTATTAATGTCTCTACAATCAACACACATACGTGATGTACCATCCTTTTTCGGCACTAGAATAATAGGAACAACACAAGGACTAAAGGATTCGTGTATATAACCTTTGTCGAGCAGCTCCTGTACTTGACGCATAATCTCCGTCGTCTCCTCTGGATTGGTACGATACAGCGCACGGTTGGGTAGCGATGCACCGGGAATTAAGTCAATCTAATGCTCAATCCCTCTAATAGGTGGTAATCCCGGTGGCACGTCTTGTGGAAAGACATCAGCGAACTCCTGCACGATGTTAGTGACAGCAGGAGGCAAAGAGGGAGGCACGTCCTCGAATGAAAGTAATACCTCTTTGCACACATAAGCATAACAAACCGTTGTTCTAACATCCAAATCAGTAATATCATATTTAGTGGCAAGTAAACATCCACTCTTCAGTTTTATTTCAAATGCAACACTAGATGATGGTTGATTAGGCTTATTATGTTGCTCAAATTCCTTTGCCACAATCTGGTTTTCACTTTTACTTTGCTCATGTTTTGCTTTACTAGCTCCAGCAATGTCATCTTTCATAATACGTTCAGGGGACATAGGAAGCAAAGTTATATTTTTATGCTTAAGAACAAGAGTATACTGATTTGTCCTACCATGGTGTACATAATTTTTATCAAATTGCCATGGTCTACCAAGTAAAATGGAGCATGCTTGCATGGGTATGTTGGGGAACGTTGCATGGGAAACAAAATTTTTCCTACGTACACACAAGATCTATCCAGGGTGATGAGCATCTACGAGAGGGAGAGTGAATCTACATACCCTTGTAGATCGCTAAGCAGAAGCGTTAAGAAACGCGGTTCATGTAGTCGAACGTCTCCGCGATCCAAATCGCAAGTCGTCCCTCGATCCGATCATGAACTAGTGCCGAACGGACGGCACCTCCGCGTTCAACACACGTACGGCTTGATGACGCCTTCACCTCCTCGATCCAGCGAGCGATGATGAAGTAGTAGATGAGTTCCGGCAGCACGACGGTGTGTTGATGGTGGTGAGGAACAATCTCTGCAGGGCTTCGCCAAGCACTACGGAGATTATGACGGGAGAACTAGAGGGTTAGGGTTGCCGACACACGGCTTGGGAAATATTGATGTCTCTCGTGTGCTAGCCCTGCCCCTCTATTTATATGTTGAGCCCTGGGGTCTAAACTTGGAGAGAAAGCCTCCACAAGGTCGGTTTTGCTCGCACAAGGTCGGTTTGGCCCGCACGGAAAGAGTCTAACTCGGATTCTAGCAGTATCGCGTACAAGCGGTAGTACCGCTTGAGCGGTAGTGCCGCTTTCACATGAGCGGTAGTACCGCTTACGCGGTAGTACTGCCTTACTAGCGGTAGTACCGCTTAAGGCAGCAGCAAAACTTCCTTTTGCACTTTCCAATACCTCGTGGGCTTTACCCCTTTCGCCCATAAAGTGTTGCTGCACCCGAACACTTCGGTAAACATCCGGAACCCCTTCCGGTGAATTCCGGAACCCTTCCGGACATCAAAACACTATTATCACATATATCAATCTTTACCTCCGGACTATTCCGGAGTTCCTCGTCATGTCCGGGATCTTATCCGGAACTCTGAACAACCTTCGGTCACCAACAAAACAACTCAACTATACTAATCGTCACCAAACGTTAAGTGTGTAGACCCTGCGGGTTCGAGAACTATGTAGACATGACCGAGACACCTCTACGATCAATAACCAATAGCGGGACCTGGATGCCCATATTGGCTCCTACATATTCTACGAAGATCTTTATCGGTCGAACCTCTATGTCAAGGATTCAGTTAATCCCGTATACTGTTCCCTTTGTTCTTCGGTATGTTACTTGCCCGAGATTCGATCGTCGGTATCTCTATACCTAGTTCAATCTCGTTACTGGCAAGTCTCTTTACTCGTTCCGTAATACAATATCTCGTGGCTAACACTTTAGTCACATTGCTTGCAAGGCTCATTGTGATGTTGTATTACCGAGTGGGCCCTGAGATACCTCGCCGTCACACGGAGTAACAAATCCCAGTCTTGATCCATGCCAACCCAACAGACATCCTCGGAGATACCTGTAGAGCACCTTTATAGTCACCCAGTTACGTTGCGACGTTTGATACACACAAGGTACTCCTCCGATGTCAGGGAGTTGCATGATCTCATGGTCATAGGAACAGATACTTGACATGCAGAAAAACAATAGCAATAAATTGACACGATCACATGCTACGTTTATAGTTTGGGTCTTGTCCATCACATCATTCTCCTAATGATGTGATCCCGTTATCAAATGACATCTCATGTCCATGGCTAGGAAACCTTAACCATCTTTGATCAACGAGCTAGTTAACTAGAGGCTTACTAGGGACACAGTGTTGTCTATGTACCCACACATGTATTTGAGTTTCCAATCAATACAATTATAGCATGGATAATAAAAGATTATCATGAACAAGGAAATATAATAATAACTAATTTATTATTGCCTCTAGGGCATATTTCCAACAGTCTCCCACTTCCACTAGAGTCAATAATCTAGTTCACATCACTATGTGATTTACATTGTAATGAATCGAACACCCATACAGTTCTGGTGTTGTTCATGTTTAGCCCTTGGAAGAGGTTTAGTCATCGGATCTGCAACATTCAGATCCGTGTGTACTTTGCAAATATTTATGTCGTCCTCCTTGATGTAATCGCGGATGGAATTGAAACGTCGCTTTATGTGTCTGGTCCTCTTGTGAAATCTTGGTTCCTTGGCTAGAGCAATGGCACCAGTATTATCACAAAACAGAGTCATTGGGTTAAGCGCACTAGGCACTACTCCAAGATCTGTCATGAACTCCTTCATCCAGACACCTTCCTTCGCCGCCTCCGAGGCAGCGATGTACTCCGCTTCGCATGTAGAATCAGCTACCACGCTTTGCTTGGAACTGCACCACCTAACCGCACCCCCATTAAGAATAAATACGTATCCGGTTTGTGACTTAGAGTCATCCGGATCAGTGTCAAAGCTTGCATCGACGTAACCCTTTACGACGAGCTCTTGATCACCTCCATAAACGAGAAACATGTCCTTAGTCCTTTTCAGGTACTTCAGGATATTCTTGACCGCCGTCCAGTGTTCCATTCCTGGATCACTTTGAAACCTTCCGACCATACTTATGGCAAGGCTGACATCGGGTCTTGTGCACAGCATTGCATACATGATAGAGCCTATGGCTGAAGCATAGGGGATGACACTCATCTTTTCTCTATCTCTTGCAGTCACTGGGCATTGAGTCTTACTCAACTTCACACCTTGCAAAACAGGCAAGAACCCCTTCTTGGACTGATCCATTTTGAACTTCTTCAAAATCTTATCAAGGTATGTGCTTTGTGAAAGTCCTATTAAACGTCTTGATCTATCTCTATAGATCTTGATGCCTAATATGAAAGCAGCTTCTCCTAGGTCCTTCATTAAAAAACTCTTGTTCAAATATTCCTTCACGCCTTCCAACATTTCTATATTGTTTCCAATCAGTAATATGTCATCCACATATAATATTAGAAACGCTATAGAGCTCCCACTCACTTTCTTGTAAATACAAGCTTCTCCGTAAACTTGTATAAACTCGAACGCTTTGATCACCTCATCAAAGCGAAGATTCCAACTCCGAGATGCTTGCACCAGTCCATAAATGGATCGCTGGAGTTTGCAAACTTTGTCAGCATTCTCTGGATCGACAAAACCTTCTGGTTGCATCATATACAACTCTTCCTTAAGGAAACCGTTAAGGAACGCTGTTTTGACATCCATCTGCCAAATTTCATAATCGAAAAAGGCAGCTATTGCTAACATGATTCTGACGGACTTAAGCATCGCTACGGGTGAGAAGGTCTCATCGTAGTCAACTCCTTGAACTTGTGAAAAACCCTTTGCCACAAGTCGAGCTTTATAGACGGTGACATTACCGTCCGCGTCCGTCTTCCTCTTAAAGATCCATTTGTTCTGAATGGCCTTACGCCCTTCAGGTAATACTTCCAAAGTCCATACTTTGTTTTCATACATGGATCCCATCTCGGATTTCATGGCCTCTAACCACTTCTCGGAATCCGGGCCCATCATCGCTTCTCCATAGCTCGTAGGTTCATCGTTGTCTAACAACATGACCTCTAAGACAGGGTTGCCGTACCACTCAGGAGTAGTACGCGTCCTTGTCGACCTACGAGGTTCGATAGCAACTTGATCCAAAGCTTCATGATCATCATCATTAACTTCCTCTTCAACTGATGCAGGCTCTACAGAAACATCTTTCTATGCTGCGCTACTCTCAGGTTGAAGTAAAGGTTCAACAACCTCATCAAGTTCTATCTTCCTCCCACTCAATTCTTTCGAGAGAAACTCTTTCTCAAGAAATGTTCCGTTTTTAGCGACAAACACTTTGCCTTCGGATCTGAGGTAGAAGGTATACCCAACTGTCTCTTTTGGGTATCCTATGAAGACGCATTTCTCCGCTTTGGGTTCCAGCTTTTCAGGCTGAAGCTTTTTGACATAAGCATCACATCCCCAAACTTTAAGAAACGACAGCTTTGGCTTCTTGCCAAACCAAAGTTCATAAGGCGTCGTCTCAACGGATTTCGATGGTGCCCTATTTAAAGTGAATGCAGCTGTCTCTAATGCATAACCCCAAAACGATAGTGGCAAATCGGCAAGAAACATCATAGATCGCGCCATATCCAATAAGGTTCGATTACGACGTTCGGACACACCATTACGCTGTGGTGTTCCAGGCGGTGTCAGTTGTGAAACAATTCCACATTGTCTTAAGTGACTGCCAAACTCATAACTCAGATATTCTCCTCCTCGATCAGATCGTAGGAATTTAATCTTCTTATTACGATGATTCTCAACTTCACTCTGAAATTGTTTCAACTTTTCAAATGTTTCAGACTTGTGTTTCATTAAGTAAATATACCCATATCTACTTAAGTCATTAGTGAAGGTGAGAAAGTAACGATAACCACCGCGCGCCTCAATACTCATCGGACCGCACACATCAGTATGTATGATTTCCAATAAGTCACTTGCCCGTTCCATTGTTCTAGAGAACGGCGTTTTAGTCATCTTGCCCATGAGGCATGGCTCACATGTGTCAAGTGATTCAAAATCAAGTGACTCCAAAAGTCCATCAGCATGGAGCTTCCTCATGCGTTTTACGCCAATATGACCTAAACGGCAGTGCCACAAGAAAGTGGTATTATCATTATCAATTCTACATCTTTTGCCAACAATGTTATGAACATGTGTATCATTACTATCGAGATCCTATAAGAATAAACCCCTCACATCGGGTGCATGGCCATAAAAGATATTACTCATATAAATAGAACAACCATTATTCTCTGATTTAAATGAGTAACCGTCTCGCAATAAACAAGATCCAGATATAATGTTCATGCTTAACGCAGGCACTAAATAACAATTATTCAGGTTCATCACTAATCCCGATGGTAATCGAAGAGCGAGCGTGCCGACGGCGATCACATCAACCTTGGAACCATTTCCCACGCGCATCGTCACTTCGTCCTTTGCCAGCCTCCGTTTATTCCTCAGTTCCTGTTTTGAGTTGCAAATATGAGCAACCGCACCGGTATCAAATACCCAGGCACTACAACGAGAGTTGGTAAGGTACACATCAATAACATGTATATCATATATACCTTGTTTGTTGTTGGCCGCCTTCTTGTCAGCCAAATACTTGGGGCAGTTCCGCTTCCAGTGTCCAGTTCCCTTGCAATGAAAACACACAGTTTCTGGTTTGGGTCCAGCCTTGGGTTTCTTCACGAGAGGAGCAACTGCTTTGCCACTCTTCTTGGAGTTACCCTTCTTACCCTCGCCATTTTTCTTGAAACTAGTGGTTTTATTGACCATCAACACTTGATGCTCCTTCTGAATTTCAGACTCAGCGGCTTTCAGCATCGCAAACAACTCGACGACTGACTTGTTCATCCCGTGCATGTTATAGTTCAACACGAAGCTCTTGTAGCTAGGTGGCAATGATTGAAGAACTCTGTCAGTGATAGCCTCTGGCGGAAGGGGCATCCCCAATTCAGCCAGACGGGTGGAGTACCCAGACATTCTGAGTACGTGATCACTGATAGACCCGTTCTCCTCCATCTTGCAAGCATAGAACTTATCGGAGATCTCATATCTCTCGATCCGGGCATTCTTCTGAAAGATAAACTTCAATTCCTGGAACATCTCATATGCTCCATGACGTTCAAAACGTCTTTGAAGTCCCGGTTCTAAGCCATACAATATTGCACATTGAACTATTGAGTAATCTTCAGAACGAGCCTGCCAGGCGTTCACAACGTCTAGAGACTCAACTGGAGCGGGTGGATCACCAAGCGGTGCATCAAGGACATAAGCCTTCTGGGAAGCCGTAAGGATAATCCTTAGATTACGGGCCCAATCCACAAAGTTACTTCCATCATCTTTCAATTTAGCTTTCTCTAGGAACGCATTAAAATTCAGGGGTGCTACTGCGCGAGCCATGATCTACAACATAAATATTGCAAAGACAACTTAGACTATTGTTCAAGATAATGAGTTTAGTTAATCATATTACTTAAAAACTCCCACTCAAATTGACATCCCTCCGGTCATTCGAGTGTAACATGATCCAAATCCACCAACTCAAGTCCGATCATCACGTGAGTTGAGGTGGTTTCAATGGTGAACATCTTCATGTTGATCATATCTACTATATGACACATGTTCGACCTTTCGGTCTCTTGTGTTCCGAGGTCATGTCTATACATGCTAGGCTCGTCAAGTTTAACCCGAGTGTTCTGCATGTGCAACACTGGCTTGCACCCGTTGAATGTGAACGTAGAGTCTATCACACCCGATCATCACGTGGTGTCTCGAAACGACGAACTTTCGCAACGGTGCACACTCGGGGAGAACACAATTTTATCTTGAAATTTAAGTGAGGGATCACCTTATAATGCTACCGTCGTCCTAAGCAAAATAAGATGCATAAAAGGATTAACATCATATGCAAATCATAAGTGACATGATATGGCCATGAACTTGTGCTTTTGATCTCCATCTCCAAAGCACCGGCATGATCTCCATCGTCACCGGCATGACACCATGATCTCCATCATCTTGATCTCCATCAACATGTCGCCATGAGGTTGTCTCGCCGACTGTTGCTTCCACGACTATTGCTAACTCATAGCGATAAAGTAAAGCAAAACGGCGAAAATAATTAAAGACAACTCTATGGCTCCTGCCAGTTGCCGTACTCATCGACATGCAAGTCGTGATATTCTATACAACACATGATCATCTCATACATCACATATATCTCATCATGTAATTGGCCATATCACATCACAACATACCCTGCAAAAACAAGTTAGACGTCCTCTAATTGTTGTTGCAAATTTTACGTGGCTGCTACGGGTTTGCAAGAACCGTTCTTACCTACGCAAAACCACAACGTGGTGTAGTGATTGCTTTTTGATCTTCTAAAAGAACCCTCTTCATTGAAATTGATTCAACTAAAGTGAGAGAGACAGACACCTGCTAGCCATCTTTATGCAACGAAGTTACATGTCAGTTGAAGGAACCTGTCTCGCGTAAGCGTACGCGTAATATCGGTCCGGGCCGCTTCATCTCACAATACCGCCGAATCAAGTATCAACTAGTAACGGCAAGCAATATGTATACACCCACGCCCACAACTCGTTTGTGTTCTACTCGAGATCTCATCTACCCATAGACCTAGCTCAGATGCCACTGTTGGGGAACGTTGCATGGGTAACAAAAGTTTTCCTACGCACACACAAGATCTATCCATGGTGATGAGCATCTACGAGAGGGAGAGTGAATCTACATACCCTTGTAGATCGCTAAGCGGAAGCGTTAAGAAACGCGGTTGATGTAGTCGAACGTCTCCGCGATCCAAATCGCAAGTCGTCCCTCGATCCGATCACGAACTAGTGCCGAACGAACGGCACCTCCACATTCAACACACGTATGGCTTGATGACGCCTTCACCTCCTCGATCCAGCGAGCGATGATGAAGTAGTAGATGAGTTCCGGCAGAACGACGGCATGGTGATGGTGGTGAGGAACAATCTCTGCAGGGCTTCGCCAAGCACTACGGAGATTATGACGGGAGAACTCGAGGGTTAGGGTTGCCGACACACGGCTTGGGAAATATTGATGTCTCTCGTGTGCTAGCCCTGCCCCTCTATTTATATGTTGAGCCCTGGGGTCTAAACTTGGAGAGAAAGCCTCGACAAGGTCGGTTTTGCCCGCACAAGGTCGGTTTGGCCCGCACGGAAAGAGTCTAACTCGGATTCCAGCAGTATCGCGTACAAGCGGTAGTACCGCTCACGAGCGGTAGTACCGCTTGAGCGGTAGTACCGCTTTCACATGAGCGGTAGTACCGCTTACGCGGTAGTACTGCCTTACTAGCGGTAGTACCGCTTAAGGCAGCAGCAAAACTTCCTTTTGCACTTTCCAATTCCTCGTGGGCTTTACCCCTTTGGCCCATAAAGTGTTGCTGCACCCGAACACTTCGGTAAACATCCGGAACCCCTTCCGGTGAATTCTGGAACCCTTCCGGAGATCAAAACACTATTATCACATATATCAATCTTTACCTCTGGACTATTCCGGAGTTCCTCGTCATGTCCGGGATCTTATCCGGAACTCCGAACAACCTTCGGTCACCAACAAAATAACTCAACTATACTAATCGTCACCAAACGTTAAGTGTGTAGACCCTGCGGGTTCGAGAACTATGTAGACATGACCGAGACACCTCTACGATCAATAACCAATAGCGGGACCTAGATGCCCATATTGGCTCCTACATATTCTACGAAGATCTTTATCGGTCGAACCTCTATCTCAAGGATTCAGTTAATCCCGTATACTGTTCCCTTTGTTCTTCGGTATGTTACTTGCCCGAGATTCGATCGTCGGTATCTCTATACCTAGTTCAATCTCGTTACTGGCAAGTCTCTTTACTCATTCCGTAATACAAGATCTCGTGGCTAACACTTTAGTCACATTGCTTGCAAGGCTCATTGTGATGTTGTATTACCGAGTGGGCCCTGAGATACCTCTCCGTCACACGGAGTAACAAATCCCAGTCTTGATCCATGCCAACCCAACAGACATCCTCGGAGATACCTGTAGAGCACCTTTATAGTCACCCAGCTACGTTGCGACGTTTGATACACACAAGGTACTCCTCAGATGTCAGGGAGTTGCATGATCTCATGGTCATAGGAACAGATACTTGACATGCAGAAAAACAATAGCAATAAACTGACACGATCACATGCTACGTTTATAGTTTGGGTCTTGTCCATCACATCATTCTCCTAATGATGTGATCCTGTTATCAAATGACATCTCATGTCCATGGCTAGGAAACCTTAACCATCTTTGATCAACGAGCTAGTTAACTAGAGGCTTACTAGGGACACAATGTTGTCTATGTACCCACACATGTATTTGAGTTTCCAATCAATATAATTATAGCATGGATAATAAACGATTATCATGAACAAGGAAATATAATAATAACTAATTTATTATTGCCTCTAGGGCATATTTCCAACAGGGTACCACATCACAATCAACATAATCAGAATATGTAGCAATGCTAAAGTGCACACGAACAGTACATGTTACCTTAACTTTGCCACTGTTGTTGAACCACTAGATGTAATATGGATGATGATGTGGTCTGGTGGTTAGAGACAGCTGCTCCACCATCACAATGCAAGCCAAGTTGTTGCAACCCATCGATAATGACGCGAACGGAAAGTTCCTGCACAACTCCGTTTGTATGGAACAAGTTGTGCCTCTGATTTTTCTCAACCTGTGTAACCTACACACTCAAAACATGTTGAGCAACTAAACTTTCATACTTGTCAGCGTAGTCAACAGCCATGTATTGTGTCTCTAATTCAGTATCCTCGGCACCCTGTTGTTCACTCGCAATAAGAACCAACGTCTCCTCATCATAATCACTAGCGGAGTCATATCCTCCATTAATAATCATCACATGCTAGGATTGGCCTTCTCTTGCATAGTGACCTCCACCCTTGCAACGATGACATATAACCTCATGTGTTTGGCATGTTGATGCAATGAATGAAGAAGATCTCTGTGCAGGCCCTGAAGGTGTGCTCTTAGCGGAGGGTGGTGGTGGGGCATGTTTCCTTGTATATCGGTTGGAGTTGGCGGCTGAAGTACGCGGTGATGTAGTAGGATGTGTGGAAGTAGATGATGTATGTGGCGTCCATGATGAAGTTAGACTTGCAGAAAAAATTAGTTCTTGCCAATGCCTGTCGATCCTGCACTTCACGTTTAGCTTTGCGAACAAGATGGAATAAACGAGTGATGGTGTTATACTCCATATATTCTAAAATAGTATGAATCTTCCTGTTTAATCCACCCATAAAACATGCAAGCATAGCTTCATTTTCCTCAACAACAACACATCTAATCATGCCAGTTTGTAATACCTGATAATATTTCTCAACTAAATTTTTTCCTTGTCTTCAACGCTGTAAATTTTGAAGCAATTCACGTTGATAATATGGTGGAACCCAACGATTATGCATAGCAGTTTTCAAAGCAGCCCAGGTAGTAGAGATATTATCATGATGTATTCTACAATGTTCAGTCCACCAAACACAAGCAAAACTAGTGAATGCACAAACAGCAGCAACAACACGTCTATCCTCCGGAAATTGTAAGCATGTAAAACGTTGTTCTGTTTCTAACTCCCAAGTAAGATATATATCAGGATCATATCTACCCTCAAATGTCAGAATATTCAATTTAAGTTCAGGGAGATGGTCATGATCCCGTACCAGAGGGGGTGGTGTAGCCCTACCATTGCGATTGTATGCATGTGGACGACCTGGTGCTTGTGCTGGTGGTTGCCCCTGGTGCTGATTGGGAGCAACCTCCCCCTCATCATCGTAGTCCTTATTCTGCTCAACGACAGTAGCAGCAGCAGCTACAGAAACCGCAGCAGTATCAACGGCACCCGAATTTTGGCCTTGACCGATAGGCACACGTTGTGCGCGTCCTGCGAAATTCGGACGATGTTGTTGTTGTTGCAGAGGTCTGACAGGTGCGGCTGGTGGTGGTAGACGTGCAAGCACCTCATCGAACTTAGCATCCATCTTGGTGTCGAACATCTTCTCTAGACGATCTAACTTCTCCATGGCCTCTCCCAAGCTGGTCACCAAGTCATCCACCTGTTCACCCATCATTTGCTGAAATTTATCATGGAGCTCCTTGTTGGTCATGCTCTCCCAGTCGATCTTGTCAATTTGTGATCCTGTCATGGTTAGCAGCAATAGGAACACACAAGAATATGAACCTACAGACTACTGGGAAGTGGTGGTGGTGGTGGTGGTGGTCACAAATCCGTCAAGCAAATCTCAAATTCTAACCAGTTCTTGCCCAGCAGCAGGCGGTGATCGACAACCGTTGTAGTCAAAAACCCTCATAGCTTGGATAGAGCGATTGCCAGGTGTTGTCAAACCCACGAAGTAGATGTATGTGGAGCTGGGAAGGCTTATAATATGGTAGCAGAAAGGGTCAGCAACAATCAATTCAGAGATGCAAAGCTGAATAAACGCTCAACAATAGTACTGTGCTGGTCCTAGGCTAGACCGTGCTAGAGACGCGATCCTAGAACACTAACAAAATCACGGTGCTGCACGTAAACAAGGGAGGAGCACACTCTGAATCTATTTTTTTTGCTCTCTCTGTTTTTTTGCTCTGCAACAAATTATTTTGAGAAAGTCTACAAATGGTCTAAAAACTACCTAGCTAGAATTTTCCAGACTTAGTTTTTTTAAACTGGAACTATTTTTCTTCTACGTGTATCACGGAAGTTGGGGAGTCAGACTTGCCCACGACACATACTAGGGCGTCATCTGGAAATAAAAAACAGAGAAGCAAATATTGGACTCAGACTTGGACTGGTGGCGGAGATGAATCTGGTGGAACTCGGACTGGTGGCGGAGATATGTACGGGTGATGGAACATGGACTGGCGGCGGATCTGTGATGGAGGTGGACTCAGATTTGCGTGATGGCGGATATGTGGTGGTATATATGGACTTGGATCGGTGGCAGATATGTGGTGGTGGTATATGGCAGCGGTGATGTATCTGATGTGGTGGTGGTATATGGCAGCGATCAAGATGGTGCGGCGGTGGCGTGACAACCTGTGAACAGAAATCGAAACTCTAAAAGACTAGACACTAAGACCAGCAACTCGACATGACGATGCAACCGCAAATTCAACAAAGCAAAACACCTAACAAAAAATTATAAAAGGATCAGATTGGTTCGGATAAGATGAACTAACCCTAATTTTTTTGGTGGCTTTTTCGTGGACTATAGGTATGAAGAATATATGTGATCTAAACTACAAAAAACTGGTAAAATCTCACCGAGCAACCTGGAAATCTGATACCACTTGATAGTGGCGAAGTTATCCTTCTCTTTCGATGAGATGTGACTATCGTTTATGGTGGAGTAGACTTTGACGATCCGACTACGAACGTGCGAGGACGTTGCGCCTTAGCAATCGCTAAACCAACTCTGAGAGGTTATTGACCATGCCGGAGCATGATCAACCTGACCACGAGGGTATGTTTCCTGCATGCAAACAAAGAACAAGCAAGAAACTGAAATTGCAATCTGGATATTGCAAATATAAGAGGAAAGCATTATTGATGAAAGTGGGGTTCTGTGACATCTTGGTCTGGTCGTGGAACATAAATGAAGGACGCGAAGTTGCAGCTATGGGAAACTATTAATCTAAAAAAAACCCAAGTCTAAACGGTGCCCTAAGGGCTGTATATATCGGGGAATAGAAGGGAATTTCATGGCCCCTTGGAGGAGGGGTCCGAAAAAATCCCTAACTCAGTTTCCCCACACATACGGACTCTAAAAATAGCCTATGATAAGGTATTGTGAAATTACATGGTCCTAGCCCAAAAGTAAGGTGGCGCAACACCTATAATAGCCTATGGATGAAATTTATAAAGTGGCGTCTTGAATATTTCGTCCAAGCCTTCATGCTTTCCTTATGCTGGCTTTAAAGTGCGAAAATCACCACTGAAAGCTCCATTGTTCTTTCCCGCGCACGTACCTTATTCTCCATGCTTGTTCCCGCTCCAATGGCCATCCTTGTTGTCCATGCTAGGTCCTTCATTCATAAGTAAAACAAAAGTATCTAATTTAGGCAGCATCATATGTTCATGAACATTAGAAGTATTTCCAAGAAACGAAAGTACCTGGTAATTCAATTGGCGTGCGCGAGCTCTAGTAACTGGTCCAGTATGTATAGAAGCAGGGTTGTGTGTGTAACATTAGTAGGGATGTCCTCATCATATTGAGAGCGTTTGTATATATATATATATATGTGTGTGTGTGTGTGTGTGTGTGTGTGTGTGTGTGTGTGTGTGTGTGTGTGTGTGTGTGTGTGTGTCTGTGTGAGTAGACCCGGGGGCCATAGTGTTTGCTAGAGGCTTCTCTCTCGAAGAAAGCATAAGGTGGGTAAAGAAATTATTGTTGGGCAATTGATAGAAAAGCGCAAAGTTATGCAATATTTATTCACGGCAATGATCATGCATATAGGCATCACGTTCATAAACAACTAGACCGACTCCTGCCTGCATCTACTACTATTACTCCACCCATCGACCGCTATCCAGCATGCATCTATAGTATTAAGTAAACAGAGTAATGCTTGGAGAATGATGACATGATGTAGACAAAGAAAATCCAATTAATATGAATAAACCCCGTTGTTTTACCCTTAGTGGCAGCAATACAAATAAGTGTCTTGTCACCTACTTTGTCACTTGGATATAGAGCACCGCAAGATTGAACCCACTACAACGCACCTCTCCCACTGTAGATAAACCAATCTAGTTGGCCAAACTAAACCGATAGATTGGAGAGAATTATGATGCTATAACAATCATTCAAATAAAATACCAGCAAGTATTCAATATCTTTTCATGAATAATCTGAACATAAACCCACAATTCATCGGATCCCAACAAACACACCGCAAAGAGTGATTACATGAGATAGATCACCGCAAGAATCGTGGTGATCATGGCAACAAAGAACATAGAGAGAGAGAGAGAGATCTAGGTACTAACTACAGACCCGTAGGTCTACGGTGAACTACTCACACATCACCATGGGAGCAGCAAGTTTGATGTAGAGGCCCTCCGTGATCGATCCCCCCCCCCCCAGCAGGGCACCGGAATAGGGCTCCAGATGGGGACATGGCGGAACAAAGACTTGTGGCGGCGGAAAAAGTGTTTCGATAGGCTCTCTATGGTTTTGGGGATTAACGAGAATTTATAGGCCAGAGAACAACGCCAGAGGGTCGGGGAGGTGGCCCCCAGACATCAGGGCGCGGCCACCCTTGAGCACGCCCTATTGGCTTGGGGGCACCTCGTGTGGCCCCTGGTCTCCCTCTGAAGCTTCCAGGTCCTTATTTTGTCCAGAAAAAATAGTCAAAAAGTTTTGGGGTATTTGGACTTTGTTTGGTATGGTATTCCTGAAAAGCCAAAAACATGCAGAAAATAGGAACTGGCACTTGGCACTGGTTTAATAGGTCAGTGCTAAAAAATATATGAATCAGCAAATAAATGCCCAAAAAGTGTCCTACAGTGGTAATATTATAGCATGGAACAATCAAAAATTATAGATACGTTGGAGACGCATCAGAGATCATCGCTCATCCTGGTCAGGCATACATGAATTTAGCTTTTAATGTGGAAGATGAGGATGAGCAGATGGTTGACGAGGAGTGGTTTGAGGCTGATGCTGGCAACGATCTGGCGCTGGTCACCGTGGAGGCCAAGGCTGGCTGCAAGAATGCCCAATAGTGGTGGAGCAATATGAGTCTCGGCGCAGTTTGAGCGGAATGCTCGACGCTCCAGCTGTCGTCTAGCTCCCCATCTAAAGCGTATCAGTGGTTTATTTTGGTGCTTGTAGCTAGTGCTGAGGATCTAACATGTGGATGCCCTTTTAACTAAAAACAATATGTTATTTGAATGTCTTTAATTAGTAGTTGTATGTGCTACTTGTGAGCTGCGTTGGGATCTTCCCCGAAGAGGAGAGGAGGTGCAACACAGTAGGGATAAGTATTTCCCTTAGTGAGAACCAAGGTTATCGAACAATAGAAAAACCAAGCAAATGTCCCTCGACAACAACTACACATACAAAACCAAACATTTGCACCGAACGCGGGCAAGAGGGCTGTCAAACCCCTTGAACTCGTTACTAGGATGGATTAAATCTTGATAGAGATAGATATTATAAAAGCAAAATAAAATAAAAGTAAATAAAATGCAGCAAGGTATTTTTTGAAGTTTTTGTATTTATGTGTAAGTAGACCCGCGTGCCATAGTTTTCGCTATAGGCTTCTCTCTTGAAAATAGGATGCGGTGGGTTGACAAATTTCTGTTGGGCAATTGACAGAATTGCGCATAGTCATAAAAAGTTACTCACGGCAATGATCAGTATGTAGGCATCACGTCCATAAACCTATAGACCAAAACGATTCTGCATCCACTACTATTACTCCACTTCGAGAGCGCTTCTATGCTTGCCTCTCTAGGTATTAAGTTCATAAAAAAGAGGGTAATGCTTGGAGCAAGGTGACATGATGTAGACAAACTAAGACAAGCAATACATTCAGATCCTGTCATTTTATCCTTAATGGCAACAATGCAAACACGTATCTTGTCCCCTTCTATCACGTGGATATAGAGCACCGCAAGATTGAACCCACTACAGCACCCCACTCCAGCTGAAGATAAATCAATCTAGTTGGCCAAACCAAACCTATAGCTCGGAGAGAAATACGAAGCTACAATAATCAAGCATAATAGAATTAAGAGGAAACTCAATTACTTTCAATGAATAATCTGATCATAAACCCACAATTCATCGGATCCCAACAAAAAACCACAAAAGAAGATTACACCGGATAGATCACAGCGGGAATCGCGGTGAACTTTGTATTGAAGATTAAAGAGAGAGAAGAAGACATCTAGGTACTAGTTATGGACCCATAGATCTGTGGTGGACTACTCACACATCATCATGGAAGCAGCAAGGTTGATGTAGATGGCCTCCGTGGTCGATTCCACCTCCGGCAGACTACGAAAAAGGTCACCAGATGGCCTCCCATCGAAACAGTGGCTTGCGGCGGCGGAAAAAGTGTTTCGAGTGGCTCTCTATTGACTTCTCGATTTTAGAGAATGTATAGAGGTGGAATTAGGCCAGACGGAGCCATGAGGGGCCCACAACGCATCAGAGCGCGCCTACCCCTGGGTGCGCCCGATTGCCTTGCTGTCTCCTCGCCTGGCTTCTAGACTCCTCCCGAAGCTTCTTGGGTCTCTTTTGTCCAGAAAAAATCATCAAAAAGTTCCGTAGCATTGGGACTTCGTTTGGTACAGATTTTCTAAACCCAACACAGGCAAAAAACAGCAACTGGCACTTGGCACTGGGATAATAGGTTAGTTCCCAAAAATGATATAAAATAGCATATAATTGCATATAAAGTATCTAGATTGCTAATATAATATCATGGAATAATCGAAAATTATAGATACGTTGGAGACTTATCAGCATCCCCAAGCTTAATTCCTGCTCGTCCTCGAGTAGGTAAATGATAAAAACAGAATTTTTGATGCAACATGCTACAAAACATATAATCTCTTTTAAGTGTGATCATTGAGAAACAATGAACTAATTGATATGAACATAGTAATATCCATAAGCATAAATAATATAATCCTTACTGGTAGAGGCGAAGTTGTCCCTATCTTTCGATGAGATGGTGGCTATCATTTTCGGTGGAGTAGACTTTGACGATCCGACTACGAACGTGCGAAGATGTCGCGCCTTAGCAATCACTAAACCAACTCCGAGAGGTTATTGACCACGTCGGAGCATGATCAACCTGACCACAAGGGTCTATTTCTTGCACAAAAACTGATACGGGGCAAACTCGTGAGGGCCGATCTTTTCACACTTGGAGGGGAAAGAGAGGAAAATCAAGAGGCAAATAAACACTCAAAGACGATCCTCAAGTCACACATGATCCAACGAACACGAGATACAAGGTGTGAAATCAACGGACGGATACAAGTACCGGTAGCCTTCCCACTCCAAAGAGATGGGTCTTGAAATCCACGAGGGGGTCTTCCCAAAGAAGGGGCCTTGACATCCATAGGATCTTCTCACAAAGAGGTTGCAATATCTGGAAGAGAAGTATATGGAAGGAGCAATGCTCAACTAGTCTATGAGCCAACACATTGCTAACCCTAAAATGAGGAGGAGGTGTCCCTTATATAGTGCTAGTAGAGTTGGTGGCGAGAGAGAGAGAGAGGTTACAAGGCCTTTTGGCCTGTGGTTGTCTCATAGGGGCCGGATGTCCGGGCCAGGGGGGACTGGAAGTCCGGGGCTTTAGCTGGTGGCCGGATGTCCAGGCCTTGGGGTCGGATGTCCGGGGCTCGGCGTCGATTGCTGCTGCTCTCTATGTAGATGGCGCCGGATGTCCGGGAGCATTGGGTCGGATGTCCGGGGCGCGGCTGGTCAGGGGGCTTCGGTTCTGGCATCGTTCAGAAATCCAGAACAGGGCCGGATGTCCGGGCCAGGGGCCGGATGTCTAGGCCAGGGGCTGGATGTCCGGCGCCTGTAGCCTCCTTCAGCTGGGCATTGGCACCTGTGCTGTCTCCAGGGTCCGGACGTCCGAGGCATGGGCCGGATGTCCGAGGCCTAGGAGGTGAGCTGGCCTTCCTTTCGTGCTCTCGTCCGTCCTTCTCCGTATCCAACTTCATGGTGACTCGCCCTTCACTCCGAACGTCTTCAAGACCATCTTCATTGTACCTAAGCATGCAGAGAGTCTCCGCTTGAGGTAGCATCCAAGTTCCATGAACATCAAAAGGAGAATCGTATAGGAGAGAAGCCACCTCGTTTTGAATTGCACATGCACGGGCTCTTCTCATAGGACCCTTTGGAGCTTGCGTTGTAGAAGATGGGTCCATGGGGATGACCATGGGATGCTCCGCATCATCTCCCCCTTGGGAAAGATCCGTCCTCGGATCAAGATCTTCATCACCATGGAAAGGAGAAAGGTCCTTGACGTTGAAGATGTCGCTCACATTGTACTTGTCGCGTGGAATGTCAATCTTGTAGGCATTGTCGTTGTAGCGTTCCAACACCTTGAAGGGTCCGTCGGCTCGAGGAAGTAGCTTGGACTTGCGCTCGATGGGGAAGCGATCCTTGTATAGGTGTAGCCACACAAGATCACCGGTCTTGAAAAGCATGGGGTGCTTGTTGAGGTTGCGCTTGTTGGTGATGCGTTCCACTTGGCGCTCGATCGTGTGCCTTGTATCTTCATGCATCTTTTTCATGCAGCTTGCCGTTGCACTTGCGCCCATGTTGACACGCTCTTGGATTGGTAGAGGAAGTATGTTCAATGGGGACAAAGGGTTGAAGCCGTAGACCACTTCGAAAGGAGACTTGCTGGTGGTGAAGTGACGCGCGCAATTGTAGGCGTACTCGGCGATGGAAAGGCATTCTTCCCATTCCTTGATGTTCTTCTTGATCAACATGCGTAGTAGAGTAGATAGCGGCTGGTTCATCACCTCAGTTTGGCCATCGGTTTGTGGATGATATGCCATAGAGAATAGAAACTTGATTCCGAGCTTGGCCCATAAAGTCTTCCAAAAGTAGCTTAGGAACTTGACGTCGCGATCCGAGACAATGGTCTTGGGGACGCCATGTAGTCGTAAGATGTCCCTACAAAAGAGATTTGCAACATGTGAAGCATCGTGGTCGTAAGTCATGTAGTCGTAAGTCGTAAGATCCACAACGACAAAAACGGAGTCATGGCCATTTTTAGTTCATGGCAAACCAAGCACAAAATCCATACTAATGTCTTCCCAAGGTTGGAAGGGTATAGGAAGAGGCATGGAAAGACCATGGGATTGAGCTTTAGACTTAGCTTTGCAGCATGTAGAGCATCGGTTGGTGAAGCGTGCGACATCACGAAACATCTTTGGCCAAAAGTACTTGTTGGATAGTGTGGCATATGTCTTGTCGCGTCCAAAGTGACCCATAAGTCCTCCACCGTGAGCCTCTTGCAAAAGCAACAAACGAACAGAAGACTTGGGTATACAAAGTTTGTTTGCACGCATAAGATAGATATCTTTCATGTAGTAGTTTTCCCTACAAGGTTTCACTTGGCACTTAGCATATGGAGTAGCAAATGAAACATCATGCTCATACAAATATTTAATATGCTCAAACCAAATGACATTCAATTCAAGTTGAGTAACTGTAGGACCGAAAGTATGTCTAGAGGGGGAGTGATTAGACTACTTGACTAAATAAAAATCAACTTTTCCCCAATTTTAAGTGTTTGCAGATTTTAGCATTCATAGCAAGTCAAGCACACCCTACACATGCATGTCTAAGAGTATAGCAGCGGAAAGTAACAACAAGCATGAGTAGTAAAGGAAGGGTAGGAAGATCAAACGCAATTTGTAGACACGAAGATTTTTCCCGTGGTTCCGATAGGTGGTGCTATCGTACGTCCACGTTTATGGAGTCTTCAACCCATGGAGGGTAACGGTCGCGAGAGTCCACGGAGGGCTGCACCCATAAGGGTCCACGAAGTAGCAACCTTGACTATTCCATAACGGCTTCCGTCCACGAAGGACTAGCCTCACTATGGGTAGATCTTCACGAAGTAGGCGATCTCCTTGCCCTTACAAACTTCTTGGTTCACTCCACAACACGAAGTAGGAGGCTCCCAAGCGACACCTAACCAATCTAGGAGGCACCACCCTCCAAAAGGTAATAGGCTCGGCAATGTCGATGAACTCCTTGCTCTTGTGCTTCAAGATGATAGACTCCTCAACACACAATCACTCTCTCACAGATTTGGCTATGGTGGAAGAGATTGATTTGGTGGAAAGCAACTTGGGGAGGCTAGAGATCAAGATTCATATGATTGGAATGGAATGGCATGATCTCAACACATGAGTAGGTGGCTCTCTCTCAGGAAAATGGATGGGGCAAGTATGGAATAGTTCTGAGTGCTTCTCTTTCGAGTCGGTGGTGGTGAAGGGGTATATATAGGCATCTTCAAAAATCCAACCGTTACACCTTAAGTGACCAACTCGGTGACACCGAAGTATAGAACTCGGTGGTACCGAGTTGCTCCAAAGGTAGCAACTTTTGAATCTCGGTGAGACCGATATATAAATCTCGGTTGCACCGATTAGGTGACCAACGGTCAGTTTGCCAAACTCGGTGACGCCGATTCAACAAACTCAGTCGGACCGATTTTGTGAAATTGGGTAATAGAAAGTTGGCAACCCAAACTCGGTGGCACCGAAGTGGAATCGGTTGCCCCGAGAGGTTAGGGTTTGGCTTGGGTCTGTCTGAGTTTGGGAATCGGTGGCACCGAGTGGAAAGTATTGGTTGCACCGATTTTGGATATTTGACTTTGGACAGACTTTTGTGGAAGAGCTTGTGGGTGTTTTTGGTGACTATCACTTGTGCACGTATGAGCATTTTGTCACAAAGTAAAATGTAGAGTCCTCTTGCTTGAAGTTTTGCCAATCTATTTCCTTGCATCTTGGGGTTATCCACAATCCTTTTGCCATCCCTATCATTGAACTTTTCTTGAAATATACTTAGTGGAAACATTAGTTCAATGACATATATGTTTTTATTAATTACCAAAACCACCAAGGGAGCAAATGTGCTTTCAATCTCCCCCTTTTTGGTAATTGATGAAAACATATAGATCAAAGCTTCGACATATGATATAATCAATGAATATAATCATCGCTTTGAGAAGTATGTGATAAGCAAGAGCTCCCCCTAAATTTGTGCATTATTTTAGATTTGTGTTTGAATGCAAATGCACAATTGATTAGGTACATGGGGCACTTCTTCCATGTCACATACAACCTGGTGGTGTGCGAGAATAATTAGAATGAGCATCATAGCACAACACAGTCAAGCAAAGGTGAATGATCATCTCATAAGCATTAAGATGATAGGAAATAGTAGCAACACACATTAAGCGTATGATCAAACACCACATAGTTTAACACAAGCAAAACAAAACACCAAGTGTTTTTGAAAAAGCGATAAAACCAAACGCTCTCTCACTCGAAGCTTAAAGATCTATATACACTTCTCCCCCTTTGGCAACAAGTTACCAAAAAGTTCAAAGAGATATAGCTAATCGTTCTTGGGCTGTTCTCCTCCGGTTGTTGATAAGGGAGTCGAGAGAACTGCGTCGGCGAAGATGTCGGCAGACGTCATGGATGGAGTTGGAGTAGCAACGGGGGGCACTGGAGGAGCTGATGGAGCTGAAGTGACTGTAGCAGGTGCTGATGAAGAAGGCCTCAACTCTGGAGCTGGCACTGTGGCTGATCTGGCCTGGGTAGTGAAGTGTGTGCCTGGCCTGAGAGGAGAGTCATCCTCATCATCATCATCATCATCATCATCATCATCATCTGTAGAGTGAGGAAGAGGCACAGAGTCAACTTCCTTCTTGAGCTCATTAACTGTCTTGGTCAGCCCATCCACCTTATCATTGAGGGTCTTGACCCTGTTCTCAAAGATCCTGACAAGACTGTTCTAGTTCTCCAGTATGTCCTTGATGTCCTTCTGCATGCCTTAAATGGTTGAGATCAAAAGATCCATTTGCTCGTTCCTGGATCTAGGGACTGAAGCACTAGTGGCTCTAGCTGCCTCTGCCTCTGCCTATGCTTGAGCTGCAGCTGATGTGGATTGTTCTGGGTCCATCACAACAATGTTGTCCTCTAAATCTGGCTGTAGGGGCAAATGGGGTCTGTCAAGAGCAAAGATGTGCTTCCCCAGCTTGGAGTTGATGAGCATCTGAATGTAGGGTGCATAGCAGCATGAGCGCTTCTGATCAGCAGCAACCCTCTTCACTGTCTCCACAATCAGATCCATCACCCTTATCCTAGTGTGTCTATCAAGATGGATCAGCATGTTGATTGAATAGCCACGAATCATCTTCTCATCTCCTGACTTAGGCATCAAAGTATGCCTCAAGATAGTGTTCATGGTGTGGAGGCCAGCCTGGAGGAAGTAAATAGATCCTAACTTGTGAGATTTCAAGTTAGCAGCAGGGATAGCATTGTACATGTCCTTCATAGCATCATGGCTCTCCTTGGATTCAGAGTAGACATCCAAGTCACCATCTTACACCTCTGGGACTCCTAAGATGGCAGCCCATTCCTCAACAGTAGACTCGTATCTTGCTCCTTCAGTCATCCATACAATTCTACCATCTCCATAGAAGTGAGCAGTGGAGTAGAATTGCATGATCATCTCGTCATTCCATGCAGTGAATTCTTTGCCAACAAACTTGTCTAGGCCAATGCAGTGGAAGTTGTCTTGAACATTTGGAAAGTAATCTTCATTAGCCTTGATATACTTCCAGTCAACGTATCTCATATCACTGACAGCTGGACTCTTGTCAAGCAAGATAGTCTCATAGAAATCTTGTTATTCCTTGGTGTAGAACCTATAGTCCACAGCTGTTTTTCTCCTTTGGGCATATGGATCAATAGCTCTCCATGCCCTCAATCCAGAATCCTTCCTCTTCTTCATGTCTTCAGCAAGTGGATGGCTGGCATTGTGTTTAGGAAGGTGTGGTCTAAGCTTCATCAATGCAGACATGGCATCCTCATCCTCATCTCTGGAGGTAGTTCCCTTGGTCTTCTCAGAAGCTGGAATCTGTCTGGATGACCTCTTGGATTTTTCAGCAGCAGCCTTCTTGGGGGCAGACTTGGTGCTCTTGGAGGGACCTTGCTTTGGCATAGCATCTGCCAAAAGCTTCTTTTGCTTCTTCTTGGGAGGGGCCTTGACAACTTGATCTTCCTCCTCCTCCTCAGCAGCAGCACCAGCATTCTCCTCTGGGTCCTCATACATGGATGTGGCCCTGCCAGTGACATAGACAATCCTCTTTCTGGCATGCTTCTTCTCTCCTGCCTTCTTAGGCATTGACTTCCTTGGGGGCTCAATGGTCATGGTAGCCCTAGCACTCTCAGGTGCTCTCATAGCCTCAGAACTGGCATATGTCTTGCTGACTACTCTCCTGGAAGAGGTGGCTTCATTTGCAGACTTCTTGGCAGCTTTGTCTTGCTTCTTGGCAAGAACTTCCTCTGGAACAAAATTTGAATCCTCCTCATCTGAATTCAGCTTCTTCCTGGCCCTAGTAGCAGTCTTGGGCAACCCATGAGAGCTGGGGGTGCCTGGATCTGAAGAGGAACTAGACTCAGGACTAGTGCCTGAATCCAAATCAACACTCTGCTCTCTGAAGTTGTTCTCACTGTCCTCAGCCTCTGACATATCTGGCCCTATGAATAGAGTGTAGAAGAGTAGAAGAAGATAAGTCATCACAAAATGCCGCTATTTTTGAAAGTTTGAACAGAAAAATCATAGATGTAGTTCACAGCAAAAAAGAATTTCGGGGTCACCGAGTCAAAACTTTCGGTGCTGCCGAGACTCACAATACTCTCAACAGAAACTTGGCAACAGTTTTGGTCGGACCGAAAACTGCCACTCGGTTTCACTGAGTACTGTCCTCAGTAGCACAAAAATAAAATCGGTGGCGCCGATTTTTCTGACTCGGTATCACCGAGATGCGATTTTGCGGGCAACTGAACCTAAAATTTTTCGGTTAGCTAATCTAATGAGATTTCCAGTGGGTGGAGAGGTTTGCAAATGGTGGATTATCGATGGAATAAACTTCAATGCGCAAGATTTAGACGGGGAGCGCAAAGAAAGGCCGGATCCATACCCTAACTTGGCGACGGATCCGCTACGGCGGCGAAGGGGGTGAAGATTCCGTCGGCGGCGGCGATTCCCAGCGGCGGAGACGCACGGGGAAGCAAAGGCGACGACCAGGGGTCACGAATCGGCAGCGTAGGGTTTTGGAGAGGGCGACGGTTTGAAGGAATTTTCAAAGGTCGGGTCTGCCTCTTATATATCCTCGGCTGTCGGTGACACCGATTCTAAATTTTTGGTGTCACCGAGTTCCTCAACTGTCAGCTGACAGCGAAACTCAGTGTAACCGAAAATATGGAATCGGTGGTACCGAGATTGAAAACTAGATCAATCCTAGGCATTCGGTGAGACCGAGATTTTGGGGTTGGTTCCACCGAGATGCACTTGGGAGGTTTTAATGGTCAGTCCTTTGTCGATACGGAACTCCGAGTGGTCCTCACACAGAGGGATCAAAAAGTACTTGTTCAAATTTTGTGATGCAGCATGAATAGAATATGAGGTGAGAAAGCATAGATAGCTAGAGAGTGGTCCTAGGCATTCTTGTCCATCCAATTGGCAAAAGAGAAAACAAAAGCCAAATAGCAACAATTGGATGTCCTCGAATGGATAAATAAATGCAGACCAACATGCTCACACAATAAGATGTCAAATGAAATCATGGCAAACATGCACATACATACTAGCATCTAACAAGCATTTTGGCGATGACGGAGTCATCTATATATGAGTATATTGACTTAGGAGCCAAGTAAGAATACTTGATCATAGGTCATACTCATCGTTTAAGCACAAGTGGGGTTACCACTTTTACATAAAGCATTTAATATTGTCACATACTAAGAGATGCTTTGACTCAAGTCTTAGAGTAAAGCTCCCCCTTGATGTGACATCCCCCCATAGGAGGGATAAACTAACCTTGGGTTTTGTCGATGAAGACTTCATGTTGGTGAGGTAGTGGTGGATGCTCAAGGTTGATGAAGATCACCATGAGTTGGGAGCATCCTTGTTGTTTCCTTACTCTTCTCACCTACATGGGTTAGTCCCAACACACAAGAGACAAATGCAAGGATATCTATGGACATGGAGTGCAAAGCATGTGTGATGATGTCCATGGATTTGTTGATTACCTTGTCCCTTGCTTACCTTTGAGGGAATGTGTGACTCCTTGAACTATTGCATAGAGTTGATGTTGATTGCAAATAGTTCTTGCCAATAATGAATGTGAGTGAATTTCATTGGCGGAGTCACCCCTCAAGAACTCTCTAGTTCTTCTTCTTGGGGACCCACATCAACTTGACGGGGATCCTTGGTGTTGAAGTAGCCCTTGTAGAAGTTGAGCTTGAAGTAGCCTTGGGAACCCACTCCACCAAAGCTAGGGATTCATCTTCATATGAGTCAATGTCCTCTTGAAGCTTGTTCTTGCCCTTGAGCTTGTGGTCTTGTGGTGGAAGGTCATCTTGAGTGTTTGTTCCCTTGGGAGGAGCATTTTCATACTTCGCCTTTTGAGGAACAAACTTGGGCTTGGGGTATTGACCTTCTTCCCATTCAACTCCATTAGCGTTGAAGTAGCCAATGCCATGGTTCTTCCGGTATCCTCCGTGCTTGTGTACAATTTCCTCAAATTGCTTATACCCAGCAAGACTCTTGTAGATACCTTTCTCTATAATTCCTTTCAATAAAGCATTTTCTTGCTCAAGTGTAACTTGGCTAAGAGAATCATCATTAGTGGAAGCAATAGAACTACTAGAAGCAACATCATTAGGTTTGACATTTTTATTGTTGCTACTAGATGAAGAACCTTTCTTGCCTTTGTTACTAGTTTGTCTAGATTTAACTTGTGGCATGAATGTAGACAAGAGTAGTCGTTTGGCTAGATAAGATGAAGTCTTCTTTCGGAGATCGTCATTGATAGCTTTAAGAAACTCATGCTCTTGCTCCAAGTTGAGCTTCTCGAAGCATAGCTTCTCATGAGTCCTTACAAGCTCTCTATGATCTTCGAGAGTGGATTCATGGGCTAACTTAAGAGTGTTTAGTTCTTTAGTTAGTTGTTCTATTTTCATCTTATCATCATCAAATGACTTATCTTGGCTAGTATGATAATTATCAAGTTCATTTTGACTAACATCACTAGTTTCATCAAAGTGCAAGTCATCATCACAAAGCAAATCATCTTCATCACTATTGAAATCAAGATACTCGGGGTGTGATACCTTGGGGCCTTTAGCCATGAAGCAACTTCCACTCCCTTCATTTGGTGAATCAAATAGATCATAGGAGTTGGTAGTCACTAGTGCAAGTCCGGCAACACCTTCATCTTGACTATAGTCGGAGTTGGAGTGATAGCTTCTCTCGGAGTTGTTGTCGGAGTCGGAGCCGGAAACCCATTTACCAACATGAGCTTGATGTCTTCTTCTTGTGTAGCTCTTGGTGTACTTGTCCTTCTTCTCCGAATCCCTACTTCTCCTTGAGGGTCTTCGTTCATAATGATCATCTCTACTCCTTCTCTCTCTTTGAGGTGATTCATTCCTTGAGCTTCGTCTTCTAGGTGACTCTTCTCTTCGTTTGTAGGGAGCCGTGCACTCATTGGAGTAGTGTCCGGGCTTCCCACAATTGTAGCAATTGCGGTCACGACTTGACGAACGCTTCTCTTCATATCTTGAGTTGGAGCTTCGTTCTTTGCCTCTATTCTTGTAGAACTTGTTGAATTTCTTGACCATGAGGCTTATCTCTTCATTGGTGACAAGGTTGTCGCTTGAAGTTGCGGGAGCATCACTTGTGGCTTTGTAAGCAACGCTAGACTTGTTGTGAAGCTCTTCTTTGTCTTTGAGTGTCATCTCATGAGCAACAATCCTTCCAATGACTTCCGTAGGCTTGAGATCTTTGTAGTTGGGCATCATTTGGATCAATGTGCACACGGTGTCGTATCTCTCATCCAAAGCTCGAAGTATCTTCTTGATGATGAATTTGTCGATCATTCTTCGCTTCCTAAGCCGGCAATCTCATTGGTGATGAGAGCTAGCCTAGAGTACATCTCCGCGACTCCTTCACCATCCTTCATCTTGAACTTGTCAAGCTGACTTTGAAGAACATCCAACTTGGATTCTCTCACGGACTCGGTTCCTTCGTGCATATCAACCAAAGTATCCCAAATCTCTTTTGCATTCTCAAGACGGCTGATTTTGTTGAATTCTTCGAGGCATAGGCAGTTGAAGAGAATGTCGCATGCTTGAGCGTTGTATTGCAACATGTTCAATTCATTCGCGGCCGCTTCACGATCCGGTTCCTTTCCATCACCAAAGAATTCACCTTGCAAGCCAACATGAACAACAGCCCATACGGCGGGGTTATGACCAAGAATATGCATTTTCATTTTGTGCTTCCAACTAGCAAAATTAGTGCCATCAAAGTACGGACCTCTATGGTGATAATTTCCCTCACTAGACGCCATACTCTCCTAGGTTGTGAGACCAATGCAATGGAGACCAAAGCTCTGATACCACTTGTAGGACCGAAAGTATGTCTAGAGGGGGGGTGATTAGACTACTTGACTAAATAAAAATCTACGTTTTCCCAATTTGAAGTGTTGGCAGATTTTAGCATTCATAGCAAGTCAAGCACACCCTACACATGCATGTCTAAGAGTATAGCAGCGGAAAGTAACAACAAGCATGAGTAGTAAAGGAAGGGTAGGAAGATCAAACGCAATTTGTAGACACGAAGATTTTTCCCGTGGTTCCGATAGGTGGTGCTATCGTACGTCCATGTTGATGGAGTCTTCAACCCACGGAGGGTAATGGTCGCGAGAGTCCATGGAGGGTTCCACCCATAAGGGTCCCCGAAGTAGCAACCTTGACTATTCTATAACGGCTTCCGTCCACGAAGGACTAGCCTCACTATGGGTAGATCTTCACGAAGTAGGTGATCTCCTTGCCCTTACAAACTTCTTGGTTCACTCCACAACACGAAGTAGGAGGCTCCCAAGCGACACCTAACCAATCTAGGAGGCACCACCCTCCAAAAGGTAATAGGCTTGGCAATGTCGATGAACTCCTTGCTCTTGTGCTTCAAGATGATAGACTCCTCAACACACAATCACTCTCTCACAGATTTGGCTATGGTGGAAGAGATTGATTTGGTGGAAAGCAACCTGGGGAGGCTAGAGATCAAGATTCATATGATTGGAATGGAATGGCATGATCTCAACACATGAGTAGGTGGCTCTCTCTCAGAAAAATGGATGGGGCAAGTATGGAATAGTTCTGAGTGCTTCTCTTTCGAGTGGGTGGTGGTGAAGGGGTATATATAGGCTTCTCCAAAAATCCAACCGTTACACCTTAAGTGACCAACTCGGTGACACCGAAGTATAGAACTCGGTGGTACCGAGTTGCTCCAAAGGTAGCAACTTTTGAATCTCGGTGAGACCGATATATAAATCTCGGTTGCACCGATTAGGTGACCAACGGTCAGATTGCCAAACTCGGTGACGCCGATTCAACAAACTCGGTCGGACCGATTTTGTGAAATTGGGTAATAGAAAGTTGGTAACCCAAACTCGGTGGCACCGAAGTGGAATCGGTTGCACCGAAAGGTTAGGGTTTGGCTTGGGTCTGTCTGAGTTTGGGAATCGGTGGCACCAAGTGGAAAGTATTGGTTGCACCGATTTTGGATATTTGACTTTGGACAGACTTTTGTGGAAGAGCTTGTGGGTGTTTTTGGTGACTATCACTTGTGCACGTATGAGCATTTTGTTCACCAACAATACCTTACCCCCTTTTAATAGTATCGGCTTTCCTATGGACTCAAAGTGATTTCTCACAAAGTAAAATGTAGAGTCCTCTTGCTTGAAGTTTTGCCAATCTATTTCCTTGCATCTTGGGGTTATCCACAATCCTTTTGCCATCCCAATCATTGAACTTTTCCTGAAATATACTTAGTGGAAACATTAGTTCAATGAGATATATGTTGTTATTAATTACCAAAACCACCAAGGGAGCAAATGTGTTTTCAGTAACTAGCATGCATTTGCGAGAAAGAGTATCCGCCACAACATTTTCTTTGACCTTAATGTATTTGATGACATAGGGAAAAGACTCATTGAATTCACTCGATTGGGCATGCCGTTTGTTCAACTTAGTTTGACCTTTATGATATATGAGAGTTTCATGATCGGTATGAATGACAAATGTGGGGACCCCGATTTACAAATCGTGATCCCAGAGATCGATGCTCACTGAACACACAGAAGCTAGATAATCAAGAGTCTTACATCCATACATACCGTCTTACCCAAATAAAGACCATCAAGGTCAAGTATTACATAGATACGGCCATGAAGGCCAAATAACAAACATAAACTCGCAGCGGAAATCTAGAAAGATAGCGTTGACCCATGCCATCTGCCTTAACCCTACAAGCATTCTGACTGGGAAGCTTCCTAATTCGCATGTTCGTCACCAACGAATTCTTCACCATATTCCTGCTCTTCATGCCTGGCCAATTAAATAACCAGTGGCAAGCCAATGTGTACTTTCAATGTACTCGCAAGCAACCCATGTTTTGGAACAAGGTACAATGTTCCATGATATAGCACTAAGTAGGTAAATTACGGAAAGCTAATTTTTGAGTGCAATGACATGTTCAATCAACTTGTAAAAGCATGCATCAACAGGTTGCAGATGTCCATATGAACAAGTTACAGATATCAATATAAGCAAAGGTTGAACATCTCCTGTTCATTCATCATGCCAAGTCCTCTGACTTAACTCAAGTACATCTTTCTCCCACACACACACGCCAAGTTTGTGAAAACATCGGACGTAGTTTAAGCAGGACCTCCAACTCTCCATGACCGTGGACACAGCTATTCGAATAGTTTTACACTCTGCAGAGGTGGCACACTTTACCCGCTAGACTCGGGGAACTTCCATGTCATCCACGACTCGTGGTATATTACATACCCGAGGTAAGTACCCGAACAATGCCTTTCCCCTGACGATACTAACAAGGAGTCCACTCGTTGGTGCCAACCCTCATGATGTACATCACAAGTATCATCCACGAGGTCACGCAACGGTGTGCCCGATGTCTGTGAAAACAGACCATGGTCGTCCTTTCCGGCATGACCCCGTATTGAGAGTGACCACGTCACTCCCGCCACTAGTAATGTTGGCTCTCTGCTAGTACCCACCAAGGTAATCAACAAAGCCCCGTCCCATAAGGGGTATCGCGCTTGTAAATGTAAGGTTGGGATGGTCAGCAGATCTTAAATCTCTCCGTTTTCGAAAAACACACACACTCACTTGCCTCGGTACACCACTTCTTTGTCAAGTGGTTACCTAGCTCGACATCATCTCCCTCAGGCATTAGTGGCACCCGATGGGTTTTCGAAAAGACTTTGAAAACACTTCCTTTCCGACACCATGCCATTTTCCCATCCCACTTGCGTAGCAACTACTTAGCATCCTAACTACTTCCCACCCGCATAACCCTCATAGGAAGGTAGGGTAATGCTCAGTGGAAGTATCAACGAGGAAAACAACAGAGGTAATCCACCACGATGGTCACCGATTCATCATGATTCAATGCAAGGAAATAAAGTGCTATATGCCATGCATAAAAATGGTTTCTTAGACATGGTCAAAGGGCTGCTTGCCTGGCTCAACAAAGTCTTCGAGGTCTTCGAGATCTTCTGATCCAACTCCCTCATCAACAACGCAATCTACCGTCGCAATAATAACGGCAAAAATAAGGCTACGGCAAAAACAAGCAAAATAAACTACTCATAACAATGTCAAACCACTTTTGTAAAATACTAGGGTGAAAACTAAGAATACTAAAATTACTAGCTTCTGGTTTTGAATTGTAAAAAGTAGTGAAAACAATTTTTACAGTGGTTTTGAATAGTCAAAACAGGTTTTAAATAAAAACAGTACATCAACTATTTTCAAAAAGTTGCACAAGTGGCATGATTAAATAGCACAGAATATTTCAAGATTTGTGGAGTTGGAATTATTGGATTTGGAATTATTTAATCCTATGGAATTTTTCGAAAATGCCAGAAAATAGAAAAATAAAAGGGCAACTATGCCTATTGGGCCAAAACGGCCAGCCGAGCCGGGCCAGCCAGCTAAACTGTCCCGAGCGAGCCAGGCGCCCGCGCCCGCCGGGGTTCAAACCCGACAGGCGGGGCCTACCCACCAGAGAGAGGGGGGCGAGAGAGAGGGGTGGATGACAGGCGGGGCCCGCCTGTCATCCCTAACCCCTGGACAGAGAGGGCGGCGAGGCTCACCGTCGATGTTTCCGGCCACGACGAGGCGATCTGGTAACCGAAATGGAACCAGGGGAGTGTCGCGGCTTTGGTGGTGGTGGAGTTGGTCGCCGGAGCTCATGGATTCACCGGCGACGAGGTGCCGCGGCGGAGAGGCTCGGGAGGAGGTCGCCGTCGACATTCATTAGCTGCAATCGCATGGGAGAGAGAGGGGATCGCGTCAGGGTGATGTGATAAGGCCACGGGGAAGAAAAACGGGGTTGGAGAAGCTCCCTACCCGGAGATCGATGGCGGGTCGACCCGGCGGAGCTTCGGGTCGATCTGCGCGCAAGGCCCTCCGGTGATGGAATGGGGAGTACAAGGGGGCAATTAGGTGCCACAGTGGGCTATCAGAGGGGGAAAGAGGGCTCGGAGAGGCCATTTTATAGGGGGGTGACGGGTGTACCATGGGCAGCGTCCATGGCGCCCGCGGGAGTGGTGCTGGAGAGCAAGGGAGGGCCCGCAGGCATGCCAGAGGCGTGCGGGGGGGGGGGGGGGACTTTGCTTCGCGGGGAAGGATTGGAGGGAGAGAGAGAGAGTTGGGCGTGCGCGCGTGTGATCTTGCTCACTGGCCAAGCCGGGCGGCGCTCGGGCACGTGCGCTGGAGGTCGCCGGAGAGAGAAATATGAGGGGGCCGACCGTTTGGAGGTTTGCGGATGTCGAGGAGGGGTCAGGGGACAAGGTCCCTCATCCCAACGCTGTTAGGAGCCTCGGGATGCTCCTGCTACAGTGCAGGGATGCACTGTAGCGTTCTCCAGAGCATGCCTTTGGCATGCCATGGCATCATTGCCTGCTCTGGACGCGTCCCAGTGTGTCCCTTAACTCTTGGGGGTTCTAGAGATGCTCTAGGAGCTAGGGGGCTAAGGAGAGTAGAGGTAAGTGGAGGGAGAGATAGAAATGCTGCTACCATAGCTTTCCAGAGGGGTAAAATAGGGTTTCTACCCCCCACCCCCACCCCAATCATTGACCTGAGGCCTTGGTTTTCTTACTGGGGGTAGAAGAGGACTAGGAAGCACTGTGGTAAAAAGTTGAGGTGAAGGAGAAGAGTAGAAGTGGTCAAAACAGGGGATTTACCATTTCACCAGAAGGTGTTTGATGAGGTTTTGAGCAAGATAATTTTATCCACTTACTTTGAGATTTAACGGGAGTGAATGGTGAGTAACAATGAGATGAATCACAAGGTTTGAGCCTATTTGAGGAAAGTTGATAATGTAAACTTTGTAAACCCTAGAAATTAACAGAATCAGGTTTCTGCAGATCTAGTCATGCTAAGCTAATCTCCTTGATGCACCACTTGGTGTAGTGTCATAATTTGGGTATTATAATATGTCTACAAAGTTTGAGATCAATTGGGAATATTTGACAATGCAAAGTTGCCCAAATTTTGATCTGGACAGATGGGGTTTTGGGATAATTTGGTGAATCAAAACAGTTGGTATTGAGGTGAAACCTTGCAATATCATCACATATAGCATGTGTGACTTGCTAGAATTTTCCTAGATTTATTTGAGAATATTTCTTATAGAAATATTTCAAAATCTTGAAATAGGCAGAAAGGGTTTTGAGGGGTTTTGTCCAATATTTTGAACCTGGCCATGTGTTGAAACTCATATATATGGAAAATATATGTCCACTAAGTTTCTCTAAATTTTATCAAATATTTTGAGAGCATAAAAATATTTTTCCCTATAAAAGACCATTTCTGGCCTTAAGAAAAAGCCTTTAAATAAAATAGGAAAATAATCTGTAAAAATAATATTGGGTGGTTTTGGGAGGCCTTATTTGTAGTAGGTTCCAAAGAAAGTATTTAGGGCTGAACATTTACCCTAATTTGACGACTTGTAGTGCAAACCTCAATTCAGGGGTTTTAGAAAACCTCAATTGAATAAATGCATTTTTGGCCAAATAATATTTTATAAAAATAGTTTTAGGTCCTATACACATGTCATGATCATTGGGCAGATGTTTGGATCATGGGATTGAGTTCTTGAGAGAAGAGGAAGAAGAATCTTTGAGTGCTAAAACACAATCAACCAAACAAGCAATCACCAAACAATCAAATCATGCACAAGCACTCAAAAAGTTTTGAATGGGTCCAAATTTTATAAAATCATAGCATAGCAAGGTGATACAAACACAGGGTGTGACAACAAACCCATGTGGGCGGAGATAATGCTACCAAACATGTAACACTCTCACCAAAGCATACAATTCCTTATCATATATGGGATAGTTAAGTTGAGTGCCGGAAAGTTTCTCACTAAAATACGCAATTGGGCGCTTCTCTTGCATTAGCACACTACCTATGCCATTACCACTAGCGTCACAATACACTTCAAATGTTTTTTCAAAGTTGGGTAAGGCAAGCAAAGGTGCATGAGTAAGCACATTCTTAATCTCATGGAATGCGGTGTCTTGGGATGGTCCCCAAATAAATGGTGCATTCTTCTTGCTCAAAGCATGTATAGGATATGCAATAGTGCTAAAGTCCTTAACGAAACGACGGTAAAAACCGGCTAGTCCTAGGAAACTACGCAGTTGTTGCAAATTGGTGGGTGTGGGCCAAGTTTTAATTGCATCAATTTTAGTTTCATCTACTTGAACATCCTTAGAAGATACCACAAATCCTAGGAAAACAACCTTGTCAACACCACAAGTGCATTTTTCCATGTTTGCATAAAGTTATTCATTCCTAAGAACTTGTAATACTTCCCTAACATGTTTAGCATGCTCCTCTAGAGATTCGCTAAAAACAAGGATATCATCAAAGTATATAACCACACAATAGCCAATGAGATGTCGTAAGACATAATGCATGGCACGCATAAATGTACCTGCTGCTTGGGATAAACCCATAGGCATAACCAACCATTCATATAGACCAAACTTAGTCTTGAACGCCGTTTTTCACTCAGCGCCCTCTTGTATGTGTACTTGATAGTAACCACTTTTCAAATCAATTTTAGAGAATATAGTGGCACCACTAAGTTCATCAAGCATATCATCAAGGCGAGGAATAGGATGGCGATACCTAATGGTTATAGCATTGATTGGGCGGCAATCGGAACACATGCGCATACTACCGTCTTTCTTACGTACTAGTATCACCGGAACCGCACAAGGACTTAAGCTCTCACGTACATGCCCTTTATCTAGGAGTTTTTGCACTTGCCTTTGGATCTCCTTAATTTCTTCAGGGTTGACGCGGTAAGGTGGCTTTTTAGGAAGCGGTGCTCCGGGTATGAGGTCGATGCGGTGTTCGATCCCTCGTTTTGGTGGTAGTCCCGGAGGTAGCTCATCGGGGAAAACATCTTGGAATTCCTACAATAAACAAGACAAAACAAGAAGAAGATGTTGTGAAGCATGAGTCCGTACGACATCATATTTGCACACAAGTACAAAGTGAAGAACATTCGATGGGCTCTCACTCACATTCCTCAAATCTCTTTTGGTGGCTAAAAGAACTAGATCTTTCTTGTGCCTCATCGTGGAGTCACTCAAATTTGGCTTGTGGCTCTCACTCTCTTTTAGGTGGATCACTCTCTCACTTTTTTCCCCACGATGGGATGAAGCTTGCTTGTCGGCGGTGACTTGACTTGGAGTGATTGGTCAAAGCACATATTGCTTGCCCTTCATCTTGAAACTATAGTGATTGGTCCGACCATTGTGGATGACACCGCAGTCGAATTGCCAAGGTCTACCAAGGAGGAGATGGCAAATGGACATGGGAACCACATCACACTCCAATGTGTGTTCATAAGAACCTATCTTGAAGGAAACTTGCACGGTGTGTTCGACTTGGAGAGTGCCGGAATCACTTAGCCATTGGACCTTGTAGGAGCGAGGGTGCTTCTTCTTGACCAATTGTAGCTTGGAACAAAGGTCCTCACTTGCCAAATTGTGGCAACTTCCGACGTCGATGATGACCTTGACGGATTTTACTTGGATGCCCGCCTTTGTATGGAAGATGTGGCAACGTTGGTCCTCATCTTATTGTTGTTGAAGCGTCAAAACCTTGGAAACAACGAGAGCGGAGCTTGGATCGTTTTCGCAAGAGATTTGCGAATCTTCATTGACTTGATGATGCATGGCCATGTGATCCAATGCTTCCATCTCCCCATCACTCATAGAGTCATAGGTGCCATCGTCTTGAAGAATCATGGAGCGTCTTGTTAGGCACTCATATGTCTTGTGGCCTCGGCCTTGACACGTGAAACACTTGATGGAGCTTGATTTAGCATTAGCATCCGGTGTCAGAGTAGAGGATGAAACTCTCGGCTTGTAGTTGCTTGTAGGAGGGCGGCTTGACGAAGTTGTCTTGTCCTTGGAGCTTGACTTGTCGCCAGTAGTAGTTGGAGGTTTCGTAGTTGAAGGCGTCGTGACCAGAGAAGCTTGAGCACTTGAGCCATATGTCTTGGAAGAGAACTTGGAGTACTTGTAGTCATCTTGCACTTGTCGTTCCGCCTTGGTCGTTTGATGCACTAGCTCGAGTAAGTTGGAGTATGGTTGGAAGACCGCGATTTTCTTGACTTGGTAGTTGAGGCCATTCAAGAAGCGCGCCATTGTTTGCTCCTCATCTTCCTTGACATTGGCTCGGATCATAGCAAGTTCCATCTCTTTATAGTACTCTTCTACCGACTTGGTGCCTTGCTTGATTAGTTGTAGCTTATTGAAGAGATCACGGTTGTAGTGGGTTGGCACGAAACGAACTCTCATGAGGTCCTTCATTTGTTCCCAAGTGGTGATAGGAGGTTCACCCCTTTCTCTTCTTTGCTCAATCACTTGTTCCCGCCAAATGAGAACGTAGTCTTGGAAATCAAGGGAAGCCATGGCGATCTTCTTCTTTTCCTCAAAGTTGTGAAAACGGAATATCTTGTCAACCTTGAGCTCCCATGAGAGGTAGTCTTCAGGATCATTGCTTCCGGAGAACTTAGGCATGGTGAACTTGAGCTTGCCGAAGCGATGTTCTTCATGGAGATTGTTTTGGCGTTGTTCTTGTCTTGGAGGTGGCACCTCATTGTTGTTGTCGAGTTGACGTTGTTGTTGCCTTGGGGCTTCGTAATCATTCGGCTCGACGTGTTGTGCTTGAGGCCGTTGGCGAGGTCCTCGCACTCAGTTTCTTCTTTCTTGTTGATCCTCTTGGTGAGCAGCTTCTTCTTGGCGTTCACGCCGGAGGGCTTCTTGTTCTTCACGCGCTTGGCAGTTGCATTCCTCCAAGGCACGTGTAGCCCCATGTAGAGCACGTTGTGTTTCCAATGCTTGTTCATGTCGATGACGTTGTTCTTCTTCATGGCGTTGTCGTTGTTGATCTTGCTCTTGACGAAGACGTCGTCCGCGCTCGCCTAGGCGGTCTTGCAATCCATTGCCATGGAATGGATTCTCCATAGCTTGACATTGACGACCTTGAGGCGAACTTGGACCGAAACAGTCGTCTCTATAATGAGAACGTGCTCGGGGAGAACTTGCGCCGGAAGAGTACTCCGATGAGTGGCGACTTGAGTGGCGTCGCCTTGACGAACTAGACGTTGAATGAGCGTGGTTGACCATCATGGAACGGAACTCCTCCATTTGGCTTGAGAGCTTGTTGTCGAGGTAGTCTCGCGTGCGCACCTCGGATTCGTGCAAGTTAGTGGCGAGTTGGTCAATGCGGTCTCCCAAAACATCTTGTGCTTGGGTCATTGCCTTGTGTGCACCGAAGAAGTGCAATTTTGTGACGTAGTCGTTCTCGTCGTCGTCATGCTCCTCGAATGTCGGGTTCGGCATGGTGGTCCTATCCATAACACTCAAGTAGAATATAAGTGGAAGAATGAGAAGACAAAACCAAGTACCGTTACAAAAGTTGGAAACGAATCAAGCACTTAATGTTCAATATGGAAATAGTAGAATTGGCACTGAAGATCGTCCTTCTCACACCTACACAAATAAGGCTTATGGAGTAGCTTGGTTAGGATAGTGGCACAAATTTCAAGCAATCCAATAGATAAGATCGAATAATGTTGAAAGAGATTCGCAAATTCGCAAGTAAGACAATGTAGATCAATAGCAATCAGTATAGACGGAAACACACACACGGATAGATAAGTGGGGTCGTGCGACCAAGGATGAGCCAAAATGTGGAATCCATGGAAAACGCTCGTGTTGCACAACACTAGAGAGACGCTAGCACGATTTCTCAAATGGGCGTGATACGAACTTGTGCACAACCTCTAAGAAACAATACGTGTCGTCTTCCTATTCCCGACTTGCTATGTATGTATGAGGCACGTGTCACTCGCTCAAGTGATCCAAGATGATCAAGTATGATATGCAAAATTGGCGATGCTATTGCTCTTTTGCTCTTTTGCTCTTGCTTAAAAGCTTTGCTTCTCTTTTGTTTTTGCGATGATGTTTGTATGGTCACAATGCGGGACGTGCACACCAAGATAGCAATTATGTATGCGGGTACTATGTAAACACAAAAGATGATACTATGATATATGCACGCAATTTGAGCTATGCGGAGTATGTATCACTAAAGTGCACAAGTAGCGTAGCCCAGCAATACTCAATGGCTAGTCTCGATAGGCAAGTAACGCAAATAGGCTCGGGGTAACAATGCAATGGCAAGGGTATATGTCAAGAGTGTCGTCGCGGTTACCGTCCTTCCTTACGATGTAGTGTCAATGTAGAGGTGGTTGGCGACGATCCGGGCGATGATGAGTGGCGATATCGATGAAGAACCACTCCTAATTAGCCGAAACACCTTAGGAAGTGGCGATGCGCGCGACTCAGAATCTCAAATGCAAAAGGGTTGCGGAAGAAATGGTGGGAAAGTATCCAAATCTGCCAAAAAATGACGCAAAATAGCACTACTGGCGCCCAGGGACCGGATGTCCAGGCCAGATGGGCCAAATGTCCGAGGGGTCGGACGTCCATGGGCTAGGGACCGGACGTCCGTGGTGCCCGATCCAGATTGGATCTCGGAAAATCCTATAGACTAGGGGATGAACACGATTTTGTTTTGGCAAAATTGGGGCAATTTTGGCGGTGAAAAATGATGGGGATGGTGGGGAAACACTAGATCTACCTGTCCACAACGAAATCCACGGATCGAAATCAACAAATCTCCTCAAATCCAACGAATTCGAGAAAATTTGGTAGGGCTATTTTCGTGGGAATTTTCTAAATTAGGTCAAAACAAAACAAAAATCGGCTAGAAAGTGGAGGGGAGACTCCAAGGTGTGAATCAACCGTGGCTCATGATACCAAGATGATATGGGGCAAACCCGTGAGGGCCAATCTTTTCACACTTGGAGGGGAAAGAGAGGAAAATCAAGAGGCAAATAAACACTCAAAGACGATCCTCAAGTCACACATCCACTAGATCCAATGAACACGAGATACAAGGTACAAAATCAACGGGCGGATACAAGTATCGGTAGCCTTCCCACTCAGAGAGATGGGTCTTAAAATCCACGAGGGGATCTTCCCTAAGAAGGGGCCTTGACATCCATAGGATCTTCTCATAAAGAGGTCGCAATCTCTCGAAGAGAAGTATATGGAAGGAGCAATGCTCAACTAGTCTATGAGCCAACACATTGCTAACCCTAAAATGAGGAGTAGGGGTCACTTATATAGTGCTAGTAGAGTTGGGGGCGAGAGAGAGAGAGGTTACAAGGCCTTTTGGCCCGTGGATGTCCGGGCCAGGGGGCGGATGTCCGGGGCTTTAGCTGGTGGCCGGATGTCCGGGGCTCGGCGTTGACTGCTGATGCTCTCCGTGTAGATGGCGCCGGATGTCTGGGAGCCTTGGGCTGGATGTTCGGGGCGTGGCTGGTCACAGGGCTTCGGTTCTGGCATCATCCGGCCGGAAATCTGGGGTCGAAAGCTGGAAATCTGGGCCAGGGCCGGATGTCCGGCGCTTGTAGCCTCCTTCAGCTGGACCTTGGAGCTTGTGCTGTATCCAGGGGCCGGAAGTATGGGGCTTGGGCTGGATGTCCGAGGACTGGGAGTTGAGCTGGTCTTCCTTTGGTGCTCTCGTCCGTCCTTCTCCGTATCTGTCTTCATGGTGACTCGCACTTCAATCCGAACGTCTTCCACACCATCTTCATTGTACCCAAGCATGCAGAGAGTCTCCGCTTGAGGTAGCATCCAAGTTCCATGAACATCAAAAGGAGAATCGTATAGGAGAGAAGTCACCTCGTTTTGAATTGCACGTGCATGTGCTCTTGTCATAGGACCCTTTGGAGCTTGTGTTGTAGGAGCTGGGTCCTTGGGGATGACCATGGGATGCTCCGCATCACAAAGGAAGAACAAGCAAGAAACTAAAATTGCAATCTGGATATTGTGAATATAAGAGGAAAGCTTTATTGATGAAAGTGGGGTTCTGTGACATCTTGGTCTGGTCGTGGAACATAAACGAAGGACGCGAAGTTGCAGCTATGGCGAACTGGTAATCTAAACAAACCCAAGTCTAAACGACGCCCTAAGGGCTGTATATATGGGGGAATAGATGGGAATTTCGTGGCCCCTTGGAGGAGGGGTCCGAAACAAACCCTAACTTAGTTTCCCCACATGTACAGACTCTAAAAACAACCTATGATAAGGTATTTTGAAATTACATGGGCCTGGCCCAAAAATAAGGTGGCGCAGCACCTATAATAGCCTATGGACGAAATTTCTAAAGTGGCGTCTTGAATATTTCGTCAAAGCCTTCATGTTTTCCTTATGGTGGCTTCAAAGTGCGAAAATCACCACTGGAAAGCTCCATTGTTCTTTCCTGCACGCGCACCTTCTTCTCCATGCTTGTTCTCGCTCCAATGGCCATCCTTCTTGTCCATGCTAAGTCCTTCATTCATAAGTAAAACAAAAGTATCTAATTTAGGCAACATCATATGTTAATGAACATTAGAAGGATTTCCAAGAAACGAAAGTACCTGGTAATTCAATTGACGTGCGTGAGCTCTAGTAACCGGTCCAGTATGTATAGAAGCAGGGGTTGTGGGTGTAACAATGGTATTGATCTCCTCATCATCCTCCCCTTCTTGAACTGTAGTCGTCCTCGACGGAAGCTCATCACCCTCACCGAAATAAGGCTTCAAATCTGCAATGTGAAAAGTGGGACTAACCCCAAAATCCGCAGGCAGCTCAAGTTTATATGCATTATCATTTATTTTCTCTAACACTTTAAAAGGACCATCAACACGTGGCATTAGCTTTGACTCGCGCAATTCAGGAAACCTATCCTTACGCAAATGTAACCAAACAAGATCTCTAGGTGCAAAGACAACATGTTTTCTAACCTTATCTCTAGCAAGTTTATATTTACCATTCATACGCCCAATGTTCTCCTTAGTTAATTCATTCATCTTTAATATCTATTCAGCATGTTCTTTAGCGTCAAAATTAACCTTCTCCGAAGATGGAAGAGGCAACAAATCAATAGGTCCACGAGGTAAGAAACCATACACAACTTCAAAAGGGCACATCTTAGTAGTAGAATGCAGCGAACGATTATAAGCAAATTCAATATGAGGCAAGCATTCTTCCCACATTTTCAGGTTATTCTACAAAACAGCCCTAAGCATAGTAGACAATGATCTATTGACTACTTCAGTTTGTCCATCAGTTTGGGGTGACATGTAGTACTAAAAAGCACTTTAGTCCCCAACTTAGCCCATAAACATCTCCAAAAGGGGCTAAGAAATTTAGCATCACGACCTGAAACAGTTGTATTTGGCACACCATGCAAGCGAATAATTTCATGAAAGAACAAATCAGCAACATTAGCAGCATCATCAGTTTTATGGCATGGTATAAAGTACGCCATTTTCGAAAATCTATCCACGACAAGAAATATGCTATCCCTCCCCTTCTTTGTTCGAGGTAAACCTAAAACAAAGTCCATAGAGATATCTTCCCAAGGAACACTAGGTACAAGCAAGGGTATATATAAACCATGAGGATTGAGTCGTGACTTAGCTTTTTGACATGTAGTGCAGTCAGCAACAAAACGCTCAACATCCCGTCTCATCTTTAGCCTAAATTAATGCATAGCAAGTATGTCCTCCCTCTTCTTCATGCCAAAGTGTCCCATTAATCCTCCTCCATGCGCCTCCTACAACAACAAAAAACGAACAGAGCTAGCTGGATGCATAGCTTGTTAGCACAAAACACAAATCCATCATTTATGACGAACTTGTTCCATGTTCTCCCTTCTTTACAATTCTCCAACACATCTTTAAATTCAGCATCATGCACATATTGATCTTTGATTCTATCCAAACAAAATATTTTAAAGTCAAGTTGTGAAAGCATAGTATAACGACAAGACAATGCATCAGCAATAACATTTTCTTTACCCTTCTTGTGTTCAATGACATAAGGGAAAGTCTCAATGAATTCAACCCATTTAGCATGTCTACGGTTCAGTTTTGCTTGACTTTTTATATGTTTCAAAGATTCATGATTAGAATGTGTGACAAATTCTTTAGGCCATAAATAATGTTGCCATGTTTCCAAAGTCCAAAAAACAAGAGCATATAATTCCTTATCATAAGTAGAATAATTCAGACTAGCCCACTCAATTTTTTGAGAAAAGTATGCAACAAGTTGACCATCTTGTAATAACACACCTCCTAATCCAATTCCAGTAGCATCACATTCAAGCTCAATAGTTTTATTAAAATCAAGAAGTTGGAGTAAAGGAGCATGTGTTAACTTATCTTTCAATACCGTGAAGGCTTCAACCTATGCGGTACCCCAAACAAAAGGCACATCCTTCTTTGTAAGCTCATTGAGAGGTGCAGGAATGGTGCTAAAATCCCTCACAAAACGCCTATAAAATCTAGCGAGTCCTAGAAAACTCCTCACTTGTGTGACCGATTTGCGATGCGGCCAACTCTCAATAGCTTCAATCTTGGCTTTATCAACTTCAATTCCCTGTGGAGTAACAACATAGCCAAGAAAAGATACTCAGTCGATGCAAAAGGTGCACTTCCCAAGGTTACCAAACAAACGTGCATCACGTAGAGCAATAAAAACAGCACGCAAATGATCCAAGTGTTCCTCCAAAGATGTACTATAAATAAATATATCATCAAAGTAGAGTACCACAAATCGTCCAATGAAAGCACATAAAACCTCGTTCATTAATCTCATGAAAGTGCTAGGTGCATTAGTTAACCAAAGAGGCATGACTAACTAGTCATATAATCCAAACTTAGTTTTAAATGTTGTTTTCCATTCATCTCCCAATTTTATATGAATTTGATGGTATCCACTTGATACATCTCCAATGTATCTAAATTTTTTGATTGTTCCATGCTATTATATTATCATTCTAGGACACTTTTTGGGTGTTTATTTATCCATTAATGTTATTTTTGAGTACTAACCTATTGACCTAGTGCCTAGTGCCAGTTGTTGTTTTCTGCACGTTTTTTGCTTTTCAGGTTTACCATACCAAACGAAGTCGAAATGCCATGAAACTTTAATATGATTTTTTATGGACCAAAAGAAGATCTGGAAGCTTCGGGAGGAGACGAGAGGCTGCACGAGGGAACCATGAGCCAACATGGCGCGTCGGGGGGCCACGTCGCGCCCTGTTAGGTCGTGGCCCCCTCGGCTGCCCTCTCGTGCCCCTCCCTGGCCTAGAAATTCTCAAATATTCCAAAAACCCTAGAGAGCTCCTGAAACACTTTTTCCATCGCTGCAAGACTCTGTTCGGCCACGTACCCATCTGGCGACCTTTTCCGGCGATCTGTCGGAGGGGGAATCTATCACGGAGGGGCTCTACATCATCCTTGCTGCCTCCATGATGAGTTGTGAGTAGTTCACCACAGACCTACGGGTCCGTAGTTAGTATCGATATGGCTATCTCTCTCTCTTGATCTTCAATACAATGATCATCGCATCTTCGCTTTGATCTATTTGATGTAATCCTTTTGTGCGGTGTGTTTGTTGGGATCCGATGAATTGTGGGTTTATGTTCAGATTATTCATGAAAAGTATTTGAGTCACCTATGATTATTATGATTCTTATTTGCATGATCATTATAGATTCGTAAGTCTCTCCGATCTATTGAGATAGTTTTGCCAGCTAGATTGATATTTCTTCATTGAGAGGGGTGCGTTGTAGTGGGTTCAATCTGGTCGTGCTCTATATCCTAGTGACAGAAAGGGACAAGACACACCTTTGTATTGCTGCCACTAAGGATAAGACGATGGGGTTAGTTCATATTAATTGAATTCTCTTTGTCTACATCATGTCATCGTTCTCCAAGCGTTACTCTGTTTTACTTAATACTCTAGATGCATGCTGGATAGCGGTCGATGGGTGGAGTAATAGTAATAGGTGTAGGCAGGAGTCGGCATATTTGCTTATGGACGTGATGCCTATATATACATGATCATTGTCGCGAATAAAGATTGCATAACTATCCACTCTTCTATCAATTGCCCAACAGTAATTTGTTTACCTACCGTATGCTTACTATATGAGAGATGCCACTAGAGAAAACTACGGTCCCCGGGTATATCCACTTATAAGTATACAAATGCTTTCAATACCTTGCTGCCATTATTTATATTTTATTTTATTTTGCAATTTAAAATTATCTACAATTATCTACACATCTCACTTACTAGCAAATAACGAGATCAAGGGGATTGACAACCCTCTTGCCGTGTTGGGTGCAAGTGTGTGCTCTTTTGTGTGCAGCTGCAGAAGACGGTTGATGACCAATATTCCTATTGGTTTGATAAAACTTGGTTATTAAGTGAGGGAAATACTTACCCGCATTGTGCTGCATCACCCCTTCCTCTTCACGAAAAACCCAACGAAGATCACAAGCATCAAGAAGGATTTATGACGTCATTGTCGGGGAATATCATCATCAACTATCAAGTGACTTCACACAAATTATCATTCATTTGTTCTTATTTTTATTTGTTTTTATATTTAGCTTGCATTATAAAAATCAAAAATTCAAAAATATTTATCTTTGCTTGTCACTAGTTTACTTGTCGCTTGTTGCTATGGCTAGTTCTTCTTTTGTTCTCTCTTCTCCCGATAATGAGGTACAAAATTTTAAACAAAGGGGAGGAGAAAGTTTGAAAGATGCATGGTATATAATTTGCAATGCTCAAAATAAATCAATTCGTAAGCAATCTCCTAGCATTTTTCTTTGCAATTTCTATATTGGGATTACTACTTGGTATAGATTTGTACTTGATCCGATCACCGGTGGTAATTTTTTAATGGGTCACACTTCGGATGCTTTTAAGGCCATGGAAAATTTGGTAGGATCACCTCCTCTTATTATTAATGAAACTATTTTGACCATGGAACATGTTATGCAAAGGCTTGATGCTATTGAAAGAAAATGACTACTGATGAACAAATTGAGGAGTTAGATAAAAAGCTTCATAATCATATCACTCAATTTGGGTCACGGGTAGGAATGACTTTGAAAACTTTAAAGGAGAAGGATACAATTATTGATGAGAGGGTAGAACAAATCTTGAATAGGATTGATAAAATGGAGGAAGTCATTGATAAAGTAGGTTCCGCTTTCACATTCTCAAAAGCTAATGCTAGTACTTCTCAAAATAAAAGTCCCAAGTTCATATATGTTCCCAAGAGCATTAGTACCCCTCCTACCAAAAGGAACGAAGATCTCAAAATGATTAGTGTGCATCCCAACTTTGTAAACTTAATAAAGGACCCTATTTCCAAGCCTCCTATTGTTCCTAAGAATCATGGTTGTGTTATTGAGGAGCTTGAGGTCAAAGATGACAACACTTGATCATACGCGTTATGCCTAGCTAGGGGCGTAAAACAATAGCGCTAGTTGGGAGGCAACCCAATAGTTATCTTATTTTTCTTGTTTTACCTTCTGTTTGTGTGTCATAACATGATTGTTGTCTCTGTAATGATTTTTTTTAATGTTTTAATTAGTGTTTGTGCCAAGTAAATCCTTTGGGATAATTTGAATGATGAATATAATTGATGTTGTGCAAAAACAGAAACTTTCGCCTCCAGTGTAGAATTTTCGGTTCTTTGATGGAGCATGGTAAATTCCTGAAATTTTTACAGAGTATTTTTATACGAATTCCCCAGGTTTTTCTAATTTTTCAGAAGTTTTAGAGATACAGAAGTATAGTTTCTCTACATATCTTTACAGATTGTTCCGTTTTAGACAGATTCTGTTTTTTTTTCTTGCATGTCTTGCTTGTTTTGATGATGCCATGGATTATATTGGGCAATATAAATCATGGATAAGTTAGAATACAGTACCTTATGCAATAATAAAATATGAATCAATTTATAACAGTACTAAAGTATTTGATATGTTTATTATACTAGCGGATCTCACTGGTTTTCTATTGAGTTTTGTGTGCTGAAGTTTTCAAGTTTTAGGTGTTATCACGATGGACGAAGGAATAAGGAGCAGCAAGAGCCTAAGCTTGGGGATGTCCAAGGAACCCCAAGGTAATATTCTAGGACGACTCAAGCGTCTAAGCTTGGGGATGCCCCGGAAGGCATCCCCTCTTTCGTCTCAATCCATCGGTATGTCACTTGGAGCTATATTTTTATTCATCACATGATTTGAGTTTTGCTTGGAGCGTCATTTTCTTTAGTTTTTTTTAGTTTCCCACAATCATTGTTTGCTGAAAACACCCACTTGAGAGAGACACAATATCATCATAATTTATTAGAATACTCTATGTGCTTCACTTATATCTTTTGAGCTTGGCAGTTGCTCTAGTACTTCACTTATATCTTTTAGAACACGGCGGCGTATAGATTTTATAGAAATAATTGCACTCTCATTCTTCACTTATATTTTTTTAAGAGTTAATGAAGAGCGACGGTAATTTGCATGGGTCATAAGACTAGTCCAAAAATAATAGGTATTCAATGAGTGCACAATCAAAACCACATGTAGCACATAAAAGAGAAATCATGGTTAATGCTATTAATGTGGTAATGTGAAAAAGGATGTGTGCGTGATCATTGGTTAATAAAGGTATCGTGAATTAGAGGTTGTTAACTTGCTATTCATCCAAATATTTTTATAGCATCGTGATGATGTGTGAGCATACTTATTCCTCGTTGAAATCCTAGTGATGTTTAGGTCAGGGCGCGCGATGGTTAATTCCTACCAACCTCCTCCCTAGGGGCATGCGAGTAGTGCTTTGCTTCGAGAGAGCTAATAAAATCTTGCAATAAGTATGTGAGTTCTTCATAACAAATGTGAATCCATGGAAATACGCACACTCACCTCCACATGTTTGCTAGCCTCTTCGGTACCGTGCATTTCCCATTCTCACTTTGAGGATCGGTGCAGCTTTCGCAGGTGCATCCAAACCCCGTGACATGATATGCTCTGTTGCACATAAGCCTCATTATATCTTCCTCAAAACAGCCACCATACCTACCTATGATGGCATTTCCATAGCCATTCCGAGATATATTGCCATGCAACTTCCACCGTCACATCATATGACTGGTACTCCCATTGTCATATTGCTTTACATGATCATATAAGCTGACATAGTATTTGTGGCAAAGCTACCATTCATTAATATCATACATGTTACGCTTGATCATTGCACATCCTGGTACACTGCCAGAGGCATTCATATAGAGTCATACCGTTTCTCATGTTGAGTTGTAAGCACTGTTCAAAAAATCGTCCGATTCACCGATTTATCGTCCGATTTATCGCTACTCGTGGGGTGACCGATAAGATTATTCCTTATCTTCACCGTTTATCTTTTGGGACGATTTATCGCTCTGACAAGCGATTTATCGGGAATCTACTGATAAATCAAGCCTATTCCTAGCAGTATGTTTGCAAAAACTATGTTTATTTGTGTTTTTATGGACCTTGTTATGCAATATGTACTATTGTCCTTTTTTGTTTGTCATTATACGAGGATTCAAAGGCTAGGAATTAAAGTAACACTTTTGTCCTTTTTTTGGTGTTGAATATAGCATATTTCAGTGTTGGCACGTGAGATTTGCAAAAAAATGATCGATTAATAGTCGACTGATAAAAGCGATTAATCGGGCGATTTCCGATTAATTTTGAATCCCCAAATGACCGAGACGCTAACGATAAGGGATATCCTCACAATTGGTTGTAAGTAAATAAAAGTGTGATGATCATCATTATTAGGGCACTGTCTCAGTGAGGAAAGGATGATGGAGACAATGATTCCCCAACAAGTCGGGATGAGACTCCGGACGAAAAATAAAAGAAAAAGGAAAAAGAAAGAAAAAAGAGAAAGAAAAAGGAAAAAAAGAAAAAGAAAAAAGAAATAAATGAGAGAAAAGAGAGAGGCAAAGAGAGAGAAGGGACAATGTTACTACCTCTTATTCCACACTTGTGCCTCAAAGTGGCACCATGTTCTTCATATAGAGAGTCTCGTGTTTATCACTTCCAGATGCTAGTGGGAATTTTTCATTATATAACTTGGCTTGTATATTCCAATGACGGGCTTCCTCAAATGCCCGAGGTCTTCAGGAGCAAGCAAGTTGGATGCACACCCACTTAGCTTCCGTTGAGCTTTCATACACTTATAGCTCTAGTGCATCCGTTGCATGGCAATCCCTACTCCTCGCATTGATATCTATTGATGGGCATCTTCATAGCCCGTTGATACGCCTAGTTGATGCAAGACTTTCTTCTCCACTTTTGACCCCTTTGAAACTTACCACCATATTCTATTCCACCTTTATGCTATATCCATGGTTCACGCTCATATATTGCGCAAGTAATAAAAAGCTGAAGCGTGTTAAAAAGTACGATCCAATTGCCTGACTTGACACCATGGTTCTTGAAATTTGTATTTATGTGGTGAAGACGGAGCCATGCTATTCTAATATGATAAAATGAATAGGGGGTGAACATTCTTTTCGGATCGTATAGTTTGAAACTTTATGATTATGTTTCTTATGTTTATAAGTATTACTATGTTGATGTTTATTAATTCATCGTTTCTCAATGAACAAACCTGCAATAGATTACATGTTGGGTAGCATGTCACATAAAAAATTATTGTTTTTATCATTTACCTACTCGAAGACGAGCAGGAATTAAGCATGGGGATGCTGATACGTCTCCAACGTATCTATAATTTTTGATTGTTCCATGCTATTTTATTATCATTCTAGGATACTTTTTGGGTGTTTATTTACCAATTAATATTATTTTTGAGTACTAACCTATTGACCTAGTGCCAAGTGCTAGTTGCTGTTTTCTGCATGTTCTTTGCTTTTCAGGTTTACCATACCAAATGAAGTCCAAATGCCACGAAACTTTAATATGATTTTTTTGGACCAAAAGAAGACCTGGAAACTTCGGGAGGAGACGAGAGGCTGCACGAGGGAACCACAAGCCAACAGGGCGCGCCAGGGGGCCCGGTCGCGCCCTGTTGGGTCGTGGCCCCCTCGGCTGCCCTCTCGTGCCCCTCTCTGGCCTATAAATTCTCAAATATTCCAAAAAAACCTAAAGAGCTCCCAAAACACTTTTTCCGCCGCCACAAGTCTCTGTTCCGCCGCGTACTCATCTGGCGACCTTTTTCGGCAATCCGCCGGAGGGGGAATAGATCATGGAGGGGCTCTACATCATCCTTGCTGCCTCCATGATGAGTTGTGAGTAGTTCACCATAGACCTACGGGTCCGTAGTTAGTATCTAGATCTCTCTATCTCTCTCTCTTGATCTTCAATACAATGATCATCGCATCTTCGCTTTGATCTATTTGATGTAATCCTTTTGTGCGGTGTGTTTGTTGGGATCCGATGAATTGTGGGTTTATGTTCAGATTATTCATGAAAAGTATTTGAGTCACCTATGATTATTATGATTCTTATTTGCATGATCATTATAGCTTCGTAAATCTCTCCGATCTATTGAGATAGTTTGGCCAACCAGATTGATATTTCTTCCGTTAGAGGGCTGCGTTGTAGTGGGTTCAATATGGCGGTGCTCTATATCCCAGTGACAGAAAGGGACAAGACACACCTTTGTATTGCTGTCACTAAGGATAAAACGACGGGGTTAGTTCATATTAATTGAATTCTCTTTGTCTACATCATGTCATCGTTCTCCAAGCGTTACTCTGTTTTACTTAATACTCTAGATGCATGATGGATTGCGGTCCATGGGTGGAGTAATAGTAATAGGTGCAGGCAGGAGTCGGCCTTTTTTGCTTATGGATGTGATGCCTATATATACATGATCATTGTCATGAATAAAGATTGCATAACTATCCGCTCTTCTATCAATTGCCCAACAGTAATTTGTTTACCCACCGTATGCTTACTATATGAGAGATGCCACTAGAAAAACTACAGTCCCCGGGTCTATCCACTTATAAGTTTACAAACGCTTTCAACACCTTGCTGCCATTATTTTTATTTTATTTTATTTTGCAATTTACAATTATCTATAATTATCTACACATCTCACTTACTTGCAAATAACGAGATCAAGGGGATTGACAACCCTCTTGCCATGTTGGGTGCAAGTGTGTGCTCATTTGTGTACAGCCGCAGAAGACGGTTGATGACCGATATTCCTATTGGTTCGATAAACCTTGGTTCTTAACTGAGGGAAATACTTACATGCATTGTGCTGCATCACCCGTTTCTCTTCACGGAAAACCCAACGCGGATCACAAGCATCACTACTACGCAAATCAACTTTGGAGAAAATTGTAGATCCACTTAATTCATCAAGCATATCATCTAGCCTAGGAATAGGATGACGATAATGAATAGTAATATTATTAATGCCTCTACAATCAACACACATACGCGATGTACCATCCTTTTTTGGCACTAGAATAATAGGAACATCACAAGGACTAAGGGATTCACGTATATAACCTTTGTAGAGTAGCTCCTGTACTTGACGCATAATCTCCTTCGTCTCCTCTGGATTGGTATGGTACGACGCACGGTTGGGTAGCGATGCACCGAGAATTAAGTCAATCTGATGCTCAATCCCTCGAATAGGTGGTAATCCTGGTGGCACGTATTGTGGAAAGATGTCAGCGAACTCCTGCAAAATGTTAGTGACAGCAGGAGGCAAAGAGGGAGGCATGTCCTCGAATGAAAATAATACATCTTTGCATACAAAAGCATAGCAAACAGATGCAGTAACATCCAAATCAATAATATCAGATTTAGTGGCAAGTAAACAACCACTCTTCAGTTTTATTTCAGATGCAACACTAGATGATGGTTTATTAGGTTTATTATGTTGCTCAAATTCTTTTGCCACAATCTGATTTTCACTCTCACTTTGCTCCTATTTTTCTTTACTAGCACTAGCAATGTCATCTTTCATAATATGTTCAGGAGACATAGGAAGCAAAGTTATATTTTTATCCTTATGAACAAGAGTATACTGATTTGGCCTACCATGGTGTGCATAATTTTATCAAATTGCCATGGTCTACCAAGTAAAACGGAGCATGCTTGCATGGGTACCACATCACAATCAACATAATCATAATATGTAGCAATGCTAATGTGCACACGAACAGTACGTGTTACCTTAACCTTGCCACTGTTGTTGAACCATTGGATGTAATAAGGATGAGGATATGGTTTGGTGGTTAGAGACAGCTTCTCCACCATCTCCATGCTAGCCAAGTTGTTGCAACTCCCTCCATTGATGATGACGCGAAAAGAACGCTCCTTCACAACTCCCTTTGAATGGAACAAGTTGTGCCTCTAATTTTGCTCAGTCTGTGTAACCTGCATACTCAGAACACGTTGAGCAACTAAACTTTCATACATGTCAGCACAGTCAGAAGCCATGTAGTGTGTCTCTTCTTCAGTATCCTCGGCACCCTGTTCTATACTTGCAATAAGAGACAAAGTCTCCTCATCATAATCACTAGCGGACGCATATCCACCATCCTCAGTAACAATCATCGCCTGGAAGGGCATTCTCATGCATAGTGACCTCCACCCTTGCAACGATGACAAATAACCTCATGTGTTTGCCCTGTAGATGCCATGGATGAAGAAGAGATCTGTGCAGGCCCCGAAGGTGTGCCCTTGCTGGAGGCTGGTGGTGGTGCCTATTTTCTTATATCTCTGTTGGAGTTGGCGGCTGAAGGAAGTGGTGTTGTAGTAGGACATGTGGAAGTAGATGATGTACGTGGTGTCCATGATGAAGCTCATCCTGCAGAAAAATTAGTTCTCGCCATTGCCTGTCAATCCCGCACTTCACGTTCAGCTTTGCAAGCAAGATGGAATAAATGAGAGATAGTGTTATACTCCTTATACTCTAGAATAGTCTGAATCTCTCTATTTAAGCCACCCATAAAACATGCAAGCATAGCTTCATTCTCCTCAACAATACCACATCTAATCATGCCAGTTTGTAATTCCTGATAACATTCCTCTATAGAATTTTTTCCTTGTCTTAAACGCTACAAATTTTTAAGCAATTCACGTTGATAATATGGTGGAACCCAACAATTACGCATAGCAGTTTTCAAAGCAGCCCAAGTAGTAGGGATATTATCATGATGTATTCTACAATGTTCAGACCACCAAACACAAGCAAAAGTAGTGAATGCACAAACAACAGCAGCAACACGTCTATCCTTAGGAAATTGTAAGCATGTAAAACGTTGTTTTGTTTCTAACTCCCATGTAAGATATATATCAGGAACATATCTACCCTCAAATGTCAGAATATTCAATTTAAGTTTACGGAGATGGTCATGATCCCGTACCTGAGGGGGTGGTGCATCCCTACTGTTGCGATTGCAGCCATGTGGACGACCTGGTGCATGTGGTGGTGGTTGCCCCTGGGGCTGATTTGGAGCAACCTCTCCCTCATCATCGTAATCACCATCAAAATCCGCATCCTGCTTAACAGTAGCAACAACAGCCACAGAAGCCGCGGGAGTAGCAACGACACCATAATTCTAGCCTTGGTCAAGAGGCACATGTTGCGCTCGTCCCACAAAATTTGACCGATGTTGTTGTTGCCAAGGTATGACAGGTGCAGCTAGTGGTAGACGTGCAAGCACCTCATTGAAATTAGCATCCATCTTGGTGTCCAACGCCTTCTTCAAACCATCTAGCTTCTCCAAGGCTCATCACCAAGTCGTGCACCTGTTCCCCCATCATTTGTTGAAATTTATCGTGGAGCTCCTTGTTCGTCATGCCCTCCCAGTTAATCTCGTCGGCTTGTGATCCTGGCATGGTTAGCAAAAATTGGAACACACAAGAATATGAACCTACAGACTACTAGGAAGTGATGGTGGTGAGTCACAAATCCGTCAAGCAAATCTCAAATTCTTACCAGTTCTTACCCTAGAGCAGGCGGTGATCGACAACCATTGTAGTCAAAACTCTCAAAGCTTGGATAAAGCGATTGCCAGGTGGTGTCAAACACATGAAGTAGTAGTATGTGGAGCTGGGATGGCTTAGAATATGGTAGAAAAAAGGGTCAGCAATAATCAATTCAGAGATGCAAAGTTGAAAACACGCTCAACGACGGTACTGTGCAGGTCCTAGGCTAGACCGTACTAGAGACGCGACCCTAGAACACCAACAAAATCACGACACGGAATCAAGGGAAGAGCCATTCTGATTTTTTGGGCTCTTTTTTTGCGTTCCTTTTTTTCCAGAAAATCACTATAATGGTGAGTGTCTCAAAACTCTTCCCAAGGCGTAAATACAGGATAGGCACGAAATTTGTTTGAATATTTTTTTCCTGGACGATTCGGGGCTGCGACGACCAAAAATTGCAACAAAAAATCACTATGGTGTCGAGTGTCTCAAAACGCTCTGCAAAGCCTAAAAACAGGATAGGGAAAATATATTTTCACACACCGAAATTTTGGCCTAAAAACTGCCCGGGGTCTCGAGACTCTTTTTTTAAAACCTACTCAGGCAACAAAATACGAAACCGAAAGGAGATAGAACTCGAAAACAAACCTAATATGTGATGGACTCGGATTTGTGGCGGATATGTGGTGGGATAGGTGGACTCGGATTAGTGATGACGATGTTGTGGTGGTGGTATATGGCAGCAGCAATGATGGTCACGTGGTTGTGGTAAACGGCAGCAGCGAGGATGGTGGCATGGTGGTGGTAAACGGCAGCAGCGAGGATGGTGGCATGGTGGTGGTAAACGGCAGCAGCGAGGATGCTGGCGTGGTGGTGGTATCTGGCAGCGGTGATGAAGATGGTGAGGCGGCGTGACAACTTGTGACTAGAACTCGAAACTCTAAAAGACTAGACGCTAAGACCAGCAACTTGACACGACGATACAACCACAAATTCAACAAAGGAAACACCGAACAGAAAATTGCAAAGCCTTAGATTGGGTTCGGATATGTGGATCTAACCCTAATATTAGTTTTTTGGCTTTTTCAAGGACTGTAGGTAGGAAGAACGTATGCGGTCTAAACTACAAAAAACTGTAAATTCTCACCGAGCAACCTGGAAATCTGATACCACTTGAAAGAGGCGAAGTTGTCCCTGTCTGTTAATGAGATGGTGGCTATCATTTTCGGTGGAGTAGACTTTGATGATCCGACTATGAACGTGTGAAGACGTCGCGCCTTAACAATCGCTAAAACCAACTCCGAGAGGTTATTGACCACACCGGAGCACGATCAACCTGACCACGAGGGTCTATTTCCTGCACGCAAATGAAGAACAAGCAAGGAACTGAAATTGCAATCTGGATATAGCGAATATAAGAGGAAAGCTTTATTGATGAAAGTGGGGTTCTATGACGTCTTGGTCTGGTCGTGGAACACAAACAAAGGATGCGAAGTTGCAGCTATGGCGAACTTGTAATCTAAACAAAACCCAAGTCTAAACAGCGACCTAAGGGCTGTTTATATGGGGGAATAGAGGGGAATTTCGTGTCCCCATGGAGGAGGGGTCCAAAACAAACCCTAACTCAGTTTCCCTACACATACGGACTCTAAAAATAGCCTATGATAAGGTATTTCGAATTACATGGGCCTTGCCCAAAAATAAGGTGGCGCAGCACCTATAATAGCCTATGGATGAAATTTATAAAGGGGCATCTTGAATATTTCGTCCAAGCCTTCATGCTCTCCTTGTTTGTGGTTTCAAAGTGCGAAAATCACCACTGAAAGCTCCATTGTTCTTTCCCGCGCGCGCACCTTCTTCTCCATGCTTGTTCCCGCTCCAATGGCCATCCTTGTTGCCCATGCTAGGTCCTTCATTCATAAGTAAAACAAAAGTATCTAATTTAGGCAGCATCATATGTTCATGAACATTAGAAGGATTTCCAAGAAACAAAAGTATGTGGTAATTCAATTGGCGTGCGCGAGCTCTAGTAACTGGTCCAGTATGTATAGCAGCAGGGGTTGTGGGTGTAACAATGGTATTGATGTCCTCATCACTTACTGTTCAAAATATATGATCCTTAAAGAATTTTATTCCCTACTCATTTTATCATATCAAGCATGGCATAACTCCATCTTGACCGCATAAGTATAAATCATCAGCACCCACGTGTCAAACCAAGCAATTGGATCGTACTCTAACGCGCTTCAACATTTTCAACTTCATGCAATACATGAGCATGATCCATGGATATATTATATGAGTGGAATAGAGTATGGTGGTAGATATCAAAAGAGTCAAAGTGGAAAAGAAAGTCTCGCATCAACTAGGCTGATCAATGGGCTATGGAGATTCCCATCAATCGATATCAATGCAGGGAATAGGGATTGCCATGCAACGGATGCACTAGAGCTATAAGTGTATGAAAGCTCAATGGAAGCTAAGTGGGAGTGCATCCAACTTGCTTGCTCATGAAGACCCCGGGCATTTTAGGAAGCCCGTCATCGGAATATACAAGCCAATTTCTATAATGTAAAAATTCCCACTAGCATATGAATATGACAACTCAGGAGACTCTCCATATGAAGAAGATGATGCCACTTTGAGGCAAAAGTGTGGTAAATGGATAGTAACACTGCCCCTTCTCTCTTTGCTCTCATTTTTTTCATGGTGGGCTTTTATTTTTATTCGCCTCACCCATTTCTCTTTTCTTGTTATTTTATTTTATTTTATTTTTTGTCCGGAGTCTCATCCTGACTTGTGGGGGAATCATCGTCCCCATCATACTTTCCTCATTGGGACAACGCTCTAATAATGATGATCATCACACTTTTATTTACTTACAACTCAATATTACAACTCAACATAAAACAATATGACTCTACATGAATGCCTATGGCAGTGTACCAGGATGTGCAATGATCTAGTGTAACATGTAAACAATAATGAACGGTGGCTTTGCCACAAATACTATGTCAGCTATATGATCATGTAAAGCAATATGATGATGAATACACAAGTCATGTGGCGGTACGGTGGAAGTTGCATGGCAATATATATCGGAATGGCTATGGAAATGCCATGATAGGTAGGTATGGTGGCTGTTTTGAGGAAGATATACACTAGTAGAAAACATGCCTTTGGACCGGATCATTAGTCCCGGTCGGGTTTTGGACCGGGACTAAAGTGACCACGAGTCCCGGTTCCAACGACTAGGCTTTAGTCCCGGTTCATGAGGAACCTCTAGTCCCGGTTGGTGATACCAACCGGGACTAAAGGGGTTGTGGCAGGGTTGCAGCAGGCTGGGCCCCCTGCGAGCCCCTTTAGTCCCGGTTGGTAGCACCAACCGGGACTAGAGATGGCCCTTTAGTCCCGGTTGGTATCACAAACCGGGACTAAAGATATCACTATATATAGTGCTTCGTGCAGCCCGAGCCCAAGATCTCCTTTCTCTGTTTTCTCCTTTCCCCTTGCTCGAGCTCATCCTCCATTTTTGCCAAGATTTGTCAAGATTTGAGGCACCCCATCTATCCAAGTGTTCACAAAGGTTAGCAACTTTGTCCTTTCATCTCTCATTGCTAGATTAGCTCGTGCAATGCTCTATAACTATAGTGATTTGTGGGTTTTAGTTTGGGAGTAATTATGTGGGAGTTTATTTGATTTATATGCAATTTGAGCTCAAATTAACTTCTTAGTTTGCATATGTGTAGGTGTGGTTTACTTAGTGCCTTCCCGTCTCCGTCCTAACCACCGTCGATCGCCCGCACCGTCTCGTCGCCGGCACCACCTTGGTGAGCTTCTTGTTCTTATCCTTTTTATTAAAAAAATCTTATTTGTATGATTTAGATAGTTACTTGTATAATTTTCTTACTTGTATGATTGTTTGTTATACATAGTGCCATGGTTTTGATATCCGTGCCCGTGGCCCTCGTCCGGTTTATGATTCGAATGTGGTATATTCTATTTTATAACTATTTGTTGCATTTCGTGTTTATGACAATTATGCCCATCAAGTTGACATAGATATTTTTATCTAGGAGGTATGTGAACCGGAAATTGCAACCGACCCTCTTGTCGAGAAGTTAAATTTAGTTGAAAAAGAAAAGGAGTATTTGAAAGAAAAATTGAAAATAACAGAAGAAGAGAAGATGAAATTGGAGTTGTATGTTGCTGATGTCGTCGATGATCACAAGATCAAGATGGATGCAATGTGCTTGAAGATTAGAAAATATGTCGTTAATAAAGAGGCTTGGTATCATTATGCTCTTGGATCAATTATTACCTTAGTTGCGATTTTGATCGCATTTGTTGTTGCATTTAAATGCTTTAGGTAGATAGTTTTATGTTTTTTTTATGAGAATAAGTGTGTATGAACTTTATGTATGAACTTGTATTAATTTGGTTTTTTCGGTGTTGTGTAATGAAGATGAGTCGGCAATAGATGTACGATGACTGACGCTCTCCCCAGTTCATTAATGACGTGCATAGTTTTCTGCATGCGGCTGAGGTAAACAAGCGGAATGGTTTTATGTGTTTTCCATGTGGTGTCTGTAAGAATGATAGGAATTACTCTAGCTCAAAATTCATTCACGTCCACCTGTTTACGTCCGGTTTCATGTCCGGCTATAACTGTTGGAACAAGCACAAAGAAAGAGGGGTTTTAATGGAAGAGAATGAAGAAGAAGAGGATGATGACAACTATCCTGGGTTCCCTGAATACGATGGTACTACAATGGGGGAAGAGAATGAAGAAGAAGAAGCTGAAGAAGAGGCATCAACTGAGCCCGCTGATGATCTTGGTTGGGCCATTGCTGATGCAAAGAGAAACTGCGAAAGTCAAAAGGAGAAGTTGAAGTTGCAGCGCATGTTAGAGGATCACAAAAACTTGTTGTACCCAAATTGCGAAGATGACAAGAAAACGCTGGGTACCACACTGGAATTGCTCTAATGGAAGGCAGAGAATGGTGTATCTGACAAGGGATTTGAAAAGTTGCTGAAAATAATGACGAATAAACTTTGAAAGGACAACGAATTGCCTGACAGTACGTATGAAGCGAAGAAGGTTGTCCGGCCTCTAGGATTAGAGGTGCAAAAGATACATGCATGCCCTAATGACTGCATCCTCTACCGCGGTGAGGAGTATGAGAATTTGAATGCATGCCCGGTATGCGGTGCATTGCGCTATAAGATCAGTCGTGATGACCCTGGTGATGATGTTGAGGGCGTGCGCCCCAGGAAGAGGATTCCTGCCAAGGTGATGTGGTATGCTCCTATAATACCACGGTTTAAACGTTTGTTCCAAAACAAAGAGCATGCCAAGTTGTTGCGATGGCACAAAGAAGACCGTAAGAAAGACGGGAAGTTGAGAGTACCCGCTGATGGTTCGCAATGGAGAAAAATCAGGAGAAAGTGGCCAGAGTTTGCAGGTGACGCAAGGAACTTATGGTTTGGTATAAGTGCAGATGGCATCAATCCTTTTGGGGAGTAGAGTAGCAATCATAGCACCTGGCGTGTGACTCTATGTATCTATAACCTTCCTCCTTGGTTGTGCATGAAGCGAAAGTTCATTATGATGACAGTGCTCATCCAAGGCCCTAAGCAACCCGCCAACGACATTGATGTGTACCTAAGACCATTAGTTGATGAACTTTTATAGCTGTGGGACATAAAAGGTGTACGTGTGTGGGATGAGCACAAACAGGAGGAATTTGACCTACGAGCGTTGCTGTTTGTAACCATCAATGATTGGCCTGCTCTTAGTAACCTTTCAGGACAGACAAACAAGGGATACAATGCATGCATGCACTGTTTAGATGAGACCGGAGGTATATATTTGGATAAATATAAGAAGGTTGTGTACCTGGGACATCGTCGATTTCTTCCGATCAGGCATCTCTTAAGAAAGAAAGGCAAGCATTTCAAAGGTGAGGCAGATAACCGGAAGAAGCCTAACCACCGTACTGGTGATGATATACTTGATATGGTCAAGGATTTAAAAGTAATCTTTGAAAAGGGTCATGGCGGACAATCTGTTCCGAATGACGGTGACGGACACGCACCCATGTGGAAGAAGAAATCTATATTTTGGGAGCTAGAGTATTGGAAAGTCCTAGAGGTCCGCTCTGCAATCAACGTGATGCACGTGACAATGAATCTTTGCATGAACCTGCTAGGCTTCCTAGGCATGTATGGGAAGACAAAGGATACGCTGAAGGCACGGGAGGACCAGCAACGTATGCATGAAAAATATGGCATGCATCCAAAGCAGTATCAAGGTCCTGCCAGCTACGCTCTTACCAAAGAAGAGAAGGAAATCTTTTTTGAATGCCTGCTCAGTATGAAGGTCCCGTCTGGCTTCTCGTCGAATATAAAGGGAATAATAAATATGGCAGAGAAAAAATTCCAAAACCTAAAGTCTCATGACTGCCACATGATTATGACACAATTACTTCCGATTGCATTGAGGGGGCTTCTACAGGAAAATGTTCGATTAGCCATTGTGAAGCTATGTGCATTCCTCAATGCAATTTCTCAGAAGGTAATCGATCCAGAAATCCTACCAAGGTTACAGAATGATTTGGTGCAATGTCTTATCAGTTTCGAGTTGGTGTTCCCACCATCCTTCTTCAATATCATGACGCACATCCTAGTTCACCTAGTCAAAGAGATTGCCATTCTGGGTCCTGTATTTCTACACAATATGTTCCCCTTTGAGAGGTTCATGGGAGACTTAAAGAAATATATTCATAACCGTGCTAGGCCAGAAGGAAGCATCTCCAAGAGCCATGAAACATAGGAGGTTATTGAGTTTTGTGTTGACTTTATTCCTGACCTTAAGCCGATTGGTGTTCCTGAATCGTGGCATGAGGGGAGACTAAGTGGAAAAGGCACGCTAGGAAAGGATTCAGTAATATGTAGGGACGGGCATTCTTGGGCCCGAGCACACTACACAGTTATCCAAAATTCCACCTTGGTGGCTGACGTGGCTTGAGACTGCGTCGGTATTTCCCCAAAGAGGAAGGGATGATGCAGCACAGCGACGGTAAGTATTTCCCTCAGTCATGAAACCAAGGTTATCGAACCAGTAGGAGGATCACCACCACCCAATAAGCAGCACCTGCACACAAACAACAAATACTTGCAACCCGGCGCGAAAGAGAGGTTGTCAATCTCTCTACGGTAATAAGATAGATTAGGTAGTGATAGATAGGAGAGATAGATCTCTCAAGAACACCAATGAAAAGAGTAAATATGCAATATATTTTTGGGTTTTGGGTTTTGTAGATCTGAAAACAAAGAGTGCAAAAAGATAGATCGGAAAGCAATATGATGGAAAAGTAGACACGAGGGCCATAGGGTTCACTAGTGGCTTCTCTCATGAGTATAGCGCACGGTGGGTGAACAAATTACTGTTGGGCAATTGCTAGAAAATCGAATAGTCATGACGATATCCAAGGCGATGATCATTATATAGGCATCACGTCCAAGATAGATAGACCGACTCCTGCCTGCATCTACCTCTATTACTCCACACATCGACCGCTATCCAGCATGCATCTAGTGTATTAAGTTCATGGAAAAATGGAGTAATGCAATAAGAACGATGACATGATGTAGACAAGATCTATTCATGTAGGAATAGACCCCATCTTGTTATCCTTAATAGCAACGATACATAAGTGTCTTGCTGCCCCTTCTGTCACTGGAAAAGAACACCGCAAGATCGAACCCATCACAAAGCACCTCTTCCCATGGCAAGAAAAATCGATCTAGTCGGCCTAACTAAACCAAAGATTCGGAGAAGAAATACGAGGCTATAAGTAATCATGCATATAAGAGATCAAAGAAGACTCAAATAATTTTCATGGATAGAAACTGATCATGAACTCAAAATTCATCAGATCCCAACAAACACACCGCAAAATTTTACATCAAATAGATCTCCAAGAGACCATTGTATTGAGAATCATAAGAGATTGAGAAGAAGCCATCTAGCTACTGCCTACGGACCCGTAAGTCTATGGTGGACTACTCACGCATCATCGGAGAGGCACCTATGAGGAAGATGAACCCCGCCGTGATGGTGTTTAGATTGGATCTCAAGGTTCTGGAACTTGCGGCGGCTGGAATTGTGTTTCGTCGACTCCCCTAGGGTTTTTGTTATATTTGGGAATTTATAAGCATCATAGGCGGTGCGGAGGGGCCCCGTGGAGAGCACAACCCATCAGGGCGCGTCGGGGGCCCCCTGGCGCGCCCTGGTGGGTTGTGCTCCCCACAACCCACCTTCCTGGCTCTTGTTTGGCCCACTGGGTGTCTTCTGGTCCAGAAAAAAATCTCCTAAAAGTTTCGTCGCGATTGGACTCCGTTTGGTATTGATTTTCTGCGAAGTAAAAAACAAGCAAAAACAGCAACTGGTACTTTGGCACTATGTCAATAGGTTAGTCCCAAAAAATGATATAAAGTTGTTATAAAATGATTGTAAAACATCCAAGAATGATAATATAACAGCATGGAACAAGCAAAAATTATAGATACGTTGGAGACGTATCAGTGGCCCCATATATCAATGAACACAAGAATATTCTATGCTCCAAACACCCGGAGCAGTTTGACGACTGGATTACAAGTGAACACATGGGGACTTTCGGCGGTTGGTTGCAAACACATCTCATGAATGACGACGATGTTGGAGATGAGTTGCACTTTTTTTCCAAGTCACCATCTTTGATTAATGGGAATACATTTTATACGATTGCCCAAGATAAAAAGAGCACCAACCAAAACTTTGGTGTCCGCTTTGATGCAACAAACAACAATAGGGGACACATATTATGGTTATATAGAGGAGATATGGGAACTTGACTGTGGACGTGATTTTAAGATCCCTTTGTTTCGGTGTAAATGGGTCAATCTGACAGGGGTTAAGGTAGACCCGAAGTACGGAATGACAACAGTGGATCTCAACAATCTTGGGTACATAGAGGAACCATTCGTCCTAACCAATGATGTGGCGCATGTTTTCTATGTGAAGGACATGTCTACCAAACCGAGAAAAAGGAAAGATAAGGAAGCGAATACATCATACGGTGAGCCAAAGTGCCACATAGTTCTTTCAGGGAAAAGAAACATCGTGGGAGTGGAGGACAAGACAGACATGTCAGAAGATTATGAAAAGTTTCATGAAATTCCTCCCTTCACAGTGAAGACTGACCCAAGCACCCTGTTAAATGATGAAGATTGTCCATGGTTACGGCACAAAGGGACACACGCAAACAAAAAGTTTTATACCTCAAGATCCCACTATGGGATGTGATCGGCTTCACCGTCATCACTTTCTTCTCTAGTGAGTAACCGAGATAGGCCAATTTGTACTCGAAGTGCATCCAGTTTTTGTCGTAACTGTCTCAACTTTTTAGCACATGCTATGTCTGTGAAATGATGATACCATGCCAAGTTTCAACCTTTTCAGAGTTCATTTGTACTGCTTTTCAATTTCAGGGTCATTCAGCTCAAAAAAATCATTAAATGCATGAAAAAAGCAAATGAAGTTAGAAAGGGTTGAAATTTGAGGATGTGGCTTCGAATGGCGCATATTGAATGCACAAAAAGTCTGGAGTTGAAATAAGTTTTAAAAAACGAAATGCCTTTGTAACAGATGAGTTTTCATCCGAAACCCTCATAGTTCAAAGGAGATGGTCCAGTTTGTACACGAAGTGCATCCAGTTTTTGCCGTAACCCTCTCAAATTTTTAGCACATGCTATGTGGGTGAAATGATGATACCATGCCAAGTTTCAACCTTTTTAGAGTTCATTTGTAGTGCTTTTCAATTTCAGGGTCATTTAGCTCAAAAAAATCATTAAATGCATGAAAAATTGCAAATGAAGTAAGCAAGGGTTGAAATTTGAGGATTTGGCTTTGAATGGTACATATTGAATGCTCAAAAAGTCTGGAGTTGATATAAGTTTAAAAATGAAATGCCTTTGTAACAGATGAGTATTCGTCCGAAACCCTCATACTTCGAAGGAGATGGTCCAGTTTGTACACGACGTGCATCCAGTTTTTGCTATAACTCTCTCAATATTTTAGCACATGCTATGTGGGTGAAATGATAATACCATGCCAAGTTTCAACTTTTTCAGAGTTCATTTGTAGTGCTTTTCAATTTCAGGGTCATTTAGATCAAAAAATCATTAAATGCATGAAAAATAGCAAATGAAGCAAGTAAGGGTTGATATTTGAGGATGTGGCTTTGAATGGTGCATATTGAATGCACAAAAAGTCTGGAGTTGAAATAAGTTTAAAAAAATGAAATGCCTTTTGTAACAGATGAGTTTTCGTCCGAAACCCTCATACTCTGAAGGAGATGGTCCAGTTTGTACACGAAGTGCATCCAGTTTTTGCCGTAAGCCTCTCAACTGTTTAGCACATGCTATGTGGGTGAAATGATGATACCATGCCAAGGTTCAACCTTTTCAGAGTTCATTTGTAGTGCTTTTCAATTTTAGGGTCACTTAGCTCACCAAAATCATTAAATGCATGAAAAATAGCAAATGAAGTAAGCACGGGTTGAAAATAAAAACTCCTCATGTTGACTAACAGAAACATAATATAATTTGACAAAAGAATAATAAGAAAACATAAACTAAAATATTTAAAACAAATGAAGGTATAAAACTAAAAGAGTTAAACAAAATCTGGTTTTGATTAAAACACCTATTTCAAATATCCTAAAAATTCCCAAATTGAACATACTGATAAAACATAATAATATTAAACAACAGGAAAAACAATCAATCAAAAATCTATTTTTAAACTAAAGTTATTCACAAACTAGTGATTCACACAAATTTCAAAAGAATTCAAGTTTAAACTATTTAAATTTGAAAACTACTCGCACTAACAGAAAGTTTATAATTTTTTGACCTAAAGCCAAAAGATTCATTCAAAAACTCTAAATATTCTAATAGTTATTCAAAATCTAAAAACAGAAACTGTTCTGTTTAGAAAAACAAAACAAAAAAGAGAAAATAGACATTTCGTCCCGGTTGGTATCACCAACCGGGACTAAAGATCCCTTCCCGCGCGGAATTTGGGCCGCCGATAAGGAGACCTTTAGGCCCGGTTGGTGGCACCAACCGGGACTAAAGGTCTCTTTAGTCCCGGTTGGTGCCACCAACCGGGACTAAAGGTCTCTGCAATATAACCCCGCGCCCTTCGTGTCCCGGTGCCAGCCACCGCCCGGGACATCCAGAACGCAGCTAGGCTGCTCGATCGCTATTCCCGTTGCCCTCAGCTCCGCCGGCGAACGCCTGCGACGCCGGCCATCCCGTCCAGTCCGGTGCCATCCCCGACGCCCTCTCCCTCCGCGCGCTGTGGTGAGCTCCTCTTCCCACCTGGCGCCGTCCGGCTGACCCCCTCTCCTCCCGGCGTTCCCTCCGCGCGCGCCGCCGTCACCATGGAGTACGACAGATCGAGCGCATGGTGCTTCCGGTCGCCGTGTGCTTCCTCTCCTCGCGCCATAGCCTCTTGCCGCCGCTGTGATGATGAAATTTTTGTGTTGCGTGCAACTGTGATTGCAACTCTGATGATGACATTTTGTGTGTTAAAAAGAGACATTTTCTTGTATTAAAAGAGACATTTTCTTGTATCTAGATAATTAAGTGTAGATAAGTGTAGATAAGTTGTATATATGTTGTATTAAAAGAGACATTTTCTTGTATGTAGACATTTTCTTATATGTAGATAGGTGTAGATAAGCCATATATATTGGGTTGTTAATTACTTCTAGTTCTAGATAAGTGTAGATAAGTTGTATATATGTTGGAAATAATGTAGCCGTGTCCGCTGAACCATCTTCCCGAGCGCGGCGGCGCCATGACCGCCGGCGTGCCCGAGCACGGCGGCGCCATGGCCCAATTTTTGTTTAGTTCATTGAGCCACCACGATTCCCCCTCTCCCCGCGCTCGATTGCGTAGCGTAGCCGTCGAATCGACGAAGCCCTATAGAAATTTGAGTAGGAATTTGTTTATAAGTTTGAGTAGGAATTTGTTTATAAGTTCTAAAAGTTTATTCTCGCATAGGAATTGGTTTATAAGTTTGAGTAGGAATTTGTTTATAAGTTGTAAAAGTTTATTCTCGCATAGGAATGTGTATATTAAATAGTTGTAAAAGTTTATGAAATAGTTGTAGAAGTTTATTAAATTTGAGTAGGAATTTGTTTATAAGTTGTAAAAGTGTCGGTGATTACTATATAGTTGTAAAGTTTATTAAATATGAATAGCATAATAAAATGATAATTATTGCATAGGAATTTGTTTTCATAAGAATTTTTTATCGACGTCGACGATGCTCGGCCCACATCCTCGTCGTCGACTCGGCGGCGACAACCTGCTTGAGAGGCACCATATCCGGGACTGGGCTCCGCCGGGCTGGCGCTGGGAGGTGCTACCTTCCGGGGCATGTAGCTTGGTGAGGAATCGGGCTCCCGTCGTTGACCCGGAGCTTCTTTGGTGGCGATCGCGTGGGCTACTATCGGTGCGGAGGCAGCCGGCCCCCGAGGATGTGGTACGTCGCCATGTCAGAGAGGAGGACGAGCACGTCCGTCGCTACATGGTTCCGTTGGACGTCAGGTTCTTCAGGGATCTCACCCGAGCTATGATCCTGTCATGGTCCTTCTCTTTGGATGTCCACCACTCGCGCCTCAAGAACCGCGAGTCAACTGGATTATTCGATAATATTCGAGCTGTATTAGTGATGTTATATGATAATATTCGAGATGTATTAGTGATAATATTCTATAATATTCAATGATGCATTAACTGGATTATTCGAGATGTATTAGTGATATTATATGATGATCTTGCTAAAAAAATTAATCCTCCTCGCCATCCCTCGGCCCTCAGATTGAACCTCTTCGGCGGCTGACTACTATGATTCAGTTTTCTCTTATTGAATGCATTCTAATTTGAATACTAAATTGTTTTATCTTTCTTTTGGATTAGTTAAGCTATGGACAATAGCGGCAGAGACCATGAAGAGGATGTCTTCGAGATGATACAGGACTCCGAAAACCCAGAGATTGAACTAGATTACGGCTCACAATATCCGAACGAGTCCAGTGAGGGAATTCAGGAAGAACCAAGAGATGAAGGACACACAAACAATGATATATATATATATATATATTTATATTTACGAATCTTTCTTCTTTTAGCCCTCTGGATCGAGCAAATCTTCTACAAGGGTAGTACGAGGCCCGGCCAAAAAGTTGGACGCGGGCATAAAGTACAACATCGTTGAAATCAGTTTGGGTGGCGAAACGATTGCTCCTAAAAAGAATTCGGACAAACTTATACGTCAATGCAAAGTTATTGTTAGGGACCAAATCCCGATCACCGTTCAAGAATGGAATAAGCCAAAGGAAGATCGAGGAGTTAGTTTTGTCGATGAAAGAGCAAAAAGTACGCTTTGGGATATGCTCATGTCACATTTCACCCTACCAAAGGGTTTGATAGATCTCCAACGGGAGAAAGTCAAGAAGTGTGCTCTTAAGAAGATGGACACACAAGTCCACACTTGGAAGAAAAGATTATGGGCCAACTACGTCAACGCAGGAAAGAAGACTCCAAAATTCAAAGGAGCACTAGTGAAGGTAGAAGATCACTGGGACTTATTTGTGTAGTGCAAGGAATCGGAAGCAGCTAAGGAACGGTCGTGAATAAACAAGATAAATGCTGAGAAAAAAGTTTCACCATGTTCTGGGGCCAGGTGGCTACAAGACTGGGTTGCCTAAGTGGGATGAATCTGAGAGAAAGATGATTGCTGCAGGGGTCAAAAACAGTGGGTTGGCACGACAGGTGCAGGACTTGGTTTCATGCGCATGGGGGACAGTTGGACCCACAGACAGGGGAGATTATTGAACTGGCAAGTCTAAAAGAAGCTTTGGATGCTTTACTTGAAGCAATAGAAGAGGATCTAACGGGGGCGTTCCAGCCCAAGAGTGAGAACGACGAGCTTACACGCGCCCTCAAGAATCCTCAACACCCGGGATGAAAACGAGGCAAGGGCGTTGTTCCGTGGGTTGAGGGGTTTTCGGGGTGGAACGACACTTATAGAAGCCGTGCAAGAAAGAAGAAGCAGGATGTAGACCGGCTTCAAAAGTTGGAACGCGCTGTCATGCGGCAGCATGAGCAGATTGACACACTTAGCCAGCAAAAGGCGTCTCAGCAGCAGGATGAGCAACCAGATCTAGCATTAGATAGTACCATCCCATCTATACCGAAAAGCAGCGTGGGTTCCACGGGGGTCCCGGCCGATGATGCACTGCTGGCTCGCTACCCCGTGGATGATATCCAAGAGACGACAACTTGTGAGCTACACATGAAAATGAAGAACATATCCATGAAGGTGGCGAACGGCTTTGCTTTACCGAATGCACCTGAAGCAACCATCCATGGCAATCCGATTCAACCTGGCTATGCTCGTGTCGGGGTGGATGAAGTTCTGTTGGGATATGACTCACTAGAGTTTGACTTTCATGGAGGTCAAGGGGATCAGACACTGGGAGAAGCCATACGTGGTCTCATTGTATGGAGAAAGGAATGCATCGTGTTTCCAAACTCGGTGCCAAGGCCACCGACTCCTCCTCCAAGTCCAACGCGCCAGCCGACTCCAACCCACCTTGAGACGGAGCGCAGCGCGAGTCCGTCGCGTCAGCCGAATCCACCCCACCCCGAGACGGAGCCTAGCGCGAATCCACGATATCGATCTCCGCCACGTCAGCCGACTCTAAAGCGGAAGAGAGCACCAAAGAAGAAACCCTAGCCTCTTGGCAAAAAGAAGTTAGCTTACGAGATGACAGAGGAGGAAAACAATGTTGAAGTGGCTGCCCAACTGCAGGCCCATTTTGGACCGAAACCGCCTCCGCCGCCAAAGGAGAAAATACCTGAGAAAGTCGTACAACACTTTGTTGATCTTGCTAAACCAGCTGTGGAGAAAAAGCGATCAGACTATGAACGCTCTATTAGCAAGTCATATTATCAACAAATAAATTAGCCTTACAGGTAGTAATAAATGTGGGAAAACTCTTCCCCAGCTCGGAGAATAGGCAGTGCAATCGATACCCCTGCTCAAGGTGAGTACCGAGAAGGCGGTAACTGACGCTAATAGAGAGAATGCTAGAGAGAGGGGTATCACTGTTAAACAACTCCTAGGCATGGAGGAAGTCCCCACTGTCTATGAGAAGGAACTAGCAAGGAAATATGTCCCAGGGGAACCTCTGGTCAGTCTTGACGAGGAGAAGCTTCTATCAACGCAAATGCCCAAATTGCATGAGTGGTCCCTGAGAGAAATAAAGGTCGGGCGAGAGAGCCTCATGGTGAAAGTCAAGCCAGAGCATTACTACCATGAAAAGGATGTGTGGATTGAATTTGAAGAAATTTTTCAGTTATTCAATCAAGACATTGACAAATCTCTCATCAGTTGTTATTGTCTGTAAGTGATTTCTTTCTGTAATTTAAGTCTCTAGCTCAGCTCGTTCATTGCCTGTAATTATCCTCACTATATTCTTTTGTGTGGTATTATGCAGAATGAAGATTTTTGAATTGAAAAGAGATGGATTCTATGGCATTGGGTTCATTGACCCAAATACCGTTAATGAAGAGGTGTTAAATAAGTACAAACAAGACACAGAGAATACCATGCTAATGTTTTTGAAGGAACCAAATACCAAACCAGAAAAACTACTTCCTTACAACTTCAGGTGAGTGTTACTATCTTGTACTACAAATTCTATTTTTGCTTACTCGATGTTAAGTGTAGTTGATGAGTTATGCATGCCCGCCTATACAAACATGTGCGCAGATACCACTGGATCCTGCTAATCATTAGAGTTGATGAGAGAACTGTTGAAGTACTGGACTCACTAGGTAAAGACCCTGAAGAATACAAAAGCCTATTTTTGATGCTCAAGAGGTAATTTCAATCATTATCGCACTATGTCGGCCTCTTTAGTTCATTTCCTGATATCAAGTAATTAATAACTCCTTTATTCATTTTCTTTGCAGGGCAGGGTTTGGAAAAAGTTCACCAAAGAGATTGTCGGTGAATGGAAATCACAGCTAAAATGGCGACGGACCAAGGTAATTAAGTAGTACTAGCTACGTCCGCGCATCTCTTTAATTCTAGTTTCAATAGCATTATCATGCTTGATTATTATCTGATTGAATTCTATTCTCGTAAAGTGTATGAGGCAGAAACAGGGGACTAATTTATGTGCATACTACGTTTGCGACAACATTCGCTTTATGACCGAAAGGAGCGGAGATGCAAGACACTTTGGGTACGTAAACACTATTCACAATTATTTTTATCATGATCTAATATATACACACACAACTAATATATTCATATTGATCTCCTTCTTTAAAAAGATGGTGGAGATGCGGGATAGGCTCCTACCAAGGGACCGCATACGAGCACTTCAAGTGGAAATGGCAGGATTTTTGCTTGAGTAGGTCATATCTCCCGACGGAGAATACCATTTCACCTAATGCCTGCATGTAATGATCTGCAAATTGTAGGAGAAATTGTATATACCAAATTGTATATATATATATATATGTGTGTGTATGCATGGTCGTACGAGAAATTCTATGATATATGATCGGTTCTACGAGAAATTCTATTGTATATGCATAACGTGTACAGTATGTAGTAGCGTAAAATATGTTTGAAATGAAAAAGAATTAAATGGAAAACACAAAATGAAACGAAAAATAAACAATAAACCCCTAAACCTTTAGTCCCGATTGGTGTAACCAACTGGGACTAAAGGTCCCCAGCCCCCGGCGCGCGCTGCCGGCCACGTGGCAGGGATTTAGTCTCGGGTCGTGGCCAACCGGGACTAAAGGGTGGGGGCCTTTAGTCCCGATTTATTAGTCCCGGTTGGGGAACCGGGACTAAAGGCCCTTCCCAACCGGGACTAAAGGCCGTTTCTGTACTAGTGATAAGAGGGCTTATGTGTGATAGACTGTATCATATCACGGGGTTTGGATGCACCGGTGAAGGTTGCACCGACTCTCGAGGTGAGAATGCGCAACGCACGGTACCGAAGAGGCTAGCAATTACGGAAAGGTGAGAGTGTGTATATACATGGATTCACATTAGTCATAAAAAACTCACATACTAATTGCAAAGCCTTATAGCTCTCTCGAAGCAAAGTACTACCGCATCCCCTAGGGAAGAGGTTGGTAGGATTTAACCATCGCGCGCCCCCAATTCGAACAACACGATAGGATTTCATTTCACACATAAAAATTCTCACACATCATCACCATGCCATAGTTAATACTTAGATGAATAAAAAATAACAAGCTTCAATTACCGATATTTCTACTAACAAACAATCATGTACTCTTGCCCTCTCATATTACTACATCAATATAATCAACTCATATTTCTTCTTTAGTGAGCTACATGAATTTTTTTATTATATCCCCCTCGAATACCTATCCTTTTTGGACTAGCCTTATAACTCGTGCCATTTACCATTCCGATTTCTTCTTATACTCTCAAAAAGATTTAAGTGAAGCATGAGAGATCAATTATTTCTACAAAATCTGAACGTCGTCGTGCTCTAAATAGATATAAGTGAAGCACTAGAGCAACTACTAGCTCAAAACATATAAGTGATGCATATAGAGTATTCTAACAAATTATGATTGGGTCTTCCTTGAATATTACCTTGGGGTGCCTTGGGCATCCTAATCCGTCTCCAACATATCTGTAATTTTTTATTGTTCCATGCTATTATATTATCAATCTAGGATACTTTATATGCAATTATATGCTATTTTACATCATTTTTAGGACCTAACCTATTAACCCAATGCCAAGTGCTAGTTGTTGTTTTCTGCATGTTTCCGGTGTTCCAAGAAATCTGTACCAAACAAAGTCCAAACGCTACGAATCTTTTTGATGATTTTTTCTAGACAAAAGGGACCCTGGAAGCTTCGGGAGATGTCAGGAGGCCTCATGAGGAGGCCACAAGGCACCTCGGTGCGCCCAGGGGTAGGCACGCCAACCTGTCTTGTGGGCCCCTCGTGGCTCCTCCTGACCTAATTCCACTTCTATAAATCCTCAAATATTGGGAAACCAACGGAGAGCCGCCTGAAACACCTTTTCCGCCACCGCAAGCCTATGTTCCGGAGGGAGGCCATCTGGAGACCTTTTACGGTGATCTGCCGGAGGGGGAATCAATAACAGATGCCATCTACATCAACATTGCTACCTTCATGATGATGCGTGAGTAGTCTACCACAAACCTACGGGTCCATAGCTAGTACCTAGATGGCTTCTTCTCTCTTGTTTGGTCTTCAATACAAAGTTCATCGCATATTCGCGATGATTTATTCGATGTAATCTTCTTTTGCGGTGTGTTTGTTGGGATCCGATGAATTGTGGGTTTATGATCAGACTATTCATGAAAACTTATTGAGTCTCCTCTGAATTTCAATATGCATGATCTTATAGCTTCGCATTTCTCTTCGATCTATCTATTTGGTTTGGCCAACTAGATTGGTTTATCTTCAGTGGGAGCGGTGCGTTGTAGTGGGTTCAATCTTGCGGTGCTCTATCCTCGTGACAGAAGGGGTCAATACACGTATTTGTATTGTTGCCATTAAGGATAAAACGACGGGGTCTGAACATATTGCTTGTCTTACTTTGTCTACATCATGTCATCTTGCTCCAATCATTACTTCGTTTGTTATGAACTTAATACCATAGATGCATGCTGGATAGCGGTCGATTGGTGAAGTAATAGTAATAGATGCAGAATCGTTTCGGTCTACTTGTTTATAGATGTGATGCCTATACACATGATCATTGCCGTCAATAACATATCATAACTATGCGCTTTTCTATCAATTGTCCAACAGTAATTTGTCTACCCACCATATGCTACTTTCGAGAGAGAAGCCTCTAGCGAATACTATGGCCCCCGGGTCTGCTTAAACATAAAAGCTAAAACTCCTAAATTACCTGGCTGCACTTTATTTACTTTTATTTTATTTTGCATTTACAATATCTATTCTATCAAAAATTAATCCTTGCTAGTGATAAGTTCAAGGGGCTTCACAACCCTCTTGCCTACGTTGGGTGCAAGTGTTTGGTTTTGTGTGTGTAGGTGCTGTCGAAGGGAATTTACATTGGTAATCCTATTTGTTTGATAACCTTGGTTCTCACTGAGGGAAATGTTGTACTGCATCTCCTCTCCACTTCGGGCGAAATCCCAACGTAGCTCACAAGTAGTATGAAGAATTTATGGCGCTGTTGACAGGGAATGTCATCAGATTCTTTTTAGGTACCTATACACAAATTATCTTTCACTTGTTCTACCTTTTTACTTGCTGTTATATTTTTACTTTATATAAAAATCAAAAATACAAAAATATTTCTATTTGCTTGTTTGGTTAGTTATCTAGTTTACTCGTTTGTTGCTAGTTTACTTGTTTTACCAATATGTCTAAAGATAAATTTTATGATACTACTTATTACAAACAGTTAGCTGAGATAGAAATCTCTATGAAAAATTTCATGCCCACACAACAGGAGCACAAGATTTTTTTTACTGAAGAACATTCCACCTTGCTTGATGCTATAAGTAAACAACTTGATGAGGTCAATACTGAAGTAGCCAACCTTCAATCTCAACTAGACCAGACAGAAAATTTGCTAGGAAAGATTTCTGGTAATGAAACCACGTTAGTGAATAAAATGGCTGCTAATCCCGAGTCACTCCCTCTCGGTAATCATGATGAAGATGTTAAAATGATTGGTGTTTATCCTATTGAATCTTTATTTACTAATCTTAAAATAGATGATAAAGGGACTAGAGATGAGTAACTTTAGCTAGAAGGTGTCCCGTTTATTTGGCGGGTGATGATCTTATCTATAAAAATGAAAAAAGTGGGTTTGGAGAGGTCAAAACTTTACATGGTGATGCACCCACTACTTTGGATTACAAGGACTTTAATTATGAAAGTTGCTCATTATTTGACTGTATTTGCTTGCTGCAATCCATGATTATTTCACCCAATGCTTATGAACAAAATAAAGCTTTTACTAAACATATCGTAGAAGCTATGATAAAAGCTTATGATGAGAAACTTGGGTTAGAGGTTTTAATATCGAGAAAATTACATGATGAATGAGAACCTACTATTAAAATTAAAATTAAAGATTATGAATGCAATGTTTTGTGTGACCTTGGTGCTAGTTGATAAGTGCATTTCATATATATAATTTGGCACTCAAATATACCATCTATTGTGATCTATTCATCCATTCTTGCTATGATTGATTGGCTGTTTGCTTGATAATCATAAAAAGGCATCATTTACTATTCATTTGTTTATTTTGCAGAAAAGTGCGCAAAGGCACTATAAACTTCATGATTCTGACTATGCGACTAAGGTAAAGAAGAGAAGGAGGGACATGTGTATGAAAAATTAAAGAACCAGGGGTGCAAACTAATAGAGAGAGGGATCTTCTTGGGTAGAAATGAAGCAAGGAGGAGGGCCAATGTGCAAATGTGCAGATCTGATCGGAGGGGAACAAAATCCCTAGCAGCCTCCATTTTCCCTTCGGGCCTGGCATCTCTCTCCCTTCCCCATCTCCTTCTCCATCTCCGGCTGCCGCCATGGCCAGGCCGGCGTGGTGGTGCGCCACCCTGCCACCCATCCACCATTTGCGCCATCTGCACCATCCACCAGCACCACCATCCATCGCCGCAACCCAACCAATCACCTCGTGTCGTCGCATCACCACCTTGCGCGAGCCGCCTCTATCAACCACCACCACCATCCATCCACGCCACATCCAGTCAACCATCGATCCATTAGCGCCACACACCACAACATCCAGCGCCTCCCTGGAGCCGGCGCGCCCAACTAGACGCGCAGCCACACATGTCTGGACACCCGCGCGAGCGTTCCCATCTTCTGTTGCTGCTCTTCTTGCGCCCCTTGCTGCTACTCCTTCTCCCTCAACTGTTGCTCCTCATCTGCTTACAACTGTTGCTGCTACCTCCTCTCTCTCCCTGATGCCCAGCTACTGCTCCTCTGAACCTCTTCTCTCTTCCTGCTGCCACACCTCTACTGCTGCTCCCCTTTGAACCCAAACTGCTAAAGCGCTGCTCTACCACGCCCCTGCTGGTGCACTTCTCCTATGAACCTGAATCCTTCTCTCTCGCTCTGTGTGTGTGTGTGTGTGTGTGTGTGTGTGTGTGTGTGTGTGTAATCCATAAGTACTGATTAATTGTGATGATGAGATATGTTAAATACAGAGACATGTAATTGTTCGTACCTATTTGGTTGATCAGTGAGAATTGGTTATGTTGCTTGTGACACTCGAACTAGTTAAATATATCTATTTTGTACTGAGCTTGTTGCTGATTACTGTTTAGTTGAGGTCCCTTTGTTGCTCTAGTACTTGTGATCTACATGTTTGTGATGTGACAAATCTATCTTCTGTCATTTAATCTTGTTACTTCCCTCTGTTATATATTCGCTAGTTACATTTTTGTTAGTGTCTTCTTGATTCCCTCTTGTCGTTGATGTCCGTCTGTGTTAGTGTTTTAGTTTCTCTAGTAATAAGAAAATAGCAAAAAGACATTGAGTAAAATCTGAATCTCCCTTTGCTTGTCCGCATTTTCTTTGTCGAGAATTTTCTCGAACAATCTTAGGTAGTTTAGGTCTATTTCGTTGCAATCATCACTCGAATTGTGTTACCTAGATTTAGCCAAGCATAGCCGCTGATTTGCCTAGTCCTTGTGGAGGACACGACAACCCGCAGTTTGGGCGTAAAACCCCATTGTACTTGCACTCGATCACTAGTGTTTCTACAATACTGAAATCTTTATGTGATGTGCTAGGTCTCACCGGTACGAATGAATGTTCCCTCAACTTGCATTTAGCGAATTGTACTATTAGCAAAACATTGGGTAGAATAAATGATGTTCTTACTCTTGCTAATATAAATTATGTGCTCGTGGATTTCATTGTGCTTGGTATCAATCCGTCTTGTCCAATTATACTTTGTAGGCCTTTCCTATGAACTATAGGTGCTATTATTGACATGAAAGAAGGTAATATAAGATTCCAATTCCTGATACGTCTCCAGCGTATCGATACTTTATGAAGTATTCATGCCATATTCACCTATATTTACAATACTTTTATATGGCTTTGATGCAATTTTTATGATTTAGTTAGAACTAACCTGGACTGGCGTTGTTTTTAGCAGAATTACCGTGGTGTCGTTTTTTGAGCAGAAAATGGAAGTTCTCGGAATTGCCCCAAACTTTTTGGTGATTTGTTCAGGAACATATGAGCAACATTGGAGCGAAGAACCACCGGAGGGGGGCTGTTGGCCACAAGCCAACAGGGCGCGCCGAGGGGGGGTCAAAGGGACCTGATGGCTTGCATGATTCCGAGAACTTCTCTTTGCTTGATTCCAATGCCAAAAAATCCTATAAATAGAGAAACCCTCAGAAATTAGGAGAGACTCTCCGCCTCACCGCCGCAACTCTCTGTATCGACGAAAAACCAATCTGGAGAGAAAATATAAGAGAAACAGAGAGAGAGGTCCAATCTCGGAGGGGCTCTCGCCCCTCCGGGAGCCATGGAGGCCAAGGACCAGAGGGGAGAACGTCTCACCATCTAGGGGGAGTCATGGAGGAGGAAGTCTATGGGGGGAGACTCTCTCCCCCTCTCTCTCGGTGGCGCCGGAGTGCCGCCGAGGGAACCATCGTCGCGGTGATTGTCTACATCAACATCACCGTCTCCATCACCTTCCCTCATCTATCTATGGTGGTCCTCTCTCCCGCACCCCACTGTAATCCCCTACTTGAACATGGTGTTTAATGCCACAGATTATTAATCAATGATGTGTTGCCATCCTATGATGTTTGAGTATATTTATGTTGTCCTTTGGGTTGATTGATGATCTTGATTGGTTTGAGTGTATGTTTTTTTTTGGTGTTGTCCTATGATGCCCTCTGTGCCGCGCACACGTGAGGGAATTCTCGATGTAGGGTGTTGCAATATGTTCACTATTCACTTACAGTGGGGGGCTAGAGTGACAGAAGCTTACAACCGAGTAAGGGGATTGTTGCATATGGGAGTAAAGGGGACTTGATGTTTAGTGCTATGGTTGGGTTTACCTTAATGATTTCTAGTAGTTGTGGATGCTTGCTAGAGATCCAATCATAAGTTCATATGATCCAAGTACGGAAGGTATGTTGCTCATGCCTCTGCCTCATACAAAATTGCAAGAATGATTACCGATCTTGTTATCAATTGCCTATGATGATTCCGCACACCATACCATCATTATTCCACACTCGCTATTTGTAATATATTCTAACTCTATTTAGTGCAGCAACTATTTTTCATATTTTAGTTCTCCAATATCATGCAAAGCTATCCTCTTTATACCCAGAATGCAGTTTTCTTTCTTGTTACTAGATAGAAGCAAACGTTCGGTGTATGTAGAGTCGTACGGTGGCAGATAGGACTTGAGAGAATATTGATCTTACCTTTAGCACCTTGTGGGTTCGACACTCCATACTTATCACTTCCATATTTGGAAAGTGCTACGATGATTCCTTGCACTTGGGGATTATCAAGCTTTTTCAGGTACCGTTGCCGGGGAGCAATAGCGTGGGGTTAATATTTTCGTGTATTCTTGTTTGCTTTTATCACTAAGTAGATTTTGTTTTCCTTTTGTTTCTGTTTTCTTGTTTCATTTCTTTAATTGTGGGTGAAACAAACAAAAAATTGAAAAATTAAAAACACAAAAAATTTACTTGCCTTTTATAAGATAAGCGATTGGAAAGTTATGCATTACAAAAGCGAGGGTCAACCTTGAACACTTGTGTTCATGCTCACAGAAACAATGTAGAATTTTTCATGGAAGTTTCTCAGAAAAATAATCATCCCCTTGTATATACCACTGTACCATAAAAATAATGTGCTTGTCATAATATTCATGATGCTCTTTTGCATGTTTCATCTAATATTCCTATGCGAGCATCATTGAAATCATCATGCCTAGCTAAAAGGCTTTAAAGAAAAACGCTTGTTGGGAGACAACTCAAGAGTTATCCTTTATGTTTTTGTGTGTTCACATGATTAAGCTACTGTAATAATCATGTTTTGTGTCTTTTATTTCAATAAAGTGCCAAGTAAAGCCTTTAGGATGATTTGGATGATAGTAGATTTGATCCTGTGCAAAAACAGAAACTTTTGCGTCCAGTGCAGAATTTCTATGATTTTACTGGAATGTATTTTTTATCTGAAATTCTTACACAGTATGTTTATACAAATTCCTAAGGTCTTCAAATTTTTCAGAAATTTTGGAGTTACGAAAGTATAGTTTCTCTACAGATCATTACAGACTGTTCTGTTTTAGACAGATTCGGTTTTTGCTTGCATAGTTTGCTTGTTTTGATGATGCTATGGATTATATCGGGGGGTATAAGCCATGGACAAGTTATAATATAGTAACTTATGCAATAATTAAATAATAATTAATTTATAACAGTACCTAAGTTTATGATATTCCTATTACACTAACAGATCTCACGAGGTTTCTGTTAAGTTTTGTGTGATTGAAGTTTTCAAGTTTTGGGTGAGATACCGATATGAGGAGAATAAGGAGCGTGAAGACCCTAAATTTGGGGATGCCCAAGGAACCCCCAAGGTAATATCCAAGGAAGACTCAAACGTCTAAACTTGGGGAAGCCCCGGAAGGCATCCCCTCTTTCGTCTTCAACACTATCGGTATACCTTACTTGGAGCTATATTTTTATTCGTCACATAATATGTGTTTTGCTTGGAGCGTCATTTTATTTTGTTGCTCTCTGTTAGATGTTATCAATAACCATGTTTTTCAATAAAAGGTTCCAAGAATTGCCTTAAGATGTCTCAATTGCATGTTTGATGTGTGACTTTGTAAAAACAGAAACTTTTGCTGTAGTGATTGAATTTTCATATTTTACTGGAACGTGGAAAGTTTCTTAAATTTTTACACAATACTTTCACACAAATTATTTAGCTTTCCCTAAATTTTAAGAATTTATTGAGTTATATAAGTACACTTTTTAAATGAATTGCTACAGACTGTTCTGTTTGGACAGATTGTGGTCATAGTTTCGTTATCTACTTATCCTAGAGTTTTCATGGCTTATATTGGTAGATATAAATTGTGGAAATAATAGTATACAGTACATGATGTTTGAAAATTATTATGCAACTTCTCTTGGCAGGACATGAAGTGTTTTTTTTTTGTACTAACCTATCTCATGAGTTCTTTTCAAGTTTTATGTGGATGAATTTGTTGAGACTTAGGTCAAACCGGGATATGAGAGGATTGAACAAGATACAAAAGCTCAAGCTTGGGGATGCCCAAGTCTCCCAAGTCAATATTTCAAGAAGTCTCAAGCATCTAAACTTGGGGATGCTACGCATCCCACCCCTCTTCGTCAACATTTACCGGTTAGCCTATGATGATCATAAGTTTTTATTCGTTCACTTGTGCTATTCTTGGAGCATCCTTTGTGTTTATTATTCCCTTTTATTTTATTCACCATGCTGGTATGGGATAATCCTTGGCGTATTTATAGAATGCTTCATGTGCTTCACATAAATCTTTTGAGTATGGCTTTATAGAATGCTTCATGCGCTTCACTTAAATCTTTAGAGTATGGCTTTATAGAATGCTTCGTGTGCTTCACTTATATACTTTGAGCTTGGATATTGGTCTCTCTATATTCGTTGTAGAATGCTCTATGAACTTCACTTATATCTTTTTGAGAGTAGTTTGATGATCACTCTTGTGCTTCACTTATATCCTAAGAGAAAGTGTTGAATGAATTGAATGTCATAAAACATGAAATTATATATGCTTCATATGCTTGTCCCATGGGGAGTAGTGACTTCACATACTAAGAGTATAAGCAATAAAATTTATTGGAGGTTAGGAAACATAGCATTGGTCACTTGAACAATTCATGAGGGAATATTGAAGGAAGAGAGGTTTCACATATAAATATACCATATTGGACATCTTTTATGATTGTGATCCCCCATTAATTATTTTCAAACTTGATCAAGTAGTTGACGTTGGACCAGGAAGACAACGTAATGGTTATGTTTGTTTATATTCACATAGAAGTTATATTGTCATGGATCCCCTAACATGTGGTTCTTGCTTTAGATCCTTTGCTAGCCCAAAAATTTGCACTAAGTAGAGATACTACTTGTGCATCCATAAACCTTAAACCTAGTTTCTTGCCATGAGAGTCCACCATACCTACCTATGGATTGAATAAGATTGTAACAGCCCAAAATTCTAAAATTTGGAATGTTATATTAAATAAATAATTAGGATTGTTTGCTTGGATGTTGTGTGATTTATTGTGTGAAACTGAGTGGATTTGAATTATTATTCTTTGAAAATTTAACGAGAGGGGATAAAATGACTATCCCAAAATTTTCCATTTTGAATCCCTTTTCAGTTATGAGTTCGAATCTTTTCAAAACCCTCTGATAAAAGAATAAAATGAGAGGAGGAAAATGACACTCCAAAATCAGATACAATGTTTTGATTCAAAATTTAAAACAGAAACTATTTGCAATTTATTTGAAATTCATATTCCTTTTCATTTTGGAGTTATTGCAAAAATAATAATCTTCTTAAATGTATTTTATTCGGCCTTGAAAATATGTTCATGTTTTAGGAAATTTTATTCTGAAAATTTTGATATATAATATGCCTATATAAAATATATTATTATTTTGCTTTTTTCCTGTTTCTTTCGCTATGTAAAAAACTGTGCTCGCACTGTTCAAATCAGGTCGCCGGCTAAAAAATAAAAAAGGGGCTGCTGCACGTGCACTGTTTCTACAGGCAGGCGGCCAAAGCCCACGGCGCACGTCTCTTTTCTTTTCGTATTCATCCACTTTTCGTTTATATTTAGTCCCACATTGTTTAGCCTTGACCTCTAAGCCTTTTTTTCTCCTATAAATATAGACCCTTAGGAGCACCCAAAAATCATCTAATTCGGGTTAAATCAATCTTTTCGTTTGACTAGGTTTATTAAATAAAATATTTTCTTCTCTCCGACGGGATGTCTGGAAGTCATCTCCTCTTTGGAATTATCTCTTCTCTGCATTCTAAAGGTACTCTCTTCGTATTTTCTTTTATGCTCTTGTAGTTTATTATTCCTAGACTAGTATTTCTAGACCAGTATACGGTAGAGTAATTAGATTATCAATTAGTCTCCGTATTTACCCATCAGTTCTAGAATTCTTTTAGCCATAGCTCTTTTCTTCCGTAAAGCACCTTGGTCCTGATTTTTCAAATAGCCATAACTTCTTACTCGTTCATCCAAATTAGATGAAACCAACGCCTAGATTTTTCGTCTAGACCTCACCTATCCAGTGAACATATCAAAACAACTTTTTACAAGTTTCAAATGTCGAAATTTGTTCACATTCATATTTAAACTTCTTTTAATCATATCTTTTTACTTATAGCTTTGTTTCCGATGAATCCAATTGCGTCGGATTCATATCGAAGTAATCTTTCCATTCATACCATTAGTGATATCTTTTCAACATATAATTTTGATCATAGTCACATTACTCCCCTAGTCCATAGTAGTGTTGCCACACACCGTTCTAAGTTCATTCAATGTCATATTGAATTACTTGTATCTTTTGATCCATTATTCCAAATCTAGTAATTCTTTTTTCTACATGTTCATATTGACCACCCATATCCAGTACCATCATTAGTTTCAACCTTTGAAGCTTTCAAATTTGAGCAATTCAAATTTGAACTCGAGCCTTCATTTGATCATATCTTGCAAACCGTAGCACCTTTTCAATTGATTCCTTTTGCACCTAAACACTTGTGTTATGTACTTTCTGTGCATAACCACCATGGTCCAATTCAAATAATTTTGACCTTTCTGAACTCAAAATTCAATTCATAATTCAAGTTGCTATAACTTCTGTTGTAGTGCCCCATTTCAATTGATTCTTTTGGCAAACAAATTCAGATGTCATATGTTATCTGCCAAAGAACATTCATGTTGTTCTCTCTACACTTTTGACCATATTTTATGGCATGTAAAATCTAAGCTTATACATCAATAGTTCATCGTCCATTAACTCTTTTGAGTTGATTCCTTCACCTTCACTTTAGAACACCGTAAGAACCTATCATTTTCTCGTTAAACCTTTGTATGTTGTTGCTATTTGCACTATGACGTGTTTTGTTCTTATGTTCTTTTGGTTCTTCTTTGCATGAATGCTTATTGGATGTTTATTGAATGATATTTGCTTATGATAGATTGCTCGGAGTGTGACGAGTAGAATTATCAGGATTGTGAGAGCGTCTATCTTCATCAAGTAATACAAGGAAAGTTCACTTTGACCATTTATTTCATACCTATGTTTTATTGCATTTAGTGACATCAACCAACAAATCCCTCCAGTAGTGATATTGAATTCTTGTAGTTGAGTAGAATACATGAGGTAGGCACCCACCCCCTTGTTACTAAAGCCCCGGGAACGTTATTTATTTTAATGCTACGCTAGAGTAGACGGGGTTTGGTATGAGTGTTCATGAGTGATGTGAGAAGGAGGACTCTACGTCAATGACAACAACTTCATGATGGCAACTGATACGTCTCCATCGTATATATAATTTTTGATTGTTTCATGCCAATATTATACAACTTTCACATACTTTTGGCAACAATTTATATGATTTATTGGACTAACATATTGATCCAGTGCCCAGTGCCAGTTCCTGTTTGTTGCATGTTTTTTGTTTCACAGAATAGCCATATCAAACGAAGTCCAAACGTGATAAAAATTTACAGAGATTTGTTTTGGAATATTTGTGAATTTTGAGAAGTGGAATCAACGCAAACGAAGGCCCACATCCCCCACAAGACACCAGGGCGTGGCCAGGGGGCCCAGGCGTGCCCTGGTGGGTTATGCCCACCTCGTAAGTCGGTTGGAGATCTCCTTCGAATGCAAGGAAGCTAATTTTTGGATAAAAATCCCCTCAAACTTTCAGCCCGATCGGAGTTACGGATCTCCGGGAATATAAGAAACGGTTTTCGGCCAGAAAACAAGAACGTGAAACAGAAGAGAACAGAGAGGGAGATCCAATCTAGGAGGGGCTCCTGCCCCTCCACCGCCATGGAGGCCATGGACCAGAGGGGGAACTCTCCTCCCATCTAGGGGGGAGGCCAAGAAAGAAGAAGAAGGGGGGCTCTCTCCTCCTCTCTCCCGGTGGTGCCGGAACGTCGCCGGGGCAATCATCGTGATGGCGATCTACACCAACAACTTCGCCGCCGTCAACACCAACTCTCTTCCCCTCTATGGAGCGGTGTAACACCTCTCTTCCCCGCTGTAATCTCTACTTAAACATGGTGCTCAACTCCATATATTATTTCCTAATGATATTTGGCTATCCTATGATGTTTGAGTAGATCTCTTTTGTCCTATGGGTTAATTGTGGTATGATGTTATGGATGTGAGTTGTATGTTGATATGGTGCTTTCCTATGGTGCCCTTCGTGTCGCGCAAACGTGAGGGATTCCCGCTGTAGGGTGTTGCAATATGTTCATGATTTGCCTATGGTGGGTTGCTTGAGTGACAAAAACATAAACCCGAGTAGGTGGGTTGTTGCGTATGGGAGTAAAGAGGACTTGATACTTAATGCTATGGTTGGGTTTTACCTTAATGGTCTTTGGTAGTTGAGGATGCTTGCTAGAATTCCAATCATAAGTGCATATGATCCAAGTACGGAAAGTGTGTTACCGTATGCCTCTCCCTCATTGCATATGACAAGTATCTTCATATTATATTCAATTGCCTAGGGACAATCTTCCACTTACGTTACACAAAAAGCTTTCTACTAAGTTATTTACTTTTATTGTTCTTTTATTAAAACAACACCTAACTTTTATTTCCGCGTTCTTTATTATCTTGCAAAGTTCTTCTAGTTTTATTCCCGCAAAGTAGTTTCATACTTGTTCTAGGTAAATCAAGCATTAGCGTGTGTAGAGTTGTATCGGTGGTCGATAGAACTTGAGGGAATATTTGTTCTACCTTTAGCTCCTCATTGGGTTCGACACTCTTACTTATCGAAAAAGGCTACAAACGACCCCCTACACTTGTGGGTTATCAAGACCTTTTTCTGGCGCCATTGCTAGGGAGCAATAGAGTGGGGTGAATATTCTCGTGTGTGCTTGTTTGCTTTACCACTAAGTAATTTTTATTTTCTGTTATTAGTTGTTTTATATCTTTAGTTATGGATATGGAACATGAAACACCAAAAAAATTAGTGGTACTTGCTACTCATGGAGATGGGGAACCTCCTAAAACCCTCGATGCTAGTTATCTGAAACACGTTAATTACTCCTTTGATAATCCTGAGAAATCCTCATTGAACTTTATAATGGGAGACACGTTTGATCAACGTGAGTACTTTAGGGATTATCGCTTGTCTCAAAAAGGGAAACACTTATGGGATCAAATTAGAATATTGCAATGGTTTGCTTGGGATGCATGCTCGAGATGTGACTTTACTTGTTGCTCTAAGATAGAAGCTCAACACCTTCCCTTTCAATGTAAATTCAACGATAATGAAACCTTGGCTTCATATTCTAAAGGTATTTATGATTACTATGATGTGGAACGAATAGAAGAATTTGTTGCGTTTAAAGGTGCTTATGAAATTGCTTCTTTGCTTGAAAAGTATGATGATGATGTTCCTTACGAATCTAAAAATTTATCCATACTTAAATATTGCTATGAGAATTATGATTGCAATGCTGATATTATTGAATTTATTGAGAAAATGACCGCTGCCTTGGAAGAGACTAATAATTTGCAGGAATCTATGGAAGAAGAAATTGCTGAAATTGTGAGCTCATTAGATGAAAAGATGAGGAGAGCGAAGAACAAAAAGAGGAAGAGCAGATTGATCACCCATGCCCACCTTCTAATGAGAGTAACTCTTCAACTCATACATTGTTTAATTACCCTTCGTGTTTACCGAAGGATAAATGCTATGATGATTGCTATGATCCCTTGGATTCATTTGAAATATCCCTTTTTGATGAACTTGATGCTTGCTATGCTTGTGGCCAAGATGCCAATATGAATTATGCTTATGAAGATGAACTTGCTATAGCTCCTTATGTTAAGCATGAAATTGTTACTATTGCACCCACACATGATAGTCCTATTATCTTTTTGAATTCTCCGAACTACACTATATCAGAGAAGTTTGCACTTATTAAGGATTACATTGATGGGTTGCGTTTTGCTACTACACATGATGATTTTAATGAATATAATATGCATGTGCTTGCTTATCCTACTTGCAATTATTATGAGAGAGGAACTACATCTTCACCTCTCTATGTTTCCAATACTATAAAATTGCAAGAAACTGTTTGTACTATGCATTGGCCTTTACTTAATGTGCATGAATTCTTCTTGTATGACATGCCGATGCATAGGAAGAGGGTTAGACTTCATTGTCACATGATATATATCACTTTGTGCTCACTACTAAATTACAAATCATTTTTAATTAAAATTGGCTTTGATATACCTTGGAATCTGGGTGGATCCATTACTTGAGCACTTCATGCCTAGCTTAATGGCTTTAAAGAAAGCGCTGCTAGGAAGACAACCTAGAAGTTTTAGAGAGTCATTTATTTCTGTTGTGTGCTTTTATAAAGTTTAAAAACAAAAAAAACATAGAGGGGAACCTAAAACTTCACAAAAGGAAAGGTGAAAGTGAGATAGATGATGAGCATCGTTGAAGTGGGGGATATCCTTGAACTTTGTTCATGCCCATGGAAACTTTGTGAGTCTTGAATCACGGAAACTTTTCCAAAAAAAATAATTATCCCTTGTACAAATCCATTGTATTATAAAAATAATGTGCCAAGATTTGCCTTTAGGATGATTAGATTGCTTGTTGGTATGTGCGGTGTAAAAACAAAAACTTTGGTCATAGTGCGTGAATTTTCATTTTTTACTGGAACGTCAAAGTTTCTAAAATTTTTTACACAGTATTTATATACAAAATTTTTATTTCTTCCTAATTTTTAATAATTGTTGGATTTACAGAAGTATGGTCAAAGTTCAGATTACTACAGACTGTCCTGTTTAAGACGGATTCTGTTTTTGATGCATTGTTTTGCTTGTTTTGATGAAACTATCGATTTTATCGGTGGTATAAGCCATGGAAAAGTTATAATACAGCAGGGATAATGCAAATATAAAATATGAATGGGTTTGCAACAGTACTTAAAGTAGGAATTTGCTTTATTATACTAACGGATCTCACCAGTCTTCTGTTAAGTTTTGTGTGGATGAAGTGTTCGAACATCGAGGAGGTCTCGATATGAGGAGATGGAGGAGAGGCAAGAGTTCAAGATTGGGGATGCCCAAGGCACCCCAAGTAAATATCCAAGGATACTCAAGCGTCTAAGCTTGGGTATGCCCCGGAAGGCATCCCATCTTTCTTCAACAAGTATCGGTATGTTTTCGTTTTCGTTTCGTTCATGTGATATGTGTAAATCTTGGAGCGTCTTTTGTGTTTAGTTTTCACTTTTATTTTATGCACCATGCTGGTATGACATAGTCCATGGTTGATTTATACAATGCTCATTGCACTTCACTTATATCTTTTGAGTATGGCTTTATAGAATGCTTCATGTGCTTCACTTATATCATTTGAAGTTTGGATTGCCTGTTTCTCTTCACATAGAAAACCGTTATTCGTAGAATGCTCTTTTGCTTCACTCATATTTATTAGAGCATGGTCTTTTGTAGAAATAATTAAACTCTCTTGCTTCACTTATATCTATTTAGAGAGTCCATAGGAATTGGTCATTCACATGGTTAGTCATAAAATCCTACATAAAACTTAGGGATCACTGAATATGATATGTTTGATTCATTGCAATAGTTTTGCGATATAGAGATGATAATATGTGGGAGGTACTAGTGGATGATCGTGTTTAGTAAGATATTGGTGTTAAGGTTTGTGATTCCCGAAGCATGCACGTATAGTCTCCCATTATGCTAGGAAGTTGGAGCACAATTTATTCTTGATTGTCTATCTCTGTGTGAAGGTCGGGGGCGTGCGAAGGTTAACTCCTACCAACCTCCCCCCCCCCTAGGAGTATGCGTAGTAATACTTTGCTTCGAGAGAGCTAATAAAACTTTTGCAATAAGTATGTGAGTTCTTTATGACTAATGTGAGTCCATGGATTATACTCACTCTTACCTTTCTGCAATTTGCTAGCCTCTACGGTACCGTGCATTTCCCTTTCTCACCTCGAGAGTTGGTACAAACTTCGCCGGTGCATCCAAACCCCGTGATATGATACGCTCTATCACACATAAGCCTTATTATATCTTCCTCAAAACAGCCACCATACCTACCTATTATGGCATTTCCATAGCCATTCCGAGATATATTGCCATGCAACTTCCACCACCTCCGTTTTGATGACTTGAGCATTCATTGTCATATTGCATTACATGATCGTAAGATAGCTACCATGATGTTTTCATGGCTTGTCCATTTTTTGATATCTTTGCTACGCTACATCATTGCATTCATATAGAGTCATACTTTGTTCTACTACCGTTGTAGTATTGAGTTGTAAGTAAAAAGAAGTGTGATGATCATCATTATTCATTATTAGAGCATGCCCCAGTGACGAAAGGATGATGGAAACTATGATTCCCCCACAAGTCGGGATGAGGCTCCGGACAAAGAAAAAAATGGAAAAAAAAGAAAAAAAAGAAAAAAAAGAAAAAAAAGAAAAGAATAGGGGCATGCTAATTCCACACTTGTGCTTCAAAGTAGCACCATGTTTTTCATATAGGGAGTCTCCAGTGTTGTCACTTTCATATACTAGTGGGAATTTTTCATTATAGAGTTAGATGCATACCCACTTAGTTTTCATATTGAGCTTTCATACACTTATAGCTCTTAGTGCATCCGTTGCATGGCAATCCCTACTCCTCGCATTGATATCTATTGATGGGCATCTCCATCGCCCGTTGATACGCTGAGTTGATGCGATTCTTTCTTCTCCACTTTTACCCTTTTGAAACCTACCAGCATATTCTATTCCACCCATAGTGCTATATCCATGGTTTGCGCTCATGTATTGCGTGAGAGTTGAAAATGCTGAAGCGCGTTCAAAAGTATGAACCAATTGCTTGGCTGACACCGGGGTAGTACATGATTTATACTTTGTGTTAAGAAGACAGAGCATGACAAGGCTATAGGATTTTGTAGGGATAGCGTTCTTTAGCCTTAATATTTGTTGGGATGCCTGAGTATTAATGTCTTTATGTCAAAACTAGACTATTGCTTTGAATCACGTGTATCTTAATATTCATGCCATAATTAGATATATGATCAAGATTATGCTAGGTAGCATTCCACATCAAAAATTATCCTTTTTATCATTTACCTACTCCAGGACGAGCAAGAATTAAGCTTGGGGATCTGATACGTCTCCATTGTATCTATAATTTTTGATTGTTTCATGCCAATATTATACAACTTTCACATACTTTTGGCAACAATTTATATGATTTATTGGACTAACATATTGACCCAGTGCCCACTGCCAGTTCCTGTTTGTTGCATGTTTTTGGTTTTGCAGAATATCCATATCAAACGAAGTCCAAACGCGATAAAAATTTATGGAGATTTTTTTTTGGAATATTTGTGAATTTTGAGAAGTGGAATCAACGCAAACGGAGGCCCACAGCCCCCACAAGACACCAGGGCGCGGCCAGGGGGCCCAGGCGCACCGTGGTGGGTTATGCCCACCTCGTAAGTCAGTTGGAGATCTCCTTCAGACGCAAGGACGCTAATTTTTGGATAAAAATCCCCTCAAAATTTCAGCCCAATCGGAGTTACGGATCTCCGGGAATATAAGAAACGGTTTTCGGCCAGAAAACAAGAACGTGAAACAGAAGAGAATAGAGAGGGAGATCCAATCTAGGAGGGGCTCCTGCCCCTCCACCGCCATGGAGGCCATGGACCAGAGGGGGAACTCTCCTCCCATCTATGGGGGAGGCCAAGTAAGAAGAAGAAGAAGGAGGGGGGCTCTCTCCCCCTCTCTCCCGGTGGTGCCGGAACGCCGCCGGGGCAATCATCGTGATGGCGATCTACACCAACAACTTCGCCGCCGTCAACACCAACTCTCTCCCCCTCTATGCAGTGGTGTAACTCCTCTCTTCCCCGCTGTAATCTCTACTGAAACATGGTGCTCAACTCCATATACTATTTCCCAATGATATTTGGCTATCCTATGATGTTTGAGTAGATCTCTTTTGTCCTATGGGTTAATTGTGGTATGATGTTATGGATGTGAGTTGTATGTTGATATGGTGTTGTCCTATGGCGCCCTCCGTGTCGCGCAAACATGAGGGATTCCCGATGTAGGGTGTTGCATTATGTTCATGATTTGCCTATGGTGGGTTGCTTGAGTGACAGAAACATAAACCCGAGTAGGTGGGTTGTTGCGTATGGGAGTAAAGAGGACTTGATACTTAATGCTATGGTTGGGTTTTACCTTAATGATCTTTGGTAGTTGTGGATGCTTGCTAGAGTTCCAATCATAAGTGCATATGATCCAAGTACGGAAAGTGTGTTAGCGTATGCCTCTCCCTCATTGCATATGACAAGTATCTATCATATTATATTCAATTGCCTAGGGACAATCTTCCTCTTGCGTTACACAAAAAGCTTTCTACTAAGTTATTTACTTTTATTGTTCTTTTATTAAAACAGCACCTAACTTTTATTTCCACATTATTTATTATCTTGCAAAGTGCTTCTAGTTTTATTCCCGCAAAGTAGTTTCATACTTGTTCTAGGTAAAGCAAGCATTAGCGTGCGTAGAGTTGTATCGGTGTTCGATAGAACTTGAGGGAATATTTGTTCTACCTTTAGCTCCTCGTTGGGTTCGACACTCTTACTTATCGAAAAAGGCTACAAATGATCCCCTACACTTGTGGGTTATCAGCAACTTCAAGGCCTGCATCTTCACGACCTCAAGATTTCAAGACTCGAGACAAGATTTCAGTACACACTACTGGGTTGAGAACGGTTGTGCGGCACCCTGGAGAACCCAGTGGATGCGTTGTGAGCTGGAGTAGGGCAGTACTCATGCAGAAAGCTCCACCCAGACTCAAAGAGATGGATGAATAGTTCATGCCCGGAAGCTTACCTGTGCAGCCACAAGTCATTATGGGGTCTGACTTGGTTGATCATCATGGTGACTCTGACTGGACCAGTGCTACGAGATGTAGAACTACCATAGGATGGATGGGCACTGGTAGTAGTTAGGGAAGCTCCTTGAAATACCATGTTTGGTTCATCCTGTGCTCAAACATCCGGCAGTGCGAAGACTTACAAGGAGGGAACGATTCTTGTGGGTAAAGTGCACAACACTCTGCAGAGTTAAACCTAATTGATTAGTCGTGTCCCGGTTACGGACAATTTGAGCCTCTGGACTTGGATCTATCTCTAAACTTTCAACACCGGGCTGATAAATAATTGTGGGCAACTTATGATATTTGTGGGCTATCAAACATCGGTTGGCGGAAACATGTCATATTTGATAATTCCTGAGTGAAAATTCCTGATATTCCTTTGTTGTAGGAAAAAGAAAATAAAACTAGCTTTGATGCAAAAACTCAGACACAGAGCCACAAGGCCTTATTGCATATAGAATAGTCGTATCATTTGTTCTTCTTATTGTGATCTTGCCGGTACATTCAATGTACTGACCTACACGGCTGCAACGTATCATGTTGCAGGTATGTTTTCTACGATGAGTAAGAGTACGATTTAGGATTACGGTCTACACTCAACCTGCCGTTGGTGTTGATGGTATTCCACTCCCGTTTGACTGTTTCCACTGAGACTCATGAGGTATATGTCAGTTTTACGTTATTTACATGTGATTGCACTTTGATATATACATTGATGTAATGTGTGTGCCAGCATACTGATCCAGGGATGGCACAGACACACAGATGCTTGTCTTGTTTTGAGTCGGTTCGCTACAGAAATGGTATCAGAGCGCATGTTGACTGTACGACGTGACCCTAGAAACTGGAAAGCCGTAGGACAGGATATCTCTAAAAATTTATTTTCAAAAAGATTTTACTTCTCATCTTATGTGAGCTTCATCAAATGTTCTCTCTTACCTCAAATAGTTAGAATATACCCTTTCCCTTTTGACCACACGAAGGATCAACAAAGACCACTTCGAGAAGGACAAGATATCGAAACAACTGATGGCCACTATAGAGTAAAGAGGATTTCACCATGCATTAGAAGAATTGAAGCTACACAAGTTGAAGACTTTGAAGACCTGAAGAATTCGAAGACCCTGAAAATATTTCGATATTTATATGATCTTTAGAGGACCAAACCCATGTTATATACTCATGTTAGAGACGATGATTTGTGAGCTGTCATTTGTGTGTGTTTTTTGACAGCCACAAATAAAACCCATTTCAGAAACTATTGTTTGTATCTTCCTCTATCTCTCTCGTATCTCACGCCAAAACCCTTGGACCCAATAGATGATGAATGAAGATGGTCTCGTGTTTTCTGGATTGATGACTTAGTCAGAGGCAGAACGATGGATTCAGAACATGGAGAATCGCTTCGGGAACAACTTGATTGCAAGGAAGTATGAGGTTCAATACACTCTTCAGTACTTTGCAGAAAGTGCTGCATCCTGGTGGAAAATGCATCAAGCCATACAAGGATGTAATGGAGCAAAAACTTGGGAGGAGTTCAAGAAGACTCTGTTAAGATCCCGTCTCATTAGGAAGCACTGTGATAGCCCGATAAAGAAGCCTTGTGCCTCCAAGATCTGTGGAGAAATAGGACACACACATGAAGAACACAAGGATGGATGCCCTTATTGTGAAGAAATCACCCAGCTGAGGAATACCCAACTAGTCAGGTGACTTGTTTCTTGTGTGAAGGAACCACCCACTACCCAGCTTAGTGCCACATTTACCCCAAGGTGCAACAAGTTGTCAAGCAGCAGAAAGAAGCAATGAAGGAAACCTTCAAGTAGATTTTAGAAGAACCTGTGATGAAGGAAGATATTGAAGACCCTGATGGACAAGCCTAACTAGATTTTCTCCGATGCCTGCTACTCATGTGGAGAGGAAGGACATTTTTCACAGTCTTGCATGAAGAAAGGAAAAAAGTATCTGGGACACTTCCCGACAGCAGAAGTGGAGGTTGATCCACAGGAAATAGGAGGTTTGATCGGAACGAAGAAGTCCAGGAAGAGTAAACAAAGACATCCTCAAAACAACCCAGTTTCTGGAGAGAAGAACCTGAGTCATATCAGGTGTTTCAGATGCAAGGACTCATGTCACTATTCCAATCACTGCCTAGAAAAGAAGCCAAGAACACCCGGAGCTTACATAGTCACCAAGAAGCCCCGAGACTTGTCGGAAGTCATTTGTTTTGGTTGCAAAGAAGCAGGACATTATGCCATTGATTGTCGAGACCCAAAGAAAGCTGGAGCTGAGTAGTTGAGATTTTAATATTGGTAATAAGTGTAATAGGAAGCACTCTTATTTTCAAGAGGATATGGAGTTGAATTATGTAATGCAAGTCTCAGAGATTGTAATGAATTCATGAATCAATAAAATTGATGTGTCATGATTTCATATGTTGAAGTGTATGAGTTGTTACTCTATAAACAAATATTTTGACCAATTTTGAGGATATGAGAAATATAGCCTATGGATGAATTTGTGCATTTCGCGGTAATATTTCTCCGTGTGAACACTAGACCAATGGGAAGGAAAATGTATTCCGCGGAGTGGAGTTTGGACAAAATAAGTATGAGTTTATTTCGATATGATTGTTACCCAAAGAGCATGAAGGAATGAAGAACTATTGAATGGAAATGTTGGAATATGGAACAACAGTAACTTCTAGGGTGAGTTAAAGTTGTACAAGTATTGAAGTGGGACCAAGACCCACAGACCCCAGGAGTTAATAAGAGGCAATCACTACCTTGATGAAGGAAGAAACTTGGAAGAAGCTGTGATTGATCAACAGACGTTTTCCTAGGAGGATACGAAAACCCGAGAGTGTTGAAGAAACGATAGATATTTTGTTCAGCTTGCAGAATCAATTGATTTATCCAAACTTCGTTCATGGACAGGAGAAATTCTGCAATGCTTGTGAGGATGCCCAAGTCTTAGAATATGAGATTCACTAAACCTTATGCAGAGTAATGATTTTGGTGCGGAACGGATTGATCACCATGACGACTTACTCTTATCATTCGTCCTTGTTATTTGGAGTGGAAAATCTGAGTGAGTTACCCATAGTAAAGTGACGACGATCGTTGAAACCCTTGTTTTAAGCCTTAAAGTGATACGATGATGAACCCTTGTACATGACAGCTCTTGCCAAACATAGGAATTTTACGGTGAGGATGAAGCCAAGACCCATTCCCTGCAGGAGAACCTTTGATTGATGACCCCCATGAGATCATTGATAAGTTATTTAGAATTGTCGTAAGGCATGTCAGTTAAGTAGTCCCAGTCTCGGCAGAACTTTATTTTGATGAGAGGACTCAAGAATTCAAGGGAAACGTTATGCCAATACCAGAAGAGCATCAGTGAAGGATTCATATCGAAGATGTGAGAAGACCGGCATTGCCAACCCAAAGGATCGATTACATGAGTTTTGTTGAAACCGTAACCATGCTTCTAAGGGTGGTAGCACCCCAGACCTTCTGATGACAAAATGATTTTTCAAGAAGACCCAGAGCCTAACCTTTTCTTTCTAGTGTCTTCGAATCTCGAGGACAAGATTCATTTTAAGGGTGGTAGTTTGTAACATCCCAAAATAATAAATTTTGGAATGTTATATTAAATAAATAATTAGGATTGTTTGATTGGATGTTGTGTGATTGATTGTGTGAAATTGAGTGGAATTTGAATTATTATTTTTTTGAAAATTTAATGAGAGGGAATAAAATGACTTTCCTAAAATTTTCCATTTTGAATCCCTTTTCAGTTTTGAGTTCGAATCTTTTCAAAACCCACTGATCAACAAATAAAATGAGAGGAGGAAAATGACACTCCAAAATCAGAGACAATGTTTTGATTCAAATTTTAAAACAGAAACTATTTGCAATTTATTTGAAATTCATATTCCTTTTCATTTTGGAGTTATTGCAAAAAAAAATATTTTATTCGGCCTTGCAAATATGTTCATGTTTTCGGAAATTTAATTCTGAAAATTTTGATATATAATATGCCTATATAAAATATATTTTTATTTTCCTTTTTTCCTGTTTCTTTCGCTGTGTAAAAAAACTGCGCTCGCACTGTTCAAATCAGACCGCCGGCTAAAAAATAAAAAAGGGGTTGTTTCACGTGCACTGTTTCTACAGGCAGGCGACTGAAGCCCACGGTGCACGTCTCTTTTCTTTTCGTATTCATCCACTTTTGGTTTATATTTAGTCCCACGTTGTTTAGCCTTGACCTCTAAGCCTTTTATTCTTCTATAAATATAGACCCTTAGGAGCACCCAAAAATCATCCAATTCGGGTTAAACCAATCTTTTTGTTTGACTAGGTTTATTAAATAAAATATTTTCTTCTCTCCGACGGGATTTATGGAAGTCATCTCCTCTTTGGAATTATCTCTTCTCTGCATTCTAAAGGTATTCTCTTCGTATTTTATTTTATACTCTTGTAGTTTATTATTCCTAGACTAGTATTTCTAGACTAGTATACGGTAGAGTAATTAGATTATCAATTAGTCTCCGTATTTACACATTAGTCCTAGAATTCTTTTAGCCATAACTCTTTTCTTTCGTAAAACACCTTGGCCCTAATTTTTCAAATAGCCATAACTTTTTACTCGTTCATCCAAATTAGATGAAACCAACGCCTAGATTTTCGTCTTGACCTCACCTATCCCGTGAACATATCAAAACAACTTTTTACAAATTTCAAATTTTGAAATTTGTTCACATTCATATTTAAACTTCTTTTAATCATATCTTTTTACCTATGGCTTTGTTTCCGATGAATTCAATTGCGTCGGATTCATATCGAAGTAATATTTCCATTCATCCTATTAGTGATATCTTTTCAACATATAATTCTGATCATAGTCACATTACTACACTAGTCCATAGTAGTGTTGCCACACACCGTTCTGAGCTGATTCAATGTCATATTGAATCACTAGTATCTTTTGATCCGTTATTCCAAATCTAGTAATTCTTTTCTCTACATGTTCATATTGACCTCCCATATCCAGTACCATCATTAGTTTCAACCTTTGAAGCTTTCAAATTTGAGCAATTCAAATTTGAATTCGGACCTTCATTTGATCATAACTTGCAAACCGTAGCACCTTTACAATTGATTCCTTTTGCACCTAAACACTTGTGTTATGTACTTTTTGTTCATAACCACCATGCTCCAATTCAAATACTTTTGACCTTTCTGAACTCAAAATTCAATTCATACTTCAGGTTGCTACAACTTTTGTTGTAGTGCCCCAATTCAATTGATTCTTTTGGCAGACAAATTCAGATGTCATATGTTATCTATCAAAGAACATTCATGTTGTTCTCTATACACTTTTGATCATATTCGATAGCAGGTCAAATCTAAGCTTATACATCAATAGTTCATCGTCCATTAACTCTTTTGAGTTGATTCCTTCACCTTCACTTTAGAACACCATAAGAACCTATCATTTTCTTGTTAAACCTTTGTATGTTGTTGCTATTTGCACTATGACGTGTTTTGTTCTTACGTTCTTTTGGTTCTTATTTGCATGAATGTTCATTGGATGTTATTTGCTTATGATAGATTGCTCGGAGTGTGACGAGTAGAATTATCAGGATTGTGAGAGCGACTATCTTCATCAAGTAATACAAGGCAAGTTCACTTTGACCATTTATTTCATACCTATGTTTTATTGCATTTAGTGACATCAACCAACAAATCCCTCCAGTAGTGATATTGAATTCTTGTAGTTGAGTAGAATGCATGAGGTAGGAACCCACCCCTTGTTACTAAAGCCCCGGGAACGTTATTTATTTTACTGCTACGCTAGAGTAGACGGGGTTTGGTATGAGTGTTCATGAGTGATGTGAGAAGGAGGACTCTATGTCAACGACAACAACTTCATGATGGCAACCTCAAGGCCTGCATCTTCACGACCTATGGTTTCAAGACTCGAGACAAGATTTCAATACACACTACTAGGTGGAGAATGGTTGTGCGGCACCCTGGAGAACCCAGTGGATGCGTTGTGAGCTGGAGTAGGCCAGTACTCATGCGGAAAGCTCCACCCAGACTCAAAGAGACGGATGAATACTTCATGCCCAGAAGCTTACCTGTGCAGCCACAAGTCATTATCGGCTCTGGCTTGGTTGATCATCGTGGTGACTCTGACTGGATCAGTGCTACGAGATGTTGAACTACCATAGGATGGATGGGCACTGGTAGTAGTTAGGGAAGCTCCTTGAAAGACCATGTTTCGTTCATCCTGTTCTCAAACATCCGGCAGTGCGAGGACTTACAAGGAGGGAACTATTCTTGTGGGTAAAGTGCACAACACTCTATAGAGTTAAACCTAATTGATTAGCCGTGTCCCCGGTTACGGATAATTTGAGCCTTTGGACTTGGATCTATCTCTAAACTCTCAACACCGGACTGATAAATAATTGTGGGCAACTTATGATATTTGTGGGCTATCAGACATCGGTTGGCGGAACCATGTCATATTTGATAACTCCTGAGTGAAAATTCCTGATATTCCTTTGTTGTAGGAAAAAGAAAATAAAACTAGCTTTTATGCAAAAACACAGACACAGAGCCACAAAGCCCTATTGCATATGGAATAGTCTTATCATCTGTTCTTCTTATTGTGATCTTGCCGGTACATTCAATGTACTGACCTACACGGCTGGAACGTATCATGTTGCAGGTATATTTTCTATGACGAGTAAGAGTATGATTTAGGGTTGAGGTCTACACTCAGCATGTCGTTCGTGTTGATGGGATTCCACTCTCGTTTGACTGTTTCCGCTGAGACTCAAGAGGTATATATCAGTTTTACATTATTTACATGTGATTGCACTTTGATATATACATTGATGTACTGTGTGTGCCGGCATACTGATCTAGGGATGGCACAGACACACAGAGGCTTGACTCGTTTTGAGTCAGGTCATTAGAAAGATCCATCAAGTAAGTTGTCATCGGTGCATAAAGCAATAAAAATTGCTCCTAAACATGTATGATCTTTTCTTGTAAAAGAAAATAAGCTTTGTACGATGTTGTGATGGCAAAGAAATAAAAGCGACGGACTGCATAATAAAGGTTGGTATCACAAGGGGAAATTGTAACATCCCAAAATTCTAAATTTTGGAATGTTAATTATTTAAATTGGGTTTATTAAAACTTGCTTGTGTTGATTGATCTTAGCTAAATTTTGACTAGGATTTGAAACTTTTGGAGTTTAATTTGATAGTGAGACGAGAGGGAATAAAAGTACTTTCCCAAGTTTTCATTTGGATTTTACTTTGGGTTTGAGGATACTCAGATTTTTTTTCTCGTTCAAAAATGAGAGAGGAAGACATGACTTCCTCAATAATTAAATTGGAAAGTAATCATATATTAATTTAGGATTTCATTTGGATTCCATTGCATTTTATTATTTGAAACAAACTCAACAAATAAAATTACAAGAGAGAAGGTAATATGACACCTTCATTGTAAAAGAGTTGGGAGTTGTTTTAAATACAAATTTTGGTATTTATTTGGATTTAAAAAATATTTTGGTCAGAAAAAATGTTCACTGTACTCTATATTTGTAGAAGTGTTTAATGCGTGTTTATTTTATTTTTAAGAAGATGGTTTGGTATTTTTATTTAACCAAATACATTTCCTGGTATCTGTTTAAACAGAAACCTAGACCTATTTCCACCCAGCCCACAGCATCAGCACTGGAACGAGGCCCAGCCCAGCCCACCGGAGCCACCGCAGTGTGCAGCGCACAACCAGCCAAAAAAAGGGTCGTTTATGCGCAAGTCAGCGTTGACGCTTTTGGAGCCCACATGTTGGCTTCTCTCACCTCCCCTATTCCACCGACGCGGGGGTCCCATAAGTCCTCTTCTACCTCGCGATGGACTCCCGCTCTAGTACGACAACACAGCCGCGGTGGCAGAACCAGGCCCCGCTCAACTCGCTTGATCCGGCACCCTTCCTCCAAGACGTGGGCACCGAGCGCTCCTCCTGAAACCCCTTGTCCAATTCCCTGAACCTCCAATCGATTTTGCCATCGAAAACGAGCGCACGGTCTCGCCGATCTCTGTCTCGCTGCCAACGCTCCGACGGGCGATTTCGGCTCTCCAGTACCCATCGAGTTCCCCCTCAGATCCGAGCGTGTGGACCTAAAGGAGTTCACGTCGGAGCAGCTCCTCCGCTGGAGGAATTCGTCGCCACCAAGAATGAAGATCCCCTACTTTTGTTTCTAACATGATCTCCAAGCTCTTCTCTCTCACACGCACATTTTCTCTTGCTCAGGAGCACACCACAGCGAGCACATCAACCTCGCTCCCGAAGTTTGTTTTCACCACCGCCGCACGAGGCGAGCGCAGCCATCGTCCCAAGCCTCTCCAACGATGCCCTCGGATGCATCCCTCCATGCCGCACCTCGTTGCGCGGTTCCCCGAGTGAGATGACAACTAGGAGCATCTCCACGCTTGAAAACTGAAGCCACCGTCGTCGACCTTTCCATCTTCGGTGAGAACTCCGGCGCGCCTGAAACCATAGCTGATGTGGCATCGTCTCAGTCATCCCTTATATCACTTATAATCTGACGGCGCGGTTATTTCCTCGGCAAACCGTTTCAACGAATCAGCACGCGCCACATGTCACTTTAGTACAACGACAGCAGCAGCCCAATTTGCTGCCATGGCAGCAATTTCATCATGTCAAAAACGTTGCCACGACACACTTTTTGACATATTTCTAACCAAATATCGTTTTGCTATATCTTGAGATCCACACGTTCAAATGCAGCGAATTTTTTCCAAGTTGTTCATATTAATTGTGTCGATCCAGTAGCATCACTAGTTTCAACTTGAACTTTTCAAATTTGAGCAATTCAAATTTGTATTTGAATCTTCATTTGATCATATCTTGCAAACCGTATGTCCTATTCAATTGATTCCTTTTGCCCATGAAAACTTGTATCATATACTTTCTGTTTATATTTTGTAAATGCCACATTCAAATACTCTTTGACCTATTTTGAATTCAAACTTCATTCTACTACAATTTGCGTTGTAGTGTTCCTATTTCATCAATTCTTTTTGCAAAGGAATTCTTATGTCATATGTGATTTGGTAAACACCATGTGTATTTCTCCGTGTAACGTTGACCCTGTTCCATACTATCTCCAAGATAATGTATTATATCAATACTTCTTCATTCATTGACTCTTGTGAGTTAATTCCGTCACAGATCACCTTATAGCACACCAATACCATATTATAATTTAAGCATATATATATTAATGTTGTTCCACCGTGCCATATCTGTTTTGTTGTTATTTTGGTTCTTTTGTGTGGCATGGTTATTGATTTGGATTCTTTTGTTAACGATAGATTGCTCGGAGTGACGAGTAGAATTATCACGATTGTGAGTGCGGCGATCTTCATCAACGTACCAGGCAAGTTACACCTTGATCATCCTTTACCCTATTTTTCTATGCATGTTGTTCTATGTCACATTACTATCGTAGGCATGTGTAGGAATACTATGGTAGTATGTTGTTGCTATTGAAATTCAACTTAGTAGAGTCTTATGTAGATCATGGTAGTGTATTCTTTCTATGCTATGCAGACGGGGATTGGTTAATGGTATTCATCGAGATTATGTGAGGACTATGATATAACTTGTGTTGAAACTTAATATATATAATTCACCTCTGGACGGATGTGGTATTGTTGGGTGGTTTCAAGAACATCATTGTATCTACCCTCTGAATGTAAGTGGAATGCCGCCCGGGTTCAAAAAGATCAGACATACTTAGTGACTAGTAGCTTCCATGCGCAACCACTAGCTATATGGGCTCCGGCTTAGTTGAGTAGGTTGTGGGAACCTCGCCTGGGCAAAGCTAGCAGATGTACATATGAGTACGTGTACCAGCTGCCGTTGGGTGGAGGTGACTGCTTCTGAAATGCTCCGTCTCAATCTTCGGGCTGAGTCTAGTGGGTAAAGTGTGCAAACCTCTGTAGAGTGTAAACACTAATCTTGATTAGCTATGTCCCCGGTTAAGGACAACTTTGAGCAGCTGGACCATTACAGTTCTTGGATGATCTTGACAGATGATACCTTAATATAAAAAATGAGTGGGGAACTTAATAATGGGGATAGGTTGGAATTAGAGTGCCCAGTTCAACCATATGTATTTAGTTGTAATAAGACAAATTGAAATTTGACTATTATGTAGTTATCAGGGGCGGGGGGAATAGCTTTTCCGCAAAACAACCACAGTCATTCCTCTTGTTATACCTTGCATATAGATGTAGGTCTGTTATATCATTCCTTGCGTGACTTGCCAGTACATTTAACATACTAACCCTTGTGGGTTCAACTTATCATGTTGCAGATATTATACGACGAGTGAGTGATATGATGTAGGGTTACGATGTCTATACTCGACATTTGCCTATGGTGTTGATGGATTCCATGAAGATTTTAATTAATTTTCCGTTGTGTCTTGTTGTATGGTAGCCTTGAGCTACGAGGTATGTATTATATTAAATTCTGGATCTGTGATGTAATATATGACATGTCGTTTATCTATGATATTACATCTTGTACTGTGTGTGCTAGCTATTGATCCAGGGACTAGCATAGTAAGCATAGAGACATCAAATCTTATCAGGTTCAGGTCGTTACAACAATATAAAGTGACGTTCCTTTTCATTAAGAGATTGCACTTCCAAAAATAAAGAGCGCATGGCAACCTCGGCTTCCCTCTGGGAAGGGCCTATCTTTTACTTTTATGTATTTCCACATTTACTTTTATGCAAGAGTTAATAATATTCATCCCTATTCCAATCTATTAATTCCTTAGTTGGCAAGCATCGTGTGATGGGGAAAGATCCAGGCACATATATCTAGTTGAATATAGGTGAGCATGATTCATTATTTGTTGACATTATCCTCGAGATAAATAAGTTGCGAGGTGAAACATTAAGCCCCTATCTTCAGAATTTTCAGAGTTATTGAAGCATAGTTTCTCTACAGATCTTTACAAACTATTCTGTTTCAGACAGATTCTATTTTTGCTTGCATAGTTTGCTTGTTTTGATGATGATATGGATTCTATCGGGGGGGGGGGGGGGTATAAGCCATGGAGAAGTTAGAATACAGTGTCTGTCATGCAATAATGAAATGTGAATCAATTTATAACAGTACCTACAATATTTGATATTTTGATTATACTAACGAAGTTTTGTGTGCTGAAGTTTTCAAGTTTTGGGTGAGAGAACGATGGATGAAGGAATATGGAGCGGCAAGACCCTAAGATTGGGAGTTCCCAAGGCACCCCGAGATAATATTCAAGGAAGACCCAAGCGCCTAAGCATGGGGATGCCCCGGGAAGGAATTCCCTCTTTCTTCTCTAATCTATCGGTAAGTCACTTGGAGCTTTATTTTTATTCATCACATGATATGTGTTTTGCTTGGAGCGTCGTGTGCTATATTTTTTCCTTTAGTTTGCTACGATCATTTTTTTGGTGGACACACATATTTGAGAGAGACACGCGGTCATCATAATTTGTTAGAATACTCTATATGTTTCACTTATATATTTTTAGCTAGGCAGTTGCTCTTGTGCTTCACTTATCTTTTCAAAGCACAGCGGCGCCTAAATTTTATAGAAATGATTTAAATATAATGCTTCACTTAAGTCTTCTTGAGAGTATAATAAGAAATAGGAACGGTACATGGCACAAGTTATAAGACTAGTCCAAAAAGGATAGGTATTGAAGGGGGATATAATAAAAACTTTCATGTAGCTCTCTAAAAAAGAAATATGAGTTGATTATATTGATGTAGTAATATGAAAGGACATGAGTACATTATTGTTAATTAGTAGAGATATCGGTAATTAAAGCTTGTTATTTGTTATTCATCTAAGTATTAACATGGCATGGTGATGATGTGTGAGCATTTTTATGTCTGAAATGAAACTCTATCGTGTTGTTTGAATCGGGGGCGCACGATGGTTAACTCCTCCCAACCTCCTCCCTAGGGGTATGCAGTAGTACTTTGCTTCAAGAGAGCTAACATGTTTTGCAATAATTATGTGAGTTCTTTATGACTAATGTGAATCCATGGATACACGCTCTCTTACCTTTCCAGATTTGCTAGCCCCTTTCGGTATCGTGCATTGCCCATTCTCACCTCGAGGGTTGGTGCAACCTTCACCGGTGCACCCAAACCCCATGATATGATCCGCTCTATCACACATACGACACCTTATATCTTCCTCAAAACAGCCACCATACCTACCTATCATGTCATTTCCATAGCCATTCCGGGATATATGTCCATGCAACTTCCACCGTTCCGTCACATGACTTGTGTGTTCATCATCATATCGCTTTGCATGATCATATAGATGACATAGTATTTGTGGAAAAGCCACTATTCATCATTGATTACATGCCATGCTAGATCATTCCACATCCTGGTACACTGCAAGAAGCATTCATATAGAATCATAATTGTTTCATGTTGACATATAATATCACTGTTTAAAATATCCCCCGACATGCCGATAAATCGGCCGATTTATTGCTTATCGGTGTGTGACCGATAAGATAAACTGGCCGATATGCCGATAAACCGGCCGATATGCCGATAAACCGGCCGATTTACCCCTTATCCTGGGTCGATCGATAAGTTCCTGATGAGCGATATCCCCAACACTATATAATATCAAGTTGTAAGTAAATAAAAGTGTGACGATCATCATTATTAGAGCACTGATGACCCACAAGTATAGGGGGTCAATCATAGTCCTTTCGATAAGTAAGAGTGTCGAACCCAATGAGGAGCAGAAGGAAATGACAAGCGGTTTTCAGCAAGGTATTCTCTGCAAGCACTGAAATTGTAGGTAACTAATAGTTTGATAGCAAGGTAATTTGTAACGAGCAAGTAACGGTAACGGTAAACAAGGTGCAGCAAGGTAGCCCAATCCTTTTGAGGCAAAGGACAGGACAAAACAATCACTAGTAATAGGCAAAGTGTTCTTGAGGGTACACGGGAATTTCGTCTAGTCACTTTTATCATGTTGGTTTGATTCGTGTTCGCTACGTTGATAATTTGATATGTGGGTGGACCGATGCTAAGGTGTTGTTCTTACTTGAACTAACAACCTACTTATGATTAACCCCCTCGCAAGCATCCGCAACTACGAGAAAAGTATTAAGACAAAGTCTAACCATAGCATTAAACATGTGGATCCAAATCAGCCCCTTACGAAGTAGCGCATAAACTAGGGTTTAAGCTTCTGTCACTCTAGCAACCCATCATCTAATAACTACTCCACAATGCATTCCCTTAGGCCCATTAATGGTGAAGTGTCATGTAGTCGACGTTCACATGACACCACAAAGGGAATCACAACATACATATCATCAAAATATGGAACACATATCAAATTCACAAGATTACTTGCAACATGACTTCTCCCGTGACCTCAAGAACAAAGGTAACTACTCACAAATAATAAACATGCTCAAGATCAGAGGAGTATTGAATAGTATAATGGATCTGAACATATAAACTTCCACCAAATAAACCATATAGTAATCAACTACACAAGGTAAGCAACACTACTAGTCACCCATAGGTACCAATCTGAGGTTTCGGTACAAACACTGTACACAAGAAATGAACTAGGGTTTGAGAGGAGATGATGTTGTTGAAGATGTTGATGAAGATTGGCCTCCCAAAGATGAGAGGGGTGTTGGCGATGACGATAGCTTCGATTTCCCCCTCTAGGAGGGAAGTTCCCCCGACGGAATCGCTCCACCGGAGGGCAAAAGTGCTCCTGCCCAAGTTCCGCCTCGAGGCAGCGGCGCTTCGTCCCGAAAGTCCTGCTCCTCATTTTTTTGGTTTTTTGGGAATATATACCAGAAGATGGGCTCCGGAGGTGGGCCGGGGTGAGCACCACCCACCAGGCCGCGCCAGGGGATGCCTGGCGTGCCCTGGTGGGTGCTCCTCACCAGGTTGCCCCCCTCCGGTAGATTTTTGCTCCAGTATTTTTTATTAATTCCAAAAATAATCTTCGTAAAGTTTCAGCTTCATTGGAGTTGTGTAGAATAGGTATCTCTGACGTGCTTTTCTTGGGTCCAGAATTCCAGCTGACGGTATTCTCCCTCTTTGTGTAAACCTTGCATATTATGAGAGAAAAGTCATTAGAATCACTCCCCAAAGCATTATTATTCAACAAAACAAAGTAAATAACAGTAGGAAATCATGATGCAAAATGGACATATCGACTCCTCCAAGCTTAGACCTCGCTTGTCCTCAAGCGAAAGCCGATATTGAAAAGCATGTCCACATGGTTTGAGAGAGAGGTGTCGATAAAAACAAAATACGGACGTAGAAGCATCATGCTTATTAACATAACAGCAACAAACTCTAACATAAGAAATTATTTCAATATATTTTTATCACAAAGCTTCTCATGAACAAGTAACAATTCATCGAAACATAGAAGTATGAAGCATAAACCTTATTGGAAACCAACAAACTGTGTTCTCAGTCAACTTTGCAACTACAATTCATCATATTTTCAGGAAGGGTCTTGTGTAGGAGCATTTTGGCAAGTCCACATACTCAACCATCATTTAGTCTTCTATGATTGCTAACGCTCACGGCATACCCATGAACAAAAAGTTTCAACCGGACACATAGGAAGATAGGGGCTTATAGTTTTGCCCCCCAACGTATTCACCTCAAGGGTGATGTCAACAATAATAACTCATGCCCACCCATATCCAACTGGATATATGTGCCTAGATCTTTCCTCACCACATGATGCTTTCAAAGGAAAAAGTAAAAAGGAATAGAGAAGAATAGTTTGACTCTTGCATAAAAGTAAGTGCATAAAAGTAAAAGATAGGCCCTTCGCAGAGGGAAGCAGAGGTTGTCATGCGCTTATTGGTTTGTATGCCCAATCCCTTAATGTAAAAGAACATCACGCTATATTGCCCCCTATGATAGCAACCTTTATTATGCAGTCCGTCGCTTTTATTACTTTGCCATCATAAGTTCGTATAACGCTCAATTTTCTCTTACACTAATTGATCAAAACACTTTTAGAAGCAATTTTTATTGCCTTATTGCACCGATGACAACTTACTTGAAGGATCTTTCTCGATCCATAGGTAGGTATGGTGGACACTCAAGGAAAGAGTTTGGGTTTGGGTTTTTGGATGCACAAGTAGTATCTCTACTTAGTGTGGAATTTTTGGGTAGCAAAGATATTTAGCAAGCACCACATGTTGAAGGATATATGACAATATAACTTCTATGTGGATATGAACAAACATAAATCATTACGCTGTCTTCCTTGTCCAACGTCAACAATTTTGACATATAATATTCGATGGGGGCTCACAATCATAAAAGATGTCCAAGATAGTGTATTTGCATGTGAATCTTCTCTTCCCTAATTAATTCTTTCATGAATTGCATCATTGACCAATGCTATGTTTGTCAATCTCCAATAAATTTTACTACTTATACTTTTCCTTATGTGATGTCATTACTCACCATAAGATTAGCATATGATTCTTTTCATTTATTTGTCTTTCTCTTATTTGATTGCAACAAGAAAGTAGAGAAGCAAAAACTCAAACTAATCTTTATTATATAACTTTCACTCGATTACATAGATAGGTAGGCCACAAAACTAACACACGAAAATAGATCTCGCTAAACTTTTATTCGACTAAGGCAAAGGGAAAACTAGAGATAGAACCAAAATAGGTAAAGGTGAATAAAAGTGATGGTGATACGATACCAGGGCACCTCCCCCAAGCTTGGCTCAAGCCAAGGGGAGTGCCCATACCCGTGTACTCAAGTCTCCTTCGGTGGTGGTGATGAAGAAGGTGGAGGTGTTGATGCAGGTGGTGGTGATGTGATGTCACACTTTAGCTTCAGGAGATGCTCCAATTTGCGGATGACTCTCCTAAGGTTGTCGATCTGTTCTTGCAACAAGATATTTTCACGGATGAGAAATTTATTCTGAACACGAACCGCTTCTAAGGCTCTAAAGGCTTCGATTTCAATAGGGGTGAGATGACTGTAATAAGGTTGAAGGATATCTTCTTCCTCTCCCTCCTTTGCTGGCGTGAATTGATCTCCTTCAGGGAGGTAATCCACCCTAGCTTCATTGTCCTTCTTCTCCTTGTAGGCTTCTTCCGGCTACTCCCTCTTCAACTCTATCTTCATTAGCCAGGCATCTTCTTCCATATTGCTAGGAGAGGGAGAAGACATGATGCCTGACTTGACAAATCTGATAGGAAAAAAACAAGAAGCAAGAACAGAGGATTTTTCTGCGATGCGGTCGTCAAAACAGTCGGGGGTATATATAGAGAATTTATATTCTTGGGAAACAAGTATTTGGAAGGAAAACGGAGTCGGGAAAGCATCCGAGGTGGGCAGCACCCATCAGGGCACGCCCAGGTGCGCCTGGCGCGCCCTGGTGTATCGTGCTCACCTCGATTACCTTCCGGTTTATTTTTTTATTCTTAAAATTCTAAAATATTCCAAAACTGATAGAAAATATTTTTGCGGATTTTTCGGAGTCCGTTTACTTACCATATCACTTACCTCCTATTTTTAAGTATTCTGGAGTGTTCCAGAAGGTTTCTTTTATGTGTTCCTCCGGTGTCATGGTTTGAATAACATTGCTTTCAACGTTAATAGGCGTACCTGAGATATAATGCTTAATTCTTTGGCCATTGACCACCTTCGGGTTAGTACCTTCGGCGTTATTAATCCTGATAACTCCAGAACGATAAACCTCTTCAATAATATATGCTCCTTCCCATTTTTAGAGAAGTTTTCCTGCAAAGAATCTTAAACGAGAGTTGAATAAAAGAACATAATCTCCTATTTTGAATTCGCGCTTTTGGATTCTTTTGTCATGCCATCTTTTTACTTTTTCTTTGAATAGCTTGGCATTTTCATACGCTTGGGTTCTCCATTCATCTAGTGAGCTAATATCAAATAGCCTCTTCTCACAGGCAAGTTTGAAATCATAATTGAGTTCTTTAATTGCCCAAAATGCTTTGTGTTCTAGTTCTAGAGGCAAATGACAAGCCTTTCCATACACCATTTTATATGGAGACATACCCATAGGATTTTTATAAGCTGTTCTATAGGCCCAAAGTGCATCATCTAATTTCTTAGACCAATTCTTACGAGACCTATTGACAGTTTTTTGTAATATTAATTTTATTTATCTATTGCTAAGTTCTACTTGACCACTAGATTGAGGATGATAGGGTGATGCAATTCTATGGTTAACATCATACTTCGCAAGCATCTTACGGAAAGCACCATGAATAAAGTGTGAACCGCCATCGGTCATTAAATATCTAGGGACTCCAAACCTCAGGAAGATAACCTCTTTAAGCATTATAATGGAGGTGTGGTGATCAGCACTACTAGTTGGAATAGCTTCTACCCACTTAGTGACATAATCAACCGCAACTAAAATATGAGTGTACCCGTTAGAGGAAGGAAAAGGCCCCATATAATCAAAACCCCACACGTCAAATGGTTCAACAACAAGTGAATAATTCATAGGCATTTCTTGACGCTTACCGATATTACCAATTCTTTGACATTCATCAAAAGACAAGACAAACTTACGAGCATCTTTGAAAAGAGTAGGCCAATAAAATCCGGATTGCAATACCTTATGAGCAGTTCTATCTCCCGCATGATGTCCTCCATAAGCTTCGGAATGACATTTCCGTAGGATATGTTCCTATTCATGCTCAGGTACACAATGCCTAATAATACCATCTACTCCTTCTTTATAAAGATGTGGGTCATCCCAAAATTAATGTCTCAAGTCATAGAAGAATTTTTCTTTTGTTGGTATGTGAAACTAGGTGGTATATATTTGGCAACAATGTAATTAGCATAATCAGCATACCAAGGTGTGTTGTGTGAGACACTTATTGCAGCTAGCTATTCGTCAGGGAAACTATCATCAATAGGTAGTGGGTCATCAAGGATATTTTCTAACCTAGACAAGTTATCAGCTACAGGGGTCTCAGCTCCTTTCCTATCAACGATATGTAAGTCAAATTCTTGAAGCAAGAGAACCCACCTAATGAGTCTAGGTTTGGCATCTTTCTTTTCCATAAGATATTTTATAGCAACATGATCGGTGTGAACAATAACTTTGGAGTCAACAATATAGGATCTAAATTTATCACAAGCAAACACAACTGCTAAAAATTCCTTTTCAGTAGTGGCATAATTTCGTTGGGCACTATCTAGAGTTTTACTAGCATAATGGATAACATTCAATTTCTTATCAACTCTTTGTCCTAGGACAGCACCGATAGCATAATCACTAGCATCACACATGATTTCAAAAGGCACGTTCCAATTAGGTGGTTGAACGATAGGTGCAGAGGCTAAGGCTTTCTTGAGTGTTTCAAAGGCTTCCACACAATCATCATCAAAGACAAAAGGAATATCCTTTTGCAAAAGATTAGTAAGAGGCCTAGAAATTTTAGAGAAGTCTTTAATGAGCCTCCTATAAAATCCAGCATGACCAAGGAAACTTTGAATACCTTTAATATCTTTAGGACATGGCATTTTCTCAATTGCATCAACTTTAGCTTTATCCACCTCAATACCTCGCTCAGATATTTTATGCCCCAAGACAATACCTTCATTAACCATAAACCAAAAGGCATACGTCTATAAGCATAAGTTCCAAAAGGGCAAGTAAAGGTGGTTTTCTCTTGCTCGGATTGTGACACGGGTATTTGAGAGAAACCAGAATATCCATCCAGGAAACAAAAGTGTGTGTGCTTAGATAGTCTTTCTAGCATTTGATCAATGAAAGGCAAAGAGTAATGATCTTTTATAGTAGCTTTATTTAATTTTCTAAAATCAATTACCATTCTATAGCCAATGACAACTCTTTGTGGAATGAGGTCATTCTTATCATTAGGAACAACGGTAATACCTCCTTTCTTAGGGACACAATGAACGGGACTTACCCATCTACTATCAGCTATGGGATAGATTATACCTGCTTCCAGAAGCTTTAATATTTCAGTTCTTACCACTTCTTTCATCTTAGGATTCAACCGCCGTTGGTGATCAACAACGGGTTTAGCATCCGGTTCCATATTGATCTTGTGCTGACATAGAGTGGGACTAATGCTCTTAAGATCATCAAGAGTATTTCCAATAGCAGCCCGGTGCTTCCTTAGAACTTTCAATAATCTCTCTTCTTCATGTTCTGAAAGGTTAGCACTACTAATAACAGGATATATCTTTTTCTCATCAAGATAAGCATACTTCAAAGTGTCAGGCAATTGTTTCAATTCAAACACGGGATCACCTTTAGGTGGAGGAGGACCTCCAAGAGTTTCAGTAGGCAAATTGTGTTTCAAGAGAGGTTGTTGTTCGAAGAAAATTTGATCTATTTCATTTCTTTCACGCATGTGCATATCATTTTCATGGTCAAGCAAATATTGTTCTAATGGATCAGTAGGAGGCACGGCAATAGAAGCAAGACCAATTATTTCATCTTCACTAGGTAACGCTTTATCACGAGGTTGTCTACTAAACTTGGAAAAATTAAACTCATGAGACACATTACCAAAACTGACACCGACAGTTTGTTTTTCACAATCTATCTTAGCATTGACGGTGCTCAAGAAAGGTCTACCAAAGATAATGGGACAAAAGTCATCTTGCGGGGAACCAAGAATTAGAAAATCAGTAGGGTATTTTACTTTCCCACACAAGACTTCAACATCTCTAACAATCCCAAGTGGTGTGATAGTATCTCTATTAGCAAGTTTAATAGTAACATCAATATCTTCCATTTCAGCAGGTGCTATTTCATTCATAATTTTTTGGTATAAGGTAAAAGGGATAGCACTCACACTAGCACCTAAATCACATAAACCATGGTAGCAATGATCTCCTATTTTAACTGAGACAACGGGCAAGCCTTCTATAAGTCTATGTTTATCTTTCTTATCAGGCTTAGCAATTCTAGCAGCTTCATCACAAAGGTAAATGACATGCCCATCAATATTTTCTTCCAAGAGATCTTTAACCATAGCAACACTAGGTTCTACTTTAATTTGCTCAGGGGGTTTAGGTGCTCTTATATTACTCTTACGAACCACGGTTGATACCTTAGCATGTTCCTTTATCCTAACAGGGAAAGGTGGCTTTACAATATAAGCAGTAGGCACAACTGGATCAACATTGTAAAAGATGGTTTCTTCTTTAGCTATGACCGGTTATTTAATTTCCTCTTTAACAGGGGGATTGTATTTAAACCACTTCTCCTTAGGGAGGTCAACGTGAGTAGCAAATGCTTCGTAGAAAGAGGCTACAATCTCAGAGTCAAGTCCATATTTAGTGCTAAACTTGTGAAAAGTATCGGTACTCATAAAAGATTTAACACAATCAAATTCAAGCTTTGTACCTGACTCATTACCTTCGTCGAGTTCCCAATCTTCAGAGTTGCGTTTAATTCTTTCCAAGAGATCCCACTTGAAATCAATAGTCTTCTTCATATAAGAACCAACACAAGAAGTATCGAGCATGGATTGATCATTATGAGAAAGCCGAGCATAAAAAATCTGAATGATAACTTCCCTCGGAATGTCATGATTGTGGCATGAATATAACATTGACTTAAGCCTCCCCCAAGCTAGAGCGATACTTTCTCCTTCACAAGGCCAAAAATTATATATATAATTCTGATCACGATGAACTAGATGCATAGGATAAAACCTTTGATGGAATTCCAATTGCAAACGATTCCAGTTCAAAGATCCAAGGTCATCACATAGCCTATACCATGGCAATGCTTTTTCCCTCCAAAGATAAAGGGAAAACCTTCTTCTTAACTTCATCTCCGGGTAAACCTGCAAGCTTAAATAATCCACATATTTCGTTCACATATAAGAGATGCATATCAGGATGTTTAGTTCCATCTCCTGCATAAGGGTTAGCAAGAAAGTGTTCTAGCATACCTGAAGGAATTTCATAAGTAACATTTTCAGTAGGTGCTGTAGGTTGAGGGGTAACTAATTGTGGTTCCGGTCGAGGTGAAGATACCTCGAACAAACCCCTCAAAGGATTGTTCTCCATAGTAGCAAGTAGCAATAAATTTCAGCATGTAGTATAAGTTTTTCCTTACCAATTTCCACTTACCAAGAGCGATTCACTCCCCGGCAATGGCGCCAGAAAAGAGTCTTGATGACCCACAAGTATAGGGGGTCAATAGTAGTCCTTTCGATAAGTAAGAGTGTCGAACCCAACGAGGAGCAGAAGGAAATGACAAGCGGTTTCAGCAAGGTATTCTCTGCAAGCACTGAAATTGCAGGTAACAGATAGTTTGATAGCAAGGTAATTTGTAATGAGCAAGTAACGGTAACGGTAAACAAGGTGCAGCAAGGTTGCCCAACCTTTTGAGGCAAAGGACAGGCCAGAACGATCACTAGTAATAGGCAAAGTGTTCTTGGGGGTACACGGGAATTTCGTCTAGTCACTTTTATCATGTTGGTTTGATTCGTGTTCGCTACTTTGATAATTTGACATGTGAGTGGACCGGTGCTAAGGTGTTGTTCTTACTTGAACTAACAACCTACTTATGATTAACCCCCTGATACGTCTCCAACGTATCTACTTTTCCAAACTCTTTTGCCCTTGTTTTGGACTCTAATTTGCATGATTTGAATGGACCTAACCCGGACTGACGCTGTTTTCAGCAGAATTGCCTTGGTGTTATTTTTGTGCAGAAATAAAAGTTCTCAGATTGACCTGAAAATTTACAGAGAATATTTTTGGAAATAATAAAAAATACTGGCGAAAGAATCAACCGGAGGAGGTCCACCACCTGGCCACAAGCCAGGGGGGCGCCCCCCCCTAGGGCGCGCCCCCCTGTCTTGTGGGTCCCCTGGAGCTCCGCCGACCTCAACTCCAACTCTATATATTCCTGTTAGGGGAGAAAAAAATCAGAGAGAAGAGTTCATCGCGTTTTACGATAAGGAGCCGCCGCCACCTCCTGTTCTTCCTCGGGAGGGCAAATCTGGAGTCTGATTTGGGCTCCGGAGAGGGGAAATCGACGCCGTCGTCATCACCAACCATCCTTCATCACCAATTTCATGATGCTCTCCGCCGTTCGTGAGTAATTCCATCGTAGGCTTGCTGGACGGTGATGGGTTGGATGAGATCTACCATGTAATCGAGTTAGTTTGGTTAGGGTTTGATCCCTAGTATCCACTATGTTCTGAGATTGATGTTGCTATGACTTTGCTATGCTTAATGCTTGTCACTAGGGCCCGAGTGCCATGATTTCAGATCTGAACCTATTATGTTTTCATGAATATATATGTGTTCTTGATCCTATCTTGCAAGTTGTAGACACCTATTACGAGTTATGATCCGCATCCCCAGGGTGACAATAACTGGGATTCTTTCCGGTGATTACCGTAGTTTGAGGAGTTCATGTATTCACTAAGTGCTAATGCTTTGGTCCGGTTCTCTATTAAAAGGAGGCCTTAATATCCCTTAGTTTCCATTAGGACCCCGCTGCCATGGGAGGGTAGGACAAAAGATGTCATGCAAGTTCTTTTCCATAAGCACGTATGACTATATATGGAATACATGCCTACATTACATTGATGAATTGGAGCTAGTTCTGTATCACCCTATGTTATAACCGTTGCATGATGAATGCCATCCGACATAATTATCCATCACTGATCCATTGCCTACGAGCTTTTCACATATTGATCTTTGCTAAGTTACTTTTCTGTTGCTACTATTACAATCACTACAATACTGCTACTGTCACTTTTGCCACCGTTACCGTTACTTCCATACTACTTTGCTACTAAATACTTTGCTGCAGATATTAAGTCTTTCAGGTGTGGTTGAATTGACAACTCAGCTGCTAATACTCGAGAATATTCTTTGGCTCCACTTGTGTCGAATCAATATATTTGGGTTGAATACTCTACCCTCAAAAACTGTTGCGATCCCCTATACTTGTGGGTTATCAAGAACTTTTTCTGGCGCCGTTGCCGGGGAGCATAGCTCTATTCTCTGAGTCACTTGGGATTTATATCTGTTGATCACTATGAAGAATCTGAAAGACCAAAAAACCAAGATCTATCCCTCTACTACGAGGGGAGGTAAGGAACTGCCATCTAGCTCTGCACTTGATTCACCTTCTGTTATGAGTAAACTTGCGATACCACCACCTGCTAGTAATTCTGATATGTCGCAAGTAATTGATGATGCCACTTCTGCTATGCATGATGCTTATGATGATACTTTGCTTGATAATACTGTGCCACTGGGTGAATTTCTTGATGAACAAATTGCTAGAGTGAATGCTGAAACTGATGATATTTCTGAATCTAATGAAATTATTGAAACTGAACACTATGAAACACCTGCTAGACCTAGCTCTCCTAGATATGAATTGCCTAATATACCTAAGGGTTATGTTATGGAAGGAGAGGTAGCTAGGGACTTTCTTGCTTGTAAGGATAGAGATGATCTTAAGAAATTGCTATGCAAGTGGAAGGAAAAATCTTTGAATGCTAGAATGCAATATGACCCTAAGTTTGCTACTTCACCTATCTTTGTTACTGATAAGGATTATGAATTCTCTGTCGATCCTGAGTTAATTACTTTGGTTGAATCTGATCCTTTCCATGGTTATGCATATGAAACTGTTGTGGCACATCTTACTAAATTGAATGATATAGCCACCCTATTTACTCATGAGGAAAAAATTCGCTATTACTATATTCTTAAGTTGTTTCCTTTCTCATTAAAGGGTGATGCTAAGATATGGTTTAATTCCCTTGCTCCTGGTTGTGTGCGTAGTCCCCAGGATATGATATATTACTTCTCTGAAAAAAAATTTCCTGCCCATAAGAAACAAGCTGCCTTGCAGGAAATATTTAACTTTGTGCAAATTGAAGAAGAGAGTCTCTCACAAGCTTGGGGGAGGCTTCTTCAATTACTTAATGCTTTGCCTGATCATCCTCTCAAGAAAAATGAAATACTTGATATCTTTTATAATGGACTAACCGATGCTTCTAGGGACCACCTAGATAGTTGTGCTGGTTGTGTTTTCAGGGAACGAACTGTTGAACAAGCTGAACTACTATTGAATAATATATTGAGCAATGATAATGATTGGACTATTCCTAAACCACCTCCAAAGCCAACTCCGAAGAAAAGGGGTATTCTATTTCTCAGTCCTGAAGATATGCAAGAGGCAAAGAAATCTATGAAAGAAAAAGGTATTAAAGCTGAAGATGTTAAGAATCTACCACCTATTGAAGAAATACATGGTCTTGATACCCCGACACAGGTAGTAGAGGTAAATTCTCTCCGTAGATTTGATGAAGGTGATATTCCTTATAATAAGTCTGCTAGCCAATGCTTGGATGAGTTTGATAACTTCATTGTTAAGCAAGAAAATTTCAATGCTTACGTTAGTAGACAATTGAAACATAATGCTTACATGCTTGATTGCTTAGGTGATTATATGAGTAGAACTATCAATGATCTTACGCTTATTAGTAAACATGCTTCCATGGTAACTACTCAAGTAGAACAAGTACTTAAGGCACAAAATGATTTGCTTAGTGAGATGAATGGTAAGAACAATGATCATTCTGTTAGAGTTGTGACTAGAGGTGGTAAGATGACTCAGGAACATTTGTATCCCGAGGGCCACCCTAAGAGAATTGAGCAAGATTCTCAGAAAATTAATTCTGATGCACCTAGTCATTCTAGCAAAAGAGGGAAAAAGAATGACGATAGGACTTTGCATGCTGCTAGTGAACCTGTTATAGGTACTCATGAAAACCCAAATGATATTTCTATTTCTGATGCTGAGACACAATCTGGTAATGAACATGAGCCTAGTGATAATATTAATGATGATGTTCATGTTGATGCTCAACCTAGTAATGATAATGATGTAGAGATTGAACCTGCTGTTGATCTTGATAACCCACAACCTAAGAATAAAAGATATGATAAAAGAGACTTTGTTGCTAGGAAGCATGGTAAAGAAAGAGAGCCTTGGGTTCAAAAACCCATGCCCTTTCCTCCTAAGCCATCCAAGAAAAAGGATGATGAGGACTTTGACTGATATTCTGAAAATGTCTCCTTATGCTAAATATATGAAAGATGTTGTGACAAATAAAAGAAAGATACCGGAAGCTGAGATTTCCACCATGCTTGCTAATTATACTTTTAAGGGTGGAATACCAAAGAAACTAGGAGATCCCGGAGTACCTACGATACCCTGCTCTATTAAAAGAAATTATGTTAAAACTGCTTTATGTGATCTAGGAGCTGGTGTTAGTGTTATGCCTTTCTCTTTATATCGTAGACTTGATTTGAATAAGTTGACACCTACTGAAATCTCTTTACAAATGGCTGATAAATCAACTGCTTTACCCATCTGTATTTGTGAGGATGTGCCTGTCGTAGTTGCAAATGTTACTATCCTAACAGACTTTGTTATTCTTGATATTCCCGAGGACGATAGTATGTCGATCATCCTTGGTAGACCTTTTTTGAATACTGCAGGGGCTGTTATTGATTGCAACAAAGGCAATGTCACTTTTCATGTTAATGGTAATGAGCATACGGTACACTTTCCAAAGAAACAATCTCAAGTTCATAGTATCAACTCCATTGAAAAAATTCCAACGATTATTATTGGAGGTTTTGAATTCCCTCTCCCTACTGCCAAAAGGAAATATGATATACTTATTGTTGGGGACATGCATATCCCCAATGAGGTAACCTAGTGTTATTCGAAAATTCTCCGGTTCCGTGTCGTTCGAAAAAAGTTTGTCAATAAGACTTGATCAACCTTATGGATGGATTCTTTTTGACGGGCATGAGATGGATGAATTTAGAAAGCACAACTTTCTGTACCCAACTTTTACCTTCTGTTATTTAGAGTTAATTACAGTAAAAATGCTATTATTTTTTTGCTTTCTGTTTTATTCGCGCAATAAAAAGTGACCTGAAAATAAAAGTTCCCCAAATGCCCTGAAAATGTAGTATGATTTTTTCTGGAATATTTAAGAATTTTTGGCACTGAGAACACATCAGGGGGCTGCACCAGTGGGCCACAAGCCTGCAGGGCGCGCCCACCCCCCTGGACGCGCCCCCCTGGCTTGTGGGTCCCACGTAGGCCCCCCTCACTTATTCCAACCACCATCCACTTCGTCTTCCTCCAGAAAAAATCCCACCATTGCTCAAACCCGTGTTCTAGCTCATTTTGCTGCCATTTTCGATATCCTTGTGCAAAGCTCCATTTGCAAAACTGCTTTGAGGGATTGTTCTTCGGTATGTGACTCCTCCAATGGTCCAATTAGTTTTTGCTCTAGTGCTTTATATATTGCAAAATTTTGCTGCTGTGGTGACCTTGTTCTTGAGCTTGCATGTCAAATTTGTATGGTCCCAAGTAGTTTTGATGCATGATATAGCCTCTAGGCACTTGTGGGAGTAGTTGCTATAAGTTTTGTTAAGTTTTGTTCACCTTTATTGTGAGTCACTAAAAATTTCAGAAATTTTTCAGAAAAAATGATGAGGAGATTATTAAGAGGCTCTTCAAGCCGGGGCTCTAAAGAAGATGAAAATGAGGAGAAGAAGAGGTTCAAATATAATCTTCCTCGCGTCGCGGAGGTTCGACCATGTGAATGGCCAAGTGATGCATTCTTGAGGGCGGCCGGAATTTATGAAGATTTTTATTATTTGGCTGAGAATGCAGGCATCACCAACTTCCTCAACGATAAGTGTGACCAGTACCTCGTACTTACTAATATCTTCGTGCAAAATTTTCACTTTTATCATAGGAAGAATCGTCCCATGGTAGAATTTTACTTATATGATGTGCCTAAGGAGATGAAACTTTACGATTTTTGCAAAGTTTGCACAATACCTTATGAGGGCAGCATCAGTGAACCACGTCCTAGAGACATGGAGGACTTTATTGCCTCAATCACTGTGGGGGAAGAGAGAGGGGTGTCAAGGGCAAGAGCAGCTAGTTTACATTTTCCTGTGCTACGTTATTATTCATTATTCGCGGGGAGATGTTTAGTTGGTCGTGGGGAAAGTGGAAGCCTTAGTGCTCCCGACATCGCCATTCTGCGCCACGCTTTACTTGCTGATAAAACTTTTAGTCTGGGCGCTATAGTGGCCCAACGGTTGAACTTAAACCGTTCGAAGGGCCCCATATTCGGAGGTATCTATGCATCTCGTCTAGCCAAACACTTTAAAATACCCATTAGGCTTGACGAGGAAGATGAAATATTACTACCTACAAGATATTTAGACTATGATAGTATGGTAGTACATGATTTTATTAGGAAGGATAATGATAGAAGGTTGCTTTACAACCTAGTATTTAGCCAGGGTACTTGTGAGATTATTACTCTGCCTGCTTCTTCTTTGTTCGATATTCATTCGGGCAGGTACACTATTATGCCCGAGGACATCTACAGATATTGGGGTCTGTCACAACCCCCAGCACCTGAGTCGGCACCAGCCCTTGATCCCTATCAGGATCCAGTTTTTCAGTGGGAGCCACAGGAGCTCGCTAACCAGTGGAACCCTCAGTATCCTCCGTAGTATACAGGAGATGGTTATTTTTAGCCATGGCCCTAGACCAACTTAGGCCAAAAGCCTAAGCTTGGGGGAGTACGTATTTCTCACCGACATTACATTCATGTTCACACACTCATTCCAGTTGTCGGTGTTTATACTTTTTCATTGTATCATCCATGGTAGTTTATTTCTTCTTTCTGCTTGTTCTTGTGTGTTTAATTAACCTTGAGAAAAAACCAAAAAAATTAGTTCTAGCTTTACCTTTTAGTTTGTTTAGTTGTATCATTAAAAGAAAACCCAAAAAGATTTCTCGTTCTTCTTTTGCTTGCTGGGAGCTTTCCCGTGTAAATAGTTTTTCTCGTTCTTGTTTCGAAATTGCTTTTCTTTGGGTCGTAAGGAGAAGGCCATGATGAAAATGTTGAGTGGCTCTCATATGCATCATTGTTTATCTTACAGAGAGCCCATATTACCTTGCCTTCTCCTTTGAGTTATTGTTTGCAGATTCCAGCTTAGTCCAATGCACGTGCACTCTTATTATTATTCACACCGTTCGGTCGTGCAAGTGAAAGGCAATAATGACGATATATGATGAAGTGATTGAGATGGAGAAAAGCTGGTATGAACTCGACCTATTTTGTTTTTGTAAATATGATTAGCTCATCGTTCTGGATTCAACTCATTATGGATGAAACATATTTGCAATGACAATTAGAGATTATAGTTATTCATACCATGCTTAATTAGCTAAGAGTATATAATGGTTTGTCTTGAGTGCCAACATGCATTTTAAAATGGTTGTGATGTGGTATGATAGGATGGTATCCTCCTCTGAATGATTCAAGTGGCTTGACTTGGCACATGTTCATGCATGTAGTTGAAACAAAATCAACATAGCCTCCACGATATTTATGTTCATGGTAATTTATATCCTACTCATGCTTGCATTCAATGTTGGTTAATCTCAAAGCATGTTTATGACTGTTGTCGTTCTCTAGTTGGTCGCTTCCCAATCTCTTGCTAGCCTTCACTTGTACTAAGCGGGAATACTACTTGTGCATCCACCTTCATAAACCCAAAGTTGTTCCATATGAGTCCACCATACCTACCTATATGCAGTATTTACCTGCCGTTCCAAGTAAATTTGCTTGTGCCAAACTCTAAACCTTCAAATAATATTATGTTTTGCATGCCCGAATCGCTCATGTAGTAACTAGGGGCTGTCAGTATCTTCCATGCTAGGTGGGTTATTCTCACGATATGTGTTTATTCACTATCATTCACGAGCAAGTGGCTGGTATTCGGAATGCCCAGTTCCATGCTCAAAATCAAGTCAAAATATAATGAAACAAAACTCCCCCAGGATTGTTGTTTGTATGGACGGTACCCGTGGATTCGGCTCGCCGTGTAGTGTGATTGATTGGTGGAGGGGGAGTAAAAACTTTACTATTCTGTTTGGGAACCGCCTATAATGAATCTAGCATGGAAGATACCGAGATCTCTCGGTTATTATGTTGACAATGAAAGCATACCGCTCAAAATTATTATTCATCTCTGTTTTAAAAGCTCGAGCTCTGGCACCTCTGCAAATCAATGCTTCCCTCTGCGAAGGGCCTATCTATTTTACTTTACTGTTGAGTCATCATCCTCTTATAAAAAGCACCAGTTAGAGAGCACCACCGTCATTTGTATGCTTTGTTATTAATTGATTGAGTATGATTGTGACTGGATCTCTTTTACCATGAATTACAATGTCTAGTCAGTCCTTGTTCTTTGGAGGTGCTCTGCATTTATGTTTTGCGGTCTCAGAAAGGGCTAGCGAGATACCATTATATCATATTGTATCATGATTGTTTTGATAAAATTGTTGTCATCCGAGATTCATTATTATTACTCGCTAGTTGGTTATGCCATTCATATGAGTAAATGTGAGACCTAAATGTTATTGTGAATGTGGTTAGTCTATAATCCTTGCTGAAAATCTGAACAACAGTTAGACATATTTACAACAACAAGATCAAACAGAGTTTGTAAAAGTTTTTCTTTATCACTTTTAGTTTGTCAACTGAATTGCTTGAGGACAAGCAATGGGTTAAGCTTGGGGGAGTTGATACGTCTCCAACGTATCTACTTTTCCAAACTCTTTTGCCCTTGTTTTGGACTCTAATTTGCATGATTTGAATGGAACTAACCCGGACTGACGCTGTTTTCAGCAGAATTGCCTTGGTGTTATTTTTGTGCAGAAATAAAAGTTCTCGGATTGACCTAAAAATTTACGAAGAATATTTTTGGAATTAATAAAAAATACTGGCAGAAGAATCAACCGGAGGAGGTCCACCACCTGGCCACAAGCCAGAGGGGCGCCCCCCTAGGGCGCGCCCCCCTGTCTTGTGGGTCCCCTGGAGCTCCGCCGACCTCAACTCCAACTCTATATATTCCTGTTCGGGGAGAAAAAAACTAGAGAGAAGAGTTCATCACGTTTTACGATACGGAGCCGCCGCCACCTCCTGTTCTTCCTCGGGAGGGCAAATCTGGAGTCTGATTTGGGCTCCGGAGAGGGGAAATCGACGTCGTCGTCATCACCAACCATCCTTCATCACCAATTTCATGATGCTCTCCGCCGTTCGTGAGTAATTCCATCATAGGCTTGCTGGACGGTGATGGGTTGGATGAGATCTACCATGTAATCGAGTTAGTTTTGTTAGGGTTTGATCCCTAGTATCCACTATGTTCTGAGATTGATGTTGCTATGACTTTGCTATGCTTAATGCTTGTCACTAGGGCCCGAGTGCCATGATTTGAGATCTGAACCTATTATGTTTTCATGAATATATATGTGTTCTTGATCCTATCTTGCAAGTTGTAGACACATATTACGAGTTATGATCCGCATCCCCCAGGGTGACAATAACTGGGATTCTTTCCGGTGATTACCGTAGTTTGAGGAGTTCATGTATTCACTAAGTGCTAATGCTTTGGTCCGGTTCTCTATTAAAAGGAGGCCTTAATATCCCTTAGTTTCCATTAGGACCCCGCTGCCACGGGAGGGTAGGACAAAAGATGTCATGCAAGTTCTTTTCCATAAGCACGTATGACTATATATGGAATACATGCCTACATTACATTGATGAATTGGAGCTAGTTCTATATCACCCTATGTTATAACCGTTGCATGATGAATGCCATCTGACATAATTATCCATCACTGATCCATTGCCTACGAGCTTTTCACATATTGATCTTTGCTAAGTTACTTTTCGGTTCCTACTGTTACAATCACGACAATACTGCTACTATCACTTTTGCCACCGTTACCGTTACTTCCATACTACTTTGCTACTAAATACTTTGCTGCAGATATTAAGTCTTTCAGGTGTGGTTGAATTGACAACTCAGCTGCTAATACTCGAGAATATTCTTTGGCTCCCCTTGTGTCGAATCAATAAATTTGGGTTCAATACTCTACCCTCGAAAACTGTTGCGATCCCTTATACTTGTGTGTTATCATCCCCTCGCAAGCATCCGCAACTACGAGAAAAGTATTAAGACAAAGTCTAACCATAGCATTAAACATGTGGATCCAAATCAGCCCCTTACGAAGTAGCGCATAAACTAGGGTCTAAGCTTCTGTCACTCTAGCAACCCATCATCTAATAACTACTCCACAATGCATTCCCTTAGGCCCATGAATGGTGAAGTGTCATGTAGTCGACGTTCACATGACACCACTAAGGGAATCCCAACATACATATCATCAAAATATCAAACACATATCAAATTCACATGATTACTTGCAACATGACTTCTCCCGAGACCTCAAGAACAAAGGTAACTACTCACAAATAATAAACATGCTCAAGATCAGAGGAGTATTGAATAGCATAATGGATCTGAACATATAATCTTCCACCAAATGAACCATATAGTAATCAACTACACAAGGTAATTAACACTACTAGTCACCCACAGGTACCAATCTGAGGTTCCGATACAAAGATTGAACACAAGAGATGAACTAGGGTTTGAGAGGAGATGGTGTTGTTGAAGATGTTGATGAAGATTGGCCTCCCAAAGATGAGAGGGGTGGTTGTGATGACGATAGCTTCGATTTCCCCCTTCGGGAGGGAAGTTCCCCCGGCGGAATCGCTCCGCCGGAGGGCAAAAGTGCTCCTGCCCAAGTTCCGCCTCGAGGCGGAGGCGCTTCGTCCCAAAAGTCCTCCTCCTCATTTTTTAGGTTTTTTGGGAATATATACCAGAAGATGGGCTCCGGAGGTGGGCCGGGGTGAGCACCACCCACTAGGCCGTGCCAGGGGGTGCCTGGCGCGCCCTAGTGGGTGCTCCTCACCAGGTGGCCCCCTCCGGTAGATTTTTGCTCCAGTATTTTTTATTAATTCCAAAAATAATCTCCATAAAGTTTCAGCTTCATTGGAGTTGTGCAGAATAGGTATCTCTGACGTGCTTTTCTTGGGTCCAGGATTCCAGCTGCCGGTATTCTCCCTCTTTGTGTAACCTTGCATATTATGAGAGAAAAGGCATTAGAATCACTCCCCAAAGCATTATTATTCAACAAAACAAAGTAAATAACAATAGGAAATCATGATGCAAAATGGATGTATCAAGCACTGTCCCGGTGAGGAAAGGATGATGGAGTAAATGATTACCCCACAAGTCGGGATGAGCTACGGACGAAAAAAGAGAAAATGGGGGAAGCCAAATGAGCCCACCATAAAAAATGAGAGAAAAAGAGAGAAGGGGCAGTGTTACTATCCTTTACAACACTTGTGCCTCAAAATAGCACCATGTTCTTCATATAGAGAGTCTCCTGCTTTTTCATTTTCATATGCTAGTGGGAATTTTTAATTATAGAACTTGGCTTGTATATTCCGATGACGGGCTTCCTCAAATGACCGAGGTCTTCATGAGCAAGCAAGTTGGATGCACCCCCACTGAGCTTCCGTTGAGCTTTCATACACTTATAGCTCTAGTCGTTGCATGACAATGCCTACTCCTCGCATTGATATCTATTGATGGTCATCTCCATAGCCCGTTGATATGCCTAGTTGGTGTGAGACTTTCTTTTACACTTTGACTCATTTGATATCTACCACCATATTCTATTCCATCCATATGTTATATCCATGGTTCACACTCATGTACTGCGTGAAGTTGAAAATGCTGAAGCGCGTTAGAAGTACGATCCAATTGCCTGGTTTGACACCAGGGTGCTCATGATTTATACTTATGCGGTGAAGACGGAGTGATGCCATGCTTGATATGATAAAATGAGTAGGGAATAACCTTCTTTAAGGATAGTATATTTTGAAAAGTAATGATTATGTTATTTATGTTTTTGGATATTATTATGTTGATATCAATTAGTTCGTCATTTCTCAATGATCATACAAAAAAGAGATTATATGTTGGGTAGCATGTCACATCACAAAAAAATCATTTACCTACTTGAGGACGAGCAGGAATTAAGCTTGGGGATGCTGATACGTCGCCACCGTATCTATAATTTTTTATTGTTCCACGCTATTATATTATCAATCTAGGATAGTTTATATGCAATTATATATGCTATTTTATATCAATTTTGGTAACTAACCTATTAACCCAGTGCCAAGTGCCAATTGTTGTTTTCTGCATGTTTTTGGTTTTCCAGGAAATCTGTACCAAACAAAGTCCATACGCTACGAAACTTTTTGACGATTTTTTTTGGACAAAAGGGACCCGGAAGCATCGGGAGGTGTCAGGAAGCCTCACAAGGAGGCCACAAGGCACCTCGGCGTCCAGGGGCTAGGTGCACCGACCTGCGTTGTGGGCCCCTCGTGGCTCCTCCTGACCTAATTCCACTTCTATAAATCCTCAAATATTGGGAAACCAATAGAGAGCCACCCAAAACACTTTTTCTGCCGCCGCAAGCCTCTGTTCCAATGGGAGGCCTGATATGTCTCCAATGTATGTATAATTTTTTATTGTTCCATGCTATAATATTATCATTCTAGGAACCTTTTTGGGCATTTATTTGCTGATTCATATTATTTTTGAGCACTAACCTATTAACCCAGTGCCAAGTGTCAGTTGTTGTTTTCTGCATATTTTTGGATTTTCAAGTTAACAGTACCAAACGAAGTCCAACTGCCCTGAAACTTTTTGATGATTTTTTTCTCGACCAAAAGAATACCTGGAAGCTTTGTGAGAAGACCAGAGGCCGCACGAGGGCCCCACAAGCCAAAAAGGCGCACCCGGGGGGGGGGGGGGGGGTCGGCGCGCCCTGTTAGCTTGTGGCCGCCCCGGCTCTCCTGACCATGTACCATGGCCTATAAATTCACATATATTCCAAAAACACTAGGGGAGCACCCGAAACACTTTCTGCCGCCACAAGTCTCTGTTCCACCGTGATATCATCTGGAGCCCTTTTCCGGTGCCCTACCGGAGGGGGGATCGATCATGGAGGGCCTCTACATCATCCTTGCTGCTCCCATGGTGATGTGTGAGTAGTCCACCGCAGACCTACGAGTCCATGGCTAGTACCTAGATGGCTTCTTCTCTCTCTTTGATCTTCAATACAAAGTTCACCGCGATCTTCGCAGTGATCTATTTGATGTAATCTTCTTTTGCGGTGTGTTTGTTGGATCCAATGAATTGTGGGTTTATGTTCAGATTATTTATGATAAAAGATTTGAGTCATCTCTGAATACTTATTTGATTCTTATTTTCATGATCATCAAAGCTTCGTAAATCTCTCCGATCTATCAGTTTAGTTTGGCCAACTAGATTAGTTTATCTTCAGTGAGAGGGGTGCGTTGTAGTGGGTTCAATCTTGCGGTGCTCTATATCCCAGTGACAAAGTAGGGGACAAGACACGTATTTGTATTGCTGCCAGTAAGGATAAAACAACGGAGTTTATTCATATTAATTGAGTTTACTTTGTCTACATCATGTCATCGTTCTCCAAGCATTACTCTGTTTGCATGAACTTAATACCTAGAGAGGCAAGCATAGAAGCGCTCTCGAAGTGGAGTAATAGTAGTAGATGCAGGCAGGAGTCGGTCTACTTGTTTATGGATGTGATGCCTATATACACATGATCATTCCCGTGAATAAATATTGCATAACAATGCGCTTTTATATCAATTGCCCAACAGTAATTTGTTTACCCGTCGTATGTTTTTTTTAATAGAGAAGCCTCTAGCGAACACTATGGCCCCAGGTCTATTCACATATATATTTACAAACGCTCTTATTTTCCTGCTGTCATTTATTTATTTTCAATTTATAATTATCAACTATCATCTACACTACTCATTTGTTTGCAAGTAACGAGTTCAAGGGGATTGACAACCCTCTTGCCCGTATTGGGTGCAAGTGTTTGCTCTTTGGTGTGTAGGCGCTGAAGACAGGAGTTGTGTGGTCCTTCTATTGGTTCGATAACCTTGGTTGTCACTAAGGGAAATACTTATCTATATTGTGCTGCATCATTCCCTCCTCTTTGGGAAAAAACCCAATGCAGATCACGAGTATCAAGGCCATCAGGAGACCTTTTCCGGTGATCTGCCGGAGGGGGAATCGATCATGGAGGCCATCTACATCAACCTTGCTGCCTCCATGATGATGCGTGAGTAGTCCACCACAGACCTACGGGTCCATAGCTAGTACCTAGATGACTTCTTCTCTCTCTTTTGATTTTCAATTCAAAGTTCATGGCATCTTTGAGATGATCTATTCGATGTGATCTTCTTTTTCAATGTGTTTGTTGGGATCCGATGAATTGTGGGTTTATGATCAGATTATTCATGAAAACTTATTGAGTCTCCTCTGAATTTCAATATGCATGATCTTATAGCTTTGTATTTCTCTCGGATCTATCGATTTGGTTTGGCCAACTAGATTGGTTTATCTTCAGTGCGAGTGGTGCATTGTAGTGGGTTTAATCTTGCGGTGCTCTATCCTCATGACGGAAGGGGTCAAGACACATATTTGTATTGTTGCCATTAAGGATAAAACGACGGGGTATGAACATATTTCTTGTCTTGCTTTGTCTACATCATGTCATCTTGCTCCAAGCATTACTTCGTTTGTTCTGAACTTAATACCATAGATGCATGTTGGATAGCGGTCGATTGGTGAAGTAGTAGATGCCGAATCGTTTCGGTCTACTTGTTTATGGACGTGATGCCTATCTACATGATCATTGCCGTGAATAACATGTCATAACTATGCGCTTTTCTATCAGTTTCCCAATAGTAATTTGTCTACCCACCGTATGCTACTTTCGAGAGAGAGGACACCATTGCCGTGAACAACAACAACTCATGGTTTAAGTAGACCCGCGGGCCATAGTTTTTGCTAGAGGCCTCTCTCTTGAAAATTGCCTATGGTGGGTTGACAAATTACTATTGGGCAATTGACAGAATTACGCATAGTTATGACATGTTATTCATGGCAATGATCAATATATAGGCATCACGTCCATAAACAAGTAGACTGAAACTATTCTGCATCTTCTACTATTACTCCACTTCGAGAGCACTTCTATGCTTGCCTCTCTAGGTATTAAGTTCATAACAAGCAGAGTAATGCTTGGAGCAAGGTGACATGATGTAGACAAAATAAGACAAGCAATATGTTCAGATCCCATCGTTTTATCCTTAAAGACAACAATACAAATGCATGTCTTGTCCCCTTCTGTCACGAGGATATAGAGCACTGCAAGATTGAACCCATTACAACGCACCACTCCCGTTGAAGATAAATCAATCTAGTTGGACAAACCAAACCGATAGATCGAAGTGAAATACGAGGCTATAATAATCATGCATAATAGAATTCAGAGGAAACTCAATTACTTTCAATGAATAATCTGATCATAAACCCACAATTCATCGCATCCCAACAAACACACCGCAAAACAAGATTACATCAGATAGATGACCGCGGGAATCGTGGTGAACTTTGTATTGAAGATCAAAGAGAGAGAAGAATCCATCTAGGTCCTAGCTATGGACCCGTAGGTCTGTGGTGGACTACTCATGCATCATCATGGCGGCAGCAAGGTTGATGTAGATGGCCTTTGTGGTCGATTCCTCCTCCGACACAGTACCGGAAAAGCTCTCCAGATGGCCTCCCGTCGAAACAATGGCTTGCGACGGTGAAAAAAGTGTTTCGGTTGCTCTCTATTGGTTTCCCGATTTTAGAGAATTTATGGAGGTGGAATTAGGTCAAAAGGAGTGATGAGGGGCCCACGAGCCATCAAAGTGCACCTACCCCCGGGCCCGCCATGTTGCCTTGCCATCCCTCGTTTGGCTTCTGAACTCCTCCCGAAGCTTCCTGGGTCTCTTTTGTCCAGAAAAAATCATCAAAAAATTTCGTAGCGTTTGGACTTCGTTTGGTACAGATTTCCTGGAAAACCCAAAACAGGCAAAAAAACAACAACTCGCTCTTGGCATTGGGTTAATAGGTTAGTTCCCCAAAATGATATAAAATAGCATATAATTGCATATAAAGTATCCTAGATTGATAATATAATAGCATGGAACAATCAAAAATTATAGATACGTTGGAGACGTATCAGTATGCTATGTTTTGGATTTCATAGGTTGAGTGGGTTTTGCATGTTCAAACAGAGTGTAACATGCAAAAATTGCCAAAAATAGCAACATGCAAAACATACCAAAAACTACAACATGCAAAACTTACTTAAAATGGGGTGAGACTTGTAATGTTGACTTTTCAAAATTTGTGGTGTTGCAATTTTATGATTTTTCCCACTTACCAATGCACACAAGAGGGCTTCATGCACAAGGATTTGAATTTTTGAGCCTTTTTAATTTTCTTTGATTTTTTCCAAAATGGGGTCAAATTTGCAATGTTGACTATCCATACCAAATTGCTTTTAATTTCAAATTTGGTGATCCCAAGTGGATGCACCACCAACATTAGAGCATAAACTGATTTTTCCAATTTTTTAGACCAAACTACATCACACTTGTAGTTCAAATTTGAGCAAGTTCTGATAATTTCGCTGAAAATCTAGTAAATCTTTGAAATATAGCAATAATACTCTGACTTTCATAAAACTTGGTGAATGGGCTTCCAACGTGGTCTAATTTCTATGAAAAATGAAAAGGCCAAAATTTCTAACTTATTGCAGGTACTTCCTTCACTAAAAGCCATTTCTAGCACTTGGAAAATGAAAATAATATTTTTTATTACAGCAAAAAATTATTTTTCCTATGGAAACATTGTTGAAAATGGTAGCACCCTTGGTTGTTACAAATTTTAACATGTTATCTTGGACTATGCCATGAAAGTGGCTAGGGCCATGAGCATATGCCATAAAATATATGCAACTTCATACTAGATAGACCATTTTGTGAAAGGTTTTTTTAACTTGTGGTATTGCAAGTTTATGATTTTTCCACTTAGTAGTGCACACAAGAGGGCTTCATGCACAAGGATTTTAATTCTTGAGGCTTTTTTCGTTTTCTTTGAAAAAACATTCCAAAATGGGGTCAAACTTGCAATGTACCATCCATACCAAATGGTTTGGAATTTCAAATTTGTGATCCCAAGTGGATGCACCACCAACATTAGAGCATTAAATGATTTTTTCCAAATTTCTAGACCAAACTACATCACACTTGTAGTTCAAATTTGGCCAAGTTGTGATAATTCACTAGAAATCCAGTAAATCTTTGAAATATAGCAATAATACTCTGAAATTCATGAAACTTGGTAAGTGGGCTTCCAATGTGGTCTAATTTCTTTGAAAAATGAAAAGACCATATTTTCTAACTTATTTCGGGTATTTCCTTCACGAAAAAGGCATTTCTGGCACTTGGAAAATGAAAATAATATTTTTTTTATTACAGAAAAAAATTATTTTTCCTATGGCAACATTGTTGACAACGGTAACACCCATGGTCGTGCGAAATTTGAACCATTCTTTGATTTTCTTGATAATTAAAAATTAGTATTGTGCTCTATGATAAATTGTGAAAATTATGTGGCCACTTGTAAAAAATATACTTTTATTATAGTAAGACCATCTATGCTTACTTTGTGAAAGAGATGATCAAATATCAAAAAATATCAAATCATCTCCTTCACAAAGCGAGCATTGACGCTCTTATTCCAATAGAAGTAGTTTAGTGCAACTGATCCTCTTCGCTATTTAAGGTGGTCAGCGAGCCTCTCGCACGAAGATATGGGACTAAACCACAACGTTCAGTATGGTGTTGTAGGCAAGAGGGACGCTCGGGCAAAATTCGTGGGCCGGCATTTCAGGTAATCCCATCAGAGTAAAAAATGTTCGTGTTTTTGTAAACATCCATTAAATTCACACCTAATTTTTGAGACGGTTTAGAAATTTTTTATCAGAATCCAAAATATATTCAAATCAAAAGAAAAGGAAAGAAATAAAAGTGAGAGAGAGAAGATAACTTACCTAGAGGCCCAACACTATATAGCCCAACCCACCTAGGGGCAACCTCGTCTTCAACCTCGCGCCTAGTGGCAGAGAACGACGCCTCCGAGAGCACCTGCTTCTGCTTTGTGCCTTTGAGGCCTTTTTTGTCCCCAACTCTAGGACAAGATACAAGCACGATACCACTAGTTCAATCCTATCTAATAACCATCACTTTCCCCTCATTTTTCACACTCTCCAACCATGACCAAGAACGCCATGGCCGCTACGACATCAACCAACATAGCCACCATGCTCTCCAAGCCTAAGCACTATGTCATTTAGCTCCGTGTCGACTCCGTTAACCTATACAACGAAGATCGCTAGACCGGGCACCATGAATCGCCACCATCATCGCTTTCGTCGATGTCTGTAGCCTCAGCCGCCGCCATTGATTCGTCACCTACAGCCCATCCCGGAACTCCCTAATATGCTCCACAACCATACCGTGAGCTCCAAAGATTCTCCTGCTCTCCTTGTCAAAATTTTTGTGTCAAGATGCCATTAATCGCGAACTCCCTTTGCTGATCACACATAAACTCATGAAGATGCTCCGGTGACCATTTGGTCATCTGACCATGTCAAACTGCAACGCAAGCAGCCGTAGAACAATACCAGCACAAAAACTCGTTTGAATCCGTGATATAGCTTGGTTGCCTATAAACACCAAACTCCGGCCATGACGGTACTCATCCACTGCATTCATTTCCGTCCACCCACGACCACCCTGATGCCACCCCTCGATGCGCACGAGCATGAGCTATTGGTAGAGGCCAAGATATCGTCCAACCATCACTAGAATCGGTCAGACGAGCAACTCCGCTCTACCGTCCAATGCATCAGTGACTATCCGTCGGTTGACTAACGTGGTTGTAGTTTACATTGTCCCACTTGTTGTTTTCTCACAGTCCCACTCTAACGGCAAAGGGGTGGACCCAACGGAAATGCTGCATTTGGCCATATGTGAGGTTCAGATAGATAGAGTTGGGCAAAAGTGAGCACGACTTAAAGGGTTGAGCAAAATTGAGGAGAACTAAGGAATGGGGGGCATGAAAATAGAAAACCCTAGAGAAAAATAGGAAAAATAAGAAACAACCGAGAAGGTCCACGACGAGACCACAAGGGCAGGGGTCGCGCCCTACCCCCTAGACGTGCCCTACACCCTCTACACCCTTGTGGGCCCCTCGTGCACTTTCCCGACTCTGTATTCCTCCCGTATCCTTGTCCTGCAAGATAAAAATTCATTATGTATACTCCCCAATGTTTTAATCACTGTATCGCAAGTTTCTCCCCTTTTCTTGTTTCGGGTTGTTTTTCTGACAGATCTAGACACTACTAGAAAAATGCCTATTAGTGGCGCACCTGTTTTCCCTATTAGTGGCGCACTATAGGTGCGCCACTATTATCACGCCACTACTAATAAGTAGTAATGGCGCACCCCTGGTGCGCCACTGTTAATGTACATAACAGTGGCGCACCACCTGGTGCGCCACTACTACCCCTCCCAGTGCGCCACTAATATGCAGTTTGGGTGCGCCACTAATAGGCAGTTTGGGTGCGCCACTAATATACAGTTTGGGGGGGGGCCTACTGGTGCGCCACTCCTAACTCTAATGGTGCGCCACTGGTATAAAATATGGGTGCGCCACTAATATATATATGGTGCGCCACTACTATTAATTCCAGTAATTTTTTTTTTGCTTTTCTCTTATTTGCACGGATTACCGAATACAATAAAGCACATAATATACAGTTTGCAATACAGTATAAACTACCATTAGTCAAGTATAAACAGCACATAATACAATTCATCACATTAGTCTCCGAATTCGAAATAGCGAACAAAGTTCAAATATTAGACAAGTTTAGGTCTCGATACCGAGTAGCGACTTTGCCGTCACATTACAAAGTTGATATCATCTAAACTACCATCACATAGAAGAGAGCTGCGGTCACGATGAGCATCATCGCGATGAAACTGGTCTTCATCTGGTTCCTCCTCCGCTCCCTCCTCTCTCCCGCTACATAGCGCGCGTATCTAGCTTTCGCCTCCGCCCTAGTGGTGTACCCTTTGTAACTGTTACCGCTGAAACGGTGAACCTATCTCCGACACTCCTCCCAGTCGTCGTAGACTCCGGGAACCTTACCCTTGTACACGACATACGACGGCATCTCTATGCACTAGACAAACAAAACGTTAGTAGCAATTCACAGATAATATATAAGTATGCAACAAAAGGATCGGAAGAGAAAAGCAACACATTAATAGCATCGATTACACATAAGTTGAACGACTGGAGGACACTTTAGTAAATTCATCCTTGACGGTGCCTAGCACGTTCGGGCGCCGGTCCTTCCGTTGCCTCTTCGGTTGGCTGCCATCTGTGCGTTCGCTGCCATCATCAGTGGTGGCATCCCCGGCGGCACCATCAGTGGTGTCATCCCCGACGCCACTAGGGGTTGTGTAGTCGGGATCGGTGTCTTCCGCAGCGTCCTCATAGCGGTGAGGTTCTTCCTCCATCTCCTGGGACAGCTCCTAGAATTGCTTGCCGCCCGAACCGCCGGCCTCATCGTTGTCGGCCATGTTCGCTCTAAATAGGAAAAAAGGCTACTAGAGTTATTGGATGAGATCAGGGTAGTATTTGGCATTTGGCATTTGGTTGAGCATTTCTAGAAAAGATGAATGTTGTCCAGTATATTTCTGCCACCAAACTAAGTGCACTAGGTCAAGAAAATTAACAAAGTTCATGCACGAATTCACGGAAAAATTCGGCATGACCTTTGCTAATTTTCTTGACCTAGGACCCCATTCTCAACCGAAACGGAAATTAATCGACATTACGGGAGTAAGGGGTAATTTTTTGTACCTGCACAAAAAAGGCCTACATATAGGCACAACAGAGCAGCAAGCCCATCACTCTTTTGGTGAACAGAAACTATGTTTGAATCTGTATAATAAAGCCAGGGAAGATCATCTCCTCCCTTATTCTTAAAAAACAGGTCATCAGACATGTTATTAATTACTCCCTCCGATCCAAACTAAGTGTTGTGGGGAGGGAGTATTAACAAAGCTTCAGCACATATACAGAAGGGGCCACTTATGCCTTTGGTAAGCATAATATTACAAAAAATGTGCTTAAACAACAATCGTAACAGCAAAATAATGAAACCTTTGGTAAGCATAATATTACAAGTTCTGTTTTTACCTCAAGTCAAATTATGTGTATCTTGCTTATTCCTGGAAAGGGGCTATTTTTTCTGTTGCTAAATTTGTCTGCTTTCCTATTCTAGGTCTACATGAAGTGCTAGAATTAAGTTTAGTGCTTCTTATTCTGAAAAATAAGTTCAACGCTTCTTTATGAGAAGCAGCAGAACCTAAGACTAATGTACTCATTTTGCTTACTTCCTACTTTCCTAGTGTCACATGTTATTCAGTACTCTTGGAAATTGATCTGCAAAAACCAAGTTGCGTTTCAGATCAAGTTGCGTTTCAGATCAAGCAAGTTCTCTGTGGTCTTAAGTCTTAACTAAAAACTACTACCTCCATACCAAAATATAGGACTTTTTGCAGTTCATACTGTTAGAACAAACCTTGCAAGTTTATTAGTTTCAGAGTTTCAGAAGTTTCAATTAGATTGGTTAGTCTTGCTGCCATGGCAGCGATTTTCAGTAGCACTCTGTCTTCTCTGTCAGTTTCGACAGTTAGCAGGTTAGCGAGATTAGCTCGAGTGTTTAACGGTTTAGACCATGTCCCGCGCCTTAGTGATTCGTTCGTGGGATGGCACGAGCATTGTGGATCGTAGTGGTGTAAAGTCAGGAGGTGGACCCCAAGCCAGGGGAAACACAGAAGCAGGAGATACATATCAAAGGGATGACTGTGTCACATACCTTGCTCTGAGTGAAATCTTTCGAAAGGCACCAAGCAATTAATTGAACACAAAGTCTTCGGATAAAGCCAGCTTCGAGTTTCAGAGCAGACCCACAAATCAGCACCTACTAGAAATCAATGGTCACTCATCAGTTAGACAAACCAAACAAAATATATGTTCGATTCACAACCAAATAAGCTAGGATCGATCAAATGCAGCTGTGAGTACATGACACATGCCATTCTTCCTGTATACCACTCCATTTTTCAACTAAACAGAACACAATGAAATGACTCTATTACTGTACATGGTAAGCTAATATTCCTTTAGCAATTCAGGTGGTGAACCATAAATTGGAGCATGCTGTTTCAGTTTGCAGCCAACATACATATGCACTAACGCACCAGGATGGTTGGATTAATATATGATCTGTGATGATAAGATAATACTCCAAGGTTTTGCCTGACAGATTAACAAACCAAATGGTTGCTCTTTTACATGCACTTTCAAGACCCTAGAATGTTTGGAATATAAGATACGACAAGATAAACAGAGTATCTCTTGAAAGGACATTTTGCATCAATCCTACGTCCTTGACTTAACCCACCCACAAACAAATTTGCCCTCTTCACAATATACTAGAACATTGTGCACTTTTCATTACGGTCAGCAGCCCAGAATGCATTACCAGATAAGTTCAAACAATCACAAATCGCAACAAAATTTAAAATGCATCATTGGTACCACCCAAATTCAGAAATCGAGCCAGGCTTCCATCCATTTAATTTCCACGGAATATCAACATACTGGAACAATTCAGACATAGATATGACACATGACTTCCTACACATTGAATCTGAATTAAAGAGGAGTACAAAGATTCAGTTCTGCAGAAGTTCAACACACTCACTAGCTGACAGATTGGGGAACTCGATGGGCGGCGGACGGACGTACCAGGTCGCGGCGGTGGGACTGGATCACGGAGTTGAGGACGGGGACGGCGAGCCTCCTCCTCCTCCTGGTGGTCGAGGACAGGGACGGGGACGGGGACGTCGTGGTGCTCCTGGGGACGAGCTCGGCCTCCTTCTCCTGGTGGTCTCCGGCGGGCCTCCTCCTCCTGGTGGTCGCGGGCGGGCGCTGCCGGACGGGAGAGATGTCAGAGACAGAGGAGAAGGCGGAGGGGAGAGAAAGGAGGGGAGGGGGGAGGGAGGGGGAGGAGGAGGGGGAGAGGGGGAGCTCACCCTCGACGTGTGGTGGCGGCGAACTCGACGGCGACAGGCGATGGCGCGGCGCGGGGGAGAGGGGGGATCTGGGTGTGCGGGAGTGAGGAGGGAGGCGCGGGGAGGAGAAGCAGCTTAGGGCCGGCTAACAATGGCGCACCTGTGAGGGGTGCGCCATAAACGCCGCATATCAATGGCGCACCAGGAGAGGTGCGCCATTACTGCTAGTACTAATAATAGGTTAAAACAGTCTGCATGTGGTTATGGACAGAACTACTAACATAGCCTAGTGGTTGGTCCCTTGATACATTAGCCAGCCAGCCAGGGTTCGAATCCTGGCGGCCCCATTTTTTGCACCTTTAAAAAAAAAAATTAACCTTATGATAAACATCCAAACACTTTAAAATAAACACATGGCAATTTTAATACTCCCTTCATTCCCAAAAATAGGGCGTATAATTTTTTTACAATGCATCTCCTTTACTCAATCACAATATAGAATCATTGTGATAATTTAAGATTTGAGATAAAAGAAAAGGAAAATGCAAATGGAGTGATAAAACCATTGTCCAAAGATTTAGAATTAGATGACATGGTTGAAATCAAGTGATACATGTAATAATTTAGTTGCATGTAATAATTGAGCTTGCCACTGATACACACACACGCGGCCGACACGTCGTGATTCCATCTTAGCTATCTTTTCACAATCTTCTTGCCCTTCTTCCTCGCGGTTGAATAATTTAGCCCTGGAACCCCTTGAATTGATCTTCTCTTGAACGGACGTCCTTTAGGTAGGGTGGTCCTGCTTCTTCTTGTGGTGTATGGTACTTCATCGTCGTCGTCATCTTCCATCTTCGGGTCGCCGTACTTGTCGAAGTCTTGCTCATTGGCGACTCCATCCATTCCGATGATGTTCCTTTTGCCTCTCCTCACGACAACACGACTAGGCTTTGGCGGGTCGGTAATGAAGAAGCATTGGTCCACTTGGGAAGCCAGTACCCATGGCTCATTTTTCGCGGTGACGTTTGCGCCCGCGGTCTTGGATTTGGCTTCGGGTATAACCATGGTGGTGAAATACCGGTCTTCTTTTAGGACGCTCTTGACCCATCTGACACGGAACATCGGGACCTTCTCTCCAGCGTAGCTCAGCTCCCAGATCTCCTCGATCCTTCCGTAGTATCTGTCCTTGTCGTTACCGGTGTAGGATTCCATCGTTACCCTGGAGTTCTGATAATCGCTCTTCATGTCCTTTTCCTCGGCCGGTGTAGAATGTGTAGCCGTTGATATCGTACGCCTCATAGGTCATCAGGTTGTGCTCGGCGCCCTGTGACAAGGCGAATATGAGTTTTTCTTCCGCGGAAGAATCCTCATGTAAAGGGTACGACAGAAGCTTCTCCTTGAACCAACGCGTGAAACATGAGTTGTGCTCTCTGATTATATCTCCGTCCGTCCTCTGTTGGCCTCGGTCATTGTACGTCTTCTCAATAAAGGTTTTGTGCTCTACCACCCAAGGATCGACAACGTCTATGTGTTGTAGCGCGACTAGGTTTGCTCTTTCAAAGTCGGCGAGTCGACCCTTGAAGTCGACATGCATTTCGCGGCGACCCTCGCGGTGACCCCATCCAGCGAGCCTGCCGAGGTGCCTGTTGACGGGCAGACCAACGGGGTTCTCGATGCCTAGATAATTCGTGCAGAAGGAGATGCACTCTTCGGTCAGAAAGCCCTTTGCTATGCTTCCATCTGGACGTGCCCTGTTGCGAACGTATCCTTTGATGACACCATTCATCCTTTCGAACGGCATCATGCTGTGCAGGAACGTCGGCCCGAGTTGGATGATATCCTCCACGATATGGACCACCAGATGCACCATAACGTCGAAGAATGCGGGCGGGAAGTAGATCTCAAGCTTGCATAGTATCACCACGATCTCTTCCTGTAGCCTTCTGAGTTGCCTCACGCCAACCGACTTCCGAGAGATGACGTCGAAAAAGTTGCATAGGCCAAATAGCGTTTCACGGACGTGCGCGTCCATGATCCCACGGATTGCAACTGGAAGTATCTGCGTCATCAGCACGTGACAGTCGTGAGACTTCATCCCGCTGAACTTCTGCTTCGCTGAGTCTAGGTATCTGCTTATCTTCCCCGCGTAACCGTAAGGAAGTTTTACTCCTACGAGGCAGGTGAAAAACTGCTCGATCTCCTTCTGACTTAGAGTGAAGCACGCGGGAGGGCAGTCATATTCGATCTTCTTGGCCTTTTTGCCTTTGCGATGACTTTCCGTGTCCTTCGCCTCATCATCATCATCATCATTAGGGCGCCAGAGCTCCTTCCTGATGCCCATTTTTTGCAAGTCTGCCCTTGCTTTCGGCCCATCTTTGGTCCTCTCTAGCATGTTGAGCATGGTACCAAGCAGACTCTCGCACACGTTCTTTGTGATATGCATGACATCAAGGCTGTGAGGCACACGGAGGATCTTCCAGTACGGCAAGTCCCAGAAAACAGACCTCGTTTTCCATACCTTCAGCAGCGGCTCTGGCGCCTTTCGCTTCTTTCCCGGCGATGGGCACTCTTTCCAATTTTTCAACAGCTCGTCTATTTCCTCGCCGCTCCTCGTACGTGGGGGTCTTCGGGGTTCGGTTTCACCATCGAACAGATCCTTGCGTTTTCTCCATGCGTCATCGTCGCGAAGCCACCTTCGATGTCCCATGAACATGGTTTTCGAAGACCCGGGATCTCTATCTAGGTGGCGATACGTTGTGTCATCCATGCACCTGACGCATGCACAAAATCCGTGGACCACCTGCCCCGCGACATATCCGTAACCGAGATAGTCGTGCACCGTCGTGAGCAGTGCGGCTCTCATAGGGAAATATTCTTTCACTGCGGCGTCCCACGTATTGGCTGGCGTTTTCCACAGCGTGTCTAGCTCCTCTTTCAGCAGCCCCAGATACAGATTGATGTCGTTCCCTGGTTGTTTCGGCCCTTCAATTAGCATACTCATGTGAATGTACTTCCTCTTCATGCACATCCAGGGGGGAAGGTTGTACATCCACACAAACACAGGCCAGATGCTATGTGTGCTTCTCTGGCTGCCAAACGGATTGACTCCATCGGTGCTCGCGCCCAGCACGATGTTCCTTGGATCGTCCCCAAATTCTGGGTCTTCGAAGTTCAACGCTTGCCACTGGCTCGCATCCTTAGGGTGACTCATCATCTTGTCTTTTTTATTTATCTCCGGATCATTTCCGTCATCTTCTCGCTTCTTCTCCTCCCTATCCGCGTGCCAACGCAGGAGCTTTGCTAGCTTAGGGTCCGCGAAATACCGCTGCAGACGAGGAGTGATCGGAAAGTACCACACCACTTTTCGAGGAGCTTTCTTCCTCTTCTTGTATCGAGTGACGCCGCACACCGGACATATGGTAGACTCCGCGTGCTCGTCCCGATAAATGATGCAATCGTTCATGCACACATGGTATTTCACGTGCGGTAAATCCAGAGGACACACAATTTTCTTTGCCTCCTCGAAACTGGTCGGGCACTTGTTCCCCTTGGGAAGACGTTCGTGCCAGAATGACATGTTCTCGTCGAAACATGCGTCGGTCATTTTGTGTTTTACCTTCATCTCCAGAGCCATGAGCGTTACTTTCAGGCGGGTATCCTCGGGCCTGCATCCTTCATACAATGGAGTAACCGTGTCTGTCTCCAGTTGATCCAGCTTGGCTTTCTCTCGGGCGGCAGCTCTTGCGTTACCCGTCTGCTTGCGAAGCAGCTCTAGAATATGAGGGTCCTGCACCCAGCCCATCGATGGTCCATCGTCGTCTGCTCCGGCATCTTCATCTTCATGATCATGCCCTTCGTCTTGATCTTCCTCATCATCATGTCCGGCATCTTCTACATGATGACTGTGTCCTGCATCTACTTCGTGATCATGTCCTGGAGATTCTTCGTCTTCTCGCCCGCCCTCGCCGCTATTGTCTTGCTGCCCTTCCTTATTTCTTGCCCGGCCCCCATGGACGACTTCATAATCATCTTCATCACCTTGCCACCGATAGCCATCCATGAAACCACGCACGAGCAGGTGGTCCCGCACCTGTCTGGAATCCGGGTCCATAAGGCTCTTCAGCTTGCATCTTCGACACGGACATCTTATCTCCGTCTCGTTCTTTTGAAGCATCTCGGCCTTCGGTCATCGTGCGGACCATGGTCGCCTGCGGGGTAGAGCAAAACGATATTTTAGAACCAAAAAAAAATTTGGCATGACTTTGCCTAAAAATAGGACCAAAAAGAATGCATAGTGCCAAATTCTCGCCGAAACGGAAATGAATCAACATTCCGGCAAAATATTGGCAACTATCGCATTTCAAATACCGGTACCTGCAAACACAAACATATGCAACACCACAAACATACGTACATCTCTAGGCCATAAAAAGTGTGTACGTTGTTGGAGAGGGAGAAAAAAGTAGATCTAGAACATAAAGAAAGCTTTCCCCTTACTTACCTATCAAAAAAAGGAAATTTAACCACTTAATTTGGGTGAATCTATTTTGCAAATGAGGTGAGGAGGAGGAGCAAGACGACCAGATCTGTTTTGGTGGAGGGGGGAAAGTGAGTGTGTGGTAGGTGTGGCTGCCCAATTATAGCTACTGCTCCCAGGTTACCAGTGGCGCACCCCTTCACTGGTGCGCCACTAGTAGCCAGGCATACTAGTGGTGCACCAGTGAAGAGGTGCGCCACTGCTATTTTTTTTTTGGACCACCCTGCCCAGGCTTACCAGTGGCGCACCAGGTCCAGGTGCGCCACTACTATTAAAAATAGTAGTGGCGCACCTGGACCTGGTGCGCCACTGGTAAGCCTGGGCAGGGCTGGTTACTGCCAAAAAAAATAGTAGTGGCGCACCCCACCCCTGGTGCGCCACTAGTAATGTCACTATTAGTGGAGCACCTGTTTATGGTGCGCCACTGCTATATAGTAGTGGCGCACCACATCTATGGTGCGCCACTAATAGTGATATTAGGGATAGCCCTTTTTCTAGTAGTGAGATCGCTATGTCGCCGTCAAGCTCGTCCAAGGGCAAGTTCTTCAAGAAGGTCATCAACCCTTACCTTTTGGAGGTGATGAAACATCCTCAGGCCATTGAGATGCGTGAGCGGGTGCTTCATGTCCGGGAGGTACAACAACCCCAGAAGGACGGAAGCGAGAAGGCTGGGATTGAAGCTCTGGAGCAGAAAATCTTCAAGTGTCAAGGGATGGCGGAGCATGGACTCAATGCTAGCCACTCCATGGTCACAAATTTTATTTGTGAGCACAAGATGGACAACAAGGAGATTGCGGAGGCAATCTTTAAGCTCCACACCCGGATTGAATATCTCCAAGCTCAAATCTATGATCTACAAAACAAAAACTATCAGTATGAATCCCAATTTAAGAGGATGAGCCTAGCTACAGATTTCAGGATTCTGGAGACTCGTTCTTCTTTCTTTGATGGGGAGCCCATGCCTTGGAAGGAGGAGCACAAGTCCACCACTTCATCACCACCACCACCCAAGAAGGAAACTTGAGTACACGGGTATGGGCACCACCCTTAGCTTGTTCCAAGCTTGGGGGAGGTGCCCCGGTATCGTATCATTATTACTGATCTTAGTTCGATCCTTAGTTGTTTCGTGATCTATCTATCTATGTAATCGTGTGTGAGAGTTATATAATAAAGATTAGTTTGAATTTGAGTGTTTTACTCCTTGTTGCATCATTAGCAAAAATAATAAAAGATCATATGCTAGTGGGGAGTAATTGATAATCCACAAGTGTAGGGGATCGTTTGTAGCCTTTTTTGATAAATAAGAGTGTCGAACCCAATGAGTAGCTAAATGTAGAACAAATATTCCCTCAAGTTCTATAGACCACCGATACAACTCTACGCACACTTTAATGTTTGCTTTACCTAGAACAAGTATGGAACTATTTTGTAGGTGATAGGATAGTTTGCACGAGTAAAACTAGAAGTACTTTGCGGGAATAAAACTACGAGTAAATTGCAAGATAATAAAAGTTAGTTGTTTAGTAGAAAGCTTTTGTCAAACAAGAAGGTTATTTGTCCCTAGGCAATTGATAACTAAACCAGTAATCATTATTGCAATTTTATATGAGGGAGAGGCATGAGCTAACATAATTTCCGTACTTGGATTATATGCACTTATGATTGGAACTCTAGCAAGCATCCGCAACTACCAAATATCGTTAAGGTAAAACCCAACCATAGCATTAAGTACCAAGTACTCTTTACTCCCATACACAACAACCCACCTACTCGGGTATGTGCTTCTGTCACTCACGCCACCCACCATAAGCAAATCATGAACATATTGAATCACCCTACAGTGGGGATCCCTCACGTTTGCGCGACACGGAGGGCACCATAGGACAGCACCAAAATAAAACGTACAAGTCGTACCAACCACGATCATCAATTAGACCATAGGACAAAACGGATCTACTCAAACATCATAGGATAGCCACATATCATTGGGAAATAATCTATGGAGTTGAGCACCATGTTTAAGTAGAGATTACAGTGGGGAAGAGAGGTGTTACACCGCTGCATAGAGGGGGAGAGAGTTGGTGTTGAAGGTGGCGAAGTTGTTGGTATAGATCGCCGTCACGATGATTGCCCCGACGGCGTTCCGGCGCCACCGGGAGAGAGGGGAAGAGAGCCCCCTCCTTCTTCTTCTTCCTTGGCCTCCCCCAAGATGGGAGGAGAGTTCCCCCTCTGGTACATGGCCTCCATGGCGGCGGAGGGGAAGGAGCCCCTCCGAGATTGGATCTCCCTCTCCGTTCTCTTCTGTTTCACATTCCTGTTTTCTGGCCGAAAACCGGTTCTTATTTTCCCGGATATTCGTAACTCCGATTGCGCTGAGATATTAACATGATTTTTTCCGGATATAAGCTTCCTTGCGCCCGAAGTAGAGCTCCAACTGACTTACAAGGAGGCCATGATACACCACCACGCGCCTGGGCCCTAGGGCGCGCCCTAGTGTCTCATGGTGACTGTGGGCCTCCTTTTGTGTTGATTCCACCTCCCAAAAATCACAAATATTCCAAAATAATTGTCCGTAAATTTTTATCGCGTATGGGCTTCGTTTGATATGGATATTCTGCGAAACAAAAAACGTGCAACAAACAGGAACTGGCACTGGGCACTGGATCAATATGTTAGTCTAATAAATCATATAAAATGTTGCCAAAAATATGTGAAAGTTGTATAATATTGGCATGAAACAATCAAAAATTATAGATACGACAGAGACGTATCAGCATCCCCAAGCATAATTCCTGCTCGTCCTGGAGTAGGTAAATGATAAAAAATTTGATGTGGAATGCTAGCTAGCATAATCTTGATCATATATCTAATCATGGCATGAATATTAAGACATGAGTGATTCAAAGCAATAGTCTATAATTTGACATAAAGACATTAATACTCAGGCATCCCAACTAACAATCATGTCTTTCAAAATATCAAGGCTAAAGAACGCTATCCCTACAAAATCATATAGCCTTGTCATGCTCCGTCTTCTTAACACAAAGTATAAATCATGTAATGCCCCGATGTCAGCCAAGCAATTGGTTCATACTTTTTAACGCGCTTCAGCATTTTCAACTCTCACGCAATACATGAGCGCAAGCCATGGATATAGCACTATGGGTGGAATGGAATGCGGTGGTAGACATTAATATAGAGAAGACAAAAAGGAAGATAGTCTCACATCGAAGCGGCTAATCAACGGGCTATGGAGATGCCCATCAATTTATATCAATGCAAGGAGTAGGGATTGCCATGCAACGGATGCACTAAGAGCTATAAGTGTATGAAAGCTCAAACTGAAACTAAGTGGGTGTGCATCTAACTCTATAATGAGAAATTCCCACTAGTATATGAAAGTGACAACATAGGAGACTCTCTATCTGAAAAACATGGTGCTACTTTGAAGCACAAGTGTGGAATTAGCATGCCCCTTCTCTCTTTATCTCTCATTTTTTCTTTTTTTTTCTTTTTTTTCTTTCTTTTCTTCTTCTTCTTCTTTTTTCTTCTCTTTTTTTTCTTTTTATATTTGTCCAGAGCCTCATCCCGACTTCTGGGGGAATCATAGTTTCCATCATCCTTTCCTCACTGGGACATGCTCTAATAATGAATAATGATGATCATCACACTTCTATTTACTTACAACTCAATATTACAACTTGATAGTAGAACAAAGTATGACTCTATATGATCTAGCATAGCAAAGATATCAAAAAATGGACAAGACATGGAAACATCATGCTAGCTATCTTCCGATCATGTAAAGCAATATGGCAATGAATGCTCAAGTCATTAAAACGGAAGCGGTGGAAGTTGCATGACAATATATCTCGGAATGGCTATGGAAATGCCATAATAGGTAGGTATGGTGGCTGTTTTGAGGAAGATATAATAAGGCTTATGTGTGATAGAGCATATCATATCACGGGGTTTGGATGCACCGGTGAAGTTTGCACCGACTCTCGAGGTGAGAAAGGGCAATGCACGGTACCGTAGAGGCTAGCAAATTGCGAAAAGGTAAGAGTGTGTATAATCCATGTACTCACATTAGTCATAAAGAACTCACATACTTATTGCAAAAGTTTATTAGCCCTCAAAGAAAGTATTACTATGCATGCTCCTAGGGAGGAGGTTGGTAGGAGTTAACCATCACGCGCCCCCGACCTTCACACAAAGATAGACAATCAAGGATAAATTGTGCTCCAACTTCCTAGCATAATGGGAGACTATACGTGCATGTTTTGGGAATCACAAACCTTAACACCAATATCTTACTAAACACGATCATACACTAGTACCTCCCACATATTATCATCTCTATATCGCAAAACTATTGCAAGGAATCAAACATATCATATTCAGTGATCCATAAGTTTTATGTAGGATTTTATGAATAACCATGCAAATGACCAATTCCTATTGACTCTCTAAATAGATATAAGTGAAGCAATAGAGTTTAATTATTTCTACAAAATACCATGCTCTAATAAATATAAGTGAAGCAAAATAGCATTCTACAAATAACGGATTTCTATGTGAAGAGAAACATGCAATCTAAACTTCAAATGATATAAGTGAAGCACATGAAGCATTCTATAAAGCCATACTCAAAAGATATATGTGAAGTGCAATGAGCATTCTACAAATCAACCATGGACTACCTCATAGCAGCATGGTGCATAACATAAAAGTGAAAACTAAACACAAAAGACGCTCCAAGATTTACACATATCACATGAACGAAACAAAAACGAAAACATACCGATACTTGTCGAAGAAAGATGGGATGCCTTCCGGGGCATCCCCAAGCTTAGACGCTTGCGTCTCCTTGGATATTTACTTGGGGTGCCTTGGGAATCCTCAAGCTTGAACTCTTGCCTCTCCTCCTTCTCCTCATATCGAGACCTCCTCGATCTTTGAACACTTCATCCACACAAAACTTAACAGAAAACTGCTGAGATCCGTTAGTATAATAAAGAAAATTACTACTTTATGTATTGTTGAAAACCCATTTATATTTTATATTTGCATTATCCCTACTGTATTATAAATTCTCCATGGCTTATACCACCGATAAAATCGATAGTTTCATCAAAACAAGCAAAACAATGCATCAAAAACAGAATCTGTCTTAAACAGGACAGTCTGTAGTAATCTGAACTTTGACCATAATTCTGTAACTCCAAAAATTCTGAAACAATAGGAAGAAATAAATATTTTGCATATAAATACTGTGTATAAATTTCAGACACTTTTGACTTTCCAGTAAAAAATGTAAATTCACGCACTACAGCCAAAGTTTCTGTTTTTACACCGCACATACCGACAAGCAATCTAATCATCCTAAAGGAAAATCTTGGCACATTATTTTTATAATACAATCTATTTGTACAAGGGGATAATTATTTTTGTTGAAAATATTCTGTGATTCAAGATTCACAAAGTTTCCATGGGCATGAACAAAGTTCAAGGAATTCCCCCACTTTCACGATGTTCGTCTCTCTCACTTTCACTTTTCTTTTTGTGAAGTTTTAGGTTCCCCTCTATATTTTTTTGTTTTTAAAATTTATAAAAGAACTCAACATAAATAAATTACTCTCTAAAACTTTCGGATTGTCTCCCTGGCAGCACTTTCTTTAAAGCCATTAAGCTAGGCATATAGTGCTCAAGTAATTGATCCACCCAGATCCCAAGGTATATGAAAGCCAATTTTAATTAACAATGATTTGTAATTTGGTAGTGAGCACAAAGTAATATATATCATGTAACAACGAAGTCTAACTCTCTTCCTATGCATCGGCATATCATAAAAGAACAATTCATGCACATCAAGTAAAGGCCAATGCATAGTATAAACAGTTTCTTGCAATTTTATCGTATTGGAAACATAAAGAGGTGGAGATGTAGTTCCTCTCTCATAATAATTGCAAGTAGGAGCAGCAAGCACATGCATATTATATTCATCAAAATCATCATGTGTAGTAGCAAAACGCAACCCATCAATATAATCCTTAATAAGAGCAAACTTCTCCGATATAGTGTAGTTCGGAGAATTCAAAAAGATAATAGGACTATCATGTGTGGGTGCAATAGCAGCAATTTCATTCTTAACATAAGGAACTATAGCAAGTTCATATCCATAAGCATAATTCATATTGGCATCTTGGCCACAGGCATAGCAAGCATCAAGTTCATCAAAAAGGGATATTTCAAAAGAATCCACGTGATCATAGCAATTATCATAGCATTCATCCTTCGGTAAGCATGAAGGGAAATTGTATAATGTATGAGTTGAAGAGTTACTCTCATTAGAAGGTGGGAACGGGTAGCTAATCCGCTCTTCCTCCTCTTTTTTCTTGTCTCTCCTCCTCATCTTTTTCATCTAATGAGCTCACAGTTTCAGCAATTTCTTCTTCCATAGATTCCTGCAAAATATTAGTCTCTTCCAAGGCAATGGTCATTCTCTCAATAAATTCAATAATATCATAATTGTATTCATAATTATCATAGCAATATTTAAGTATCGATAAATTTTCAGATTTTTAAGGAACATCATCATACTTTTCAAGCAAAGAAGCAATTTCATAAGCACCTTTAAAAGCAATAAATTCTTCTATTCATTCGACATCATAGTAATTATAAATACCACTAGCATAAGAAGCCAAGGTTTCATTATGATTAAATAAACATTGAAAGGGAAGGTGTGGAGCCTTTATCTTAGAGCAACAAGTAAAGTCACATCTCAAGCATGCATCCCAAGCAAACCATTGGAATATTTTAATTTGATCCCATAAGTGTTTCCCTTTTTGAGACAAGCGATAATCCCTAAAGTATTCACGTTAACGTGTCTCCCATTATAAAGTTTAATGAGGATTTCTCAGAATTATCAAAGGAGTAATTAACGTATCCCACATAACGAGCATCCAGGGTTTTAGGAGGTTCCCCATCTCCATGAGTAGCAAGTACCACTAATTTTGTTGGTGTTTCGTGTTCCATATCCATAACTAAAGATATAAAACAACTAATAACAGAAAATAAAAATTACTTAGTGATAAAGCAAACAAGCACACACGAGAATAGTCACCCCGCGCTATTGCTTCCCGACAACGGCGCCAGAAAAAGGTCTTGATAACCCACAAGTGTAGGGGATCGTTTGTAGCCTTTTTCGATAAATAAGAGTGTCAAACCCAACGAGGAGCTAAAGGTAGAACAAATATTCCCTCAAGTTCAATCGACCACCGATACAACTCTACGCACACTTTAACGTTTGCTTTACCTAGAACAAGTATGAAACTATTTTGTAGGTGATAGGATAGTTTGCACGAATAAAACTAGAAGTACTGTGCAGGAATAAAACTATGAGTAAATTGCAAGATGATAAAAGTTAGTTGTTTAGTAGAAAGCTTTTGTCAAACAAGAAGGTTATTTGTCCCTAGACAATTGATAACTAGACCGGTAATCATTATTGCAATTTTATATGAGGGAGAGGCATGAGCTTACATACTTTCCGTACTTTGATCATATGCACTTATGATTGGAACTCTAGCAAGCATCCGCAACTACCAAAGATCATTATGGTAGAACCCAACCATAGCATTAAGTATCAAGTCCTCTTTACTCCCATACGCAACAACCCACCTACTCGGGTCTGTGCTTCTGTCACTCACGCCACCCACCATAAGGAAATCATGAACATATTGCAACACCCTAAAGCGGGGATCCCTCATGTTTGCGCGACATGGAGGGCACCATAGGACAACACCAAAATAAAACATACAACTCGTACCAACCACGACCATCAATTAGCCCATAGGACAAAACGGATCTACTCAAACATCATAGGATAGCCACATATCATTGGGAAATAATATATGGAGTTGAGCACCATGTTTAAGTAGAGATTACAACGGGGAAGAGAGGTGTTACACCGCTGCATAGAGGGGGAGAGAGTTGGTGTTGAAGGTGGTGAAGTTGTTGGTGTAGATCGCCGTCACGATGATTGCCCCGGCGGCGTTCCCGCGCCACCGGGAGAGAGCGGAAGAGAGCCCTCCTCCTTCTTCTTCTTCCTTGGCCTCCCCCTAGATGGGCGGAGAGTTCCCCCTCTGGTCCATGGCCTCCATGGCGGAGGAGGGGCAGGATTCCCTCCGGGATTGGATCTCCCTCTCTGTTCTCTTCTGTTTCACGTTCCTGTTTTTTGGCCGAAAACCGTTTCTTATATTCCCGGAGATCCGTAACTCCGATTCCGCTGACATTTTAACACGATTTTTGTCATGATATAAGCTTCCTTGCGCCCGAAGTAGAGCTCCAACCGACTTATGAGGAGGCCACGATACACCACCATGCGCCTGGGCCCTAGGGCGCACCCTGGTGTCTCATTGTGGCTGTGGGCCTCCTTTTGCGTTTATTCCACCTCCAAAAAATCACAAATATTCCAAAATAATTCTCCGTAAATTTTTATCGCGTTTGGACTTCGTTTGATATGGATATTCTGCGAAACAAAAAACATGCAACAAACAGGAACTGGCTCTGGCACTGGATTAATATCTTAGTCCAATAAATCATATAAAATGTTGCCAAAAATATGTGAAAGTTGTATAATATTGGCATGAAATAATCAAAAATTATAGATACGATGGAGATGTATCCGTAATGACTTCACATATAAGGAGTATAATTGGTCAAATTTATTGGAAGTTAACAAACATAGCATTGGTCATTGATGCAATCCATGAAAGAATAATAAAGGGAGAGACATCTCACATATAAATATACTATCTTGGACATCTTCTTCGATTGCGAGCCTCCATTAACTATTTCCAAACTTGATCAAGTAGTTGAGGTTGGACAAGGAAGAAAACGTAATGGGTTATGTTTGCTTACATTCACATAGAAGTTATATTGTTATGGATCCTCTAACATATGGTGCTTTTCCCTAATCCTTTGTTAGCCAAAATTCCGTACTAAGTAGAGATACTACTTGTGCATCCAAAACTCTTAAACCCAGTTTCTTTCCATGAGAGACCACCATACCTACCTATGGATTGAGTAAGATCCTTCAAGTAAGTTCTCATTGGTGCAAGGTGAAAGGATAGATATGGTTGACTAGAGGGGGGGTGAATAGGCAACTACCAATTTTTAACTAATCTTTAGCAAATTAGGTATAGCAACAAATAGGTTGTCTAGATATGCAACTAGGTGAGCAACCTATATGATGCTAACAATAATAACAACCCAAGCAAGCAAATAATCAACGAAAGGTAAAACTTGCACAAAGTAAAGGTAAGAAGTAACCACAAGTGGAACCGATGGAGACGAGGACGTGTTACCGAAGTTCCTTCCCTTTGAGGGGAAGTACATCTCCGTTAGAGCGATGTGGAGGCACAATGCTCCCCAAGAAGCCACTAGGGCCACCGTATTCTCCTCACGCCCTCACACAATGCGAGATGTCGTGATTCCACTAGTGGTGCACTTGAAGGCGGCAACTGGACCTTTACAAACAAGGTTGGGGCAATATCCACAACTCAATTGGAGGCTCCCAATGAAACCACGAAGCTTCACCACAATGGAATATGTCTTCGAGGTGACCTCTTCCGTCTAGGGTGCTTAAACACCCAAGAGTAACAAAATCCACACAAGATAGTAAGGGGGAATCAAGTTTCCTTTGGTGGAAGTGTAGATCTAGGTCTCCTCCTTCAATCCCTAGCAAATCAACAAGTTTGAGTGGCTAGAGAGAGAGATCGGGCAAGAAAGCTTGGACGGCGTCAATGGAGGAGAGAGAGAGGTAAGAGATAAGAGAGGTGGGAGAACCACCTCTTTATATAGTGCTCCCCTTTTCCAACCGTCAGAGCCACTTTCACATGGCAGCGGTACAACCGGCCATTCAGCCGGTAGAACCGGTAGGACCGGAACAACTGCCCAACCACCGGTCAACCACCGCATCAAAACAGAACCTGAGGCGGTGGTTCCTCCCCGGGGCAACCGCTCGACTCGAGTACCGGATAGGGTAAAGTCCCGAGCGGTAGTACCGGTCGTTAAAGAACAACCGGAACAACCGCCCCTCATCCGCCCAACCATCGCACCACAACAGAACCATGTCCAGTTGTAGGCCAGTGCTAGGCTGGTACAACATCCTGAGGCTGTCACCTAGGGTCAACCAGCTGCTCGCGGTACAACCGCCCGAGGCAGTGGTACAACCGCTGGAACCAGCTAAGGGCAGCACCCCCAGGGTATCACCCCTGGGGTGGAGGTTGTGCCGGATGACAGGAGAAAGCGGTACAACCGCTAGGGCCAGCGGTACAACTGGCCTGCAAGGTTGGAAAGAAGGGCCCCTCTCTCTAGAATAGAAGGGTAGGAGGTGGGTGACAAGAATGTGTATGTGTATTGATTCACCCCAAAGCCTTCCAATGAGAATTCCCTCTTAATAGTACGGGATCCCTACGACCAAAGAAAATAAACGCGTAGAGAACACCGTCTCCGTTCTTTTCAGTCCAAAGGGAATGCCTAACCGTCTTGTGTCGCACACAGAGTACCTGAAGAACTTGACACACGATTAGATAACAAACTGAGGTGTCATCATCACCAAAACACTAAGGTAAGAGAATGCCCTTACAATCTCCCCCTTTTTGGTGGATTATGACAACAACACGATTTGCATTGATGGTCTAAAAAATAGAAGCGGAGCTCCCCCTCAAAGTGTGCACTAGATGAGATTCTCGCAAACACGGGAGCTCCCCCTCGATTTTATAGACCGACCAATGGATACAAATGAAGGGATAACATTAAAGTGCATTTGTACCAGATAAGAAGTAGAGCTAGATAACAAGGGCATCAATGAATCTCACGCTCTACTTAATCAATGAGACAAGATAAAAAATACTAAAGGATCGCATAGAGTCTCCTCATAAGATAGGTCAACAACCGATTAAAAGCAAATAAGAGTTCAACTTCAACTGGAAATAAGAGTTCAACTGGAAAGACCACACCCATGCAAATCACGTCATAATATAACTCTCTTCCCCTTTGGCATCAAGACACCAAAAAGGAAAAGAGCGATGCTAACGCCCGAGAACTCAGTAGATCTCGTCAGAACCCTCAGTCTCCTCGGAATCATCACTGGCAGACCCATCAGCATCATCATCATCATCCATAATACCATCATCGGCAACAGCAGAGGAGGAGGAGGCAGCAGGCTGACCCGAGACCTCATCATCAGTCCAAGTGCTATGCTCATAGATCCACTGCCCCTCAGGAGTGATGGTCTTCTCAGAACCACTGGCAGCCTGAAGATGGAGAGCACGCATAATCTGAATCTGTCTGCGTCTGGCAAGCTTCTCATTGACATGGGCTTCATAGAGCTTCTTCTGAACATGGGTCTGGAGGCAGAAGGTCTTCTTTATTTTGTCGGTGAGCTTAGTGACCCACGAAGGCTTGGCCCCTGCTGGAAGGTCAAAATCACTGTCGCTGGAAGTAGCAAAAACATTCTCAGGGTGGTCAAGGGGGAAGCGAGGCTCAGCATGCTTCTTCTTCCGAAGTTGCTTGATCTCATGCATGACGAGGTTGTCAGGAGAAGTGAGCGGCTCTCTAGGCCTACGAACTGCTCACATAGAGTTTAGAAAGCACATGATAAAAGGAGCATAGGTGGGGTCCTTGGACCCTCCAATAATGCCACGCTCGGGAATGTACAAGGGGGCTAGCTCCTCTTTCTCCATGGAGGTAGCCCGGTCATGAGGACGAATGCCACCATTCCCAGTGAGGCCAGTATCATCATAGCCAAGAGCGTTGCAAAAAGTGAGCCAAGGAACATGGAAGAATTCATCACGACACATGAAGGAAAGGTGACGAGCATCATCAGTGCTGAAGTGGACAGTGGCATAAAACTGGTGAATGAGTTGCACATCAAAGGGACAATTAATAGTCATGAGCTTGATCGAATCAAACTCCTCGCACAGTGCCAAAGCCTCCCCAAAGTAATCCATGTTGTTTCTCCAGTACTCAATGGAAATTGTCCATTTCTTGGCGAACTTGTTCTTGTGATGGTCATAAAGCTTGTGCACAATCCGCATTTGCAACTCATTTCTGAACTAAGGGGTGGACCACCTAGGAGCAACAGGGACCTCATCTGGATTTTGAAAACGAACCCTCTCCCAATCAACTTGCTTCCATGCGTGCACAGGCTTGGCACACTTTTGCTTGGTGGCCAAAGACTTCTCACGATGAATTGGCTTGGTGGGAATGACAACTTCCTCTTCTTCTGACTCATTGATGACCCTACATCTGCAAGCTCGTTTCTTTGAATTCTTACGAGGAGCAGAGCGAGAACCTAAGCCACCGGTGTGCATGCGAAGAGATCGGAGAGGGGAACGGCCTCCACGGAGTGGATCTGACAGGAGGCCGCAGATTCGGTGAGCCGGAGGGCACTCCGGGGCGGTGGTGGCGGCGGCCGGTGGCTAGGGCAGTAGAGGGGCTCGGGCACGAGGGGAAAACTGAGTACCCTTTCGGCCCAGCCCTCCCCTTTTTAGTGCCCGTTATGCCGCGAGCGGATGTACCGCCCAGAGGGGCGGTTGTACCGGCCCTGGTACAACTGGGAGTTAGCGGTAGAACCGCCTAACTGGACCGGTTGTACCGCTGAGGAGGGACAACAGGATGGCCCAGCGGTTGAACCGCTTATGCCACCAGTCGTACCGCCCGTCCACAACCACCACTAATGATACATCTCCAACGTATGTATAATTATTGCTTGTTCCATGCTGTTATATTATCATTCTTGGATGTTTTACAATCATTTTATAACAACTTTATATCATTTTTTGGGACTAACCTATTGAAATAGTGCCAAAGTGCCAGTTGCTGTTTTTGCTTGTTTTCTACTTCGTAGAATATCAATACCAAACAGAGTCCAAACAGGATGAAACTTTTTGGAGATTTTTTCTGGACCAGAAGACACCCAGTGGGCCAAAAAAGAGCCAGGATGGTGGGCTATGGAGAGCACAACCCACCAAGGCGCGCTAGGGGGCCCCGGCGCGCCCTGATGGGTTGTGCCCTCCACGGGGCCCCTCCCCACCGCCTCCGATGCCTATAAATTCTCAAATATTCGGAAAACCCTAGGGGAGTCCATGAAACACAATTCCAGCCACCGCAAGTTCCAGAACCGCGAGATCCAATCTAAACACCATCATGGAGGGGTTCATCTTCTTCATAGGTGCCTCTCCAATGATGTGTGAGTAGTCCACCATAGACCTACCGGTCCGTAGGCAGTAGCTAGATGGCTTCCTCTCTCTCTCATATGATTCTCAACACAATGGTCTCTTGGAGATCTATTTTATGTAAACAATTGCGGTGTGTTTGTTGGGATCCGATGAATTTTGAGTTCTTGATCAGTTTCTATCCATGAATATTATTTGAGTCTTCTTTGATCTCTTATATGCATGATTACTTAGCCTCGTATTTCTTCTTCGAATCTTTGGTTTAGTTTGGCCAACTAGATCGATTTTTCTTGCCATGGGAAGCGGTGCTTTGTGATGGGTTTGATCTTGCGGTGTCCTTTCCCAGTGACAGAAGGAGCAGCAATGCACGCATGTATCATTGACATTAAGGATAACAAGATAGGGTCTATTCCTACATGAATAGATCTTGTCTACATCATGGCATCGTTCTTATTGCATTAGTCCATTTTTCCATGAACTTAATACACTAGATGCATGCTGGATTGCGGTCGATGTGTGGAGTAATAGTGGTAGATACAGGTAGGAGTCGGTCTAATTATCTTGGACGTGATGCGTATATAATGATCATCACCTTGGATATCGTCATGATTATTTGATCTTCTATCAATTGACCAACAACAATTTGTTCACCCATCGTGTGCTATACTCATGAGAGAAGCCACTAGTGAATCCTACGCCCCCCGTGTCTACTTTTCCAACATATTGCTTTCCGATCTATCTTTTTGCCTCTTTGTTTTCAGATCTACAAAACCAAAAATCCAAAAACATATTGCTGCACTTTTTATTTGCTCTTCTTATTTTGTGTTCTTGAGAGATCTATCTCTCCTATCTATCACTACCTAATCTATCTTTTTACCGTAGAGAGATTGACAACTTCTCTTTCGCGTCGGGTTGCAAGTATTTGTTATTTGTGTGCAGGTGCTGCTTATTGGGTGGTGGTGATCCTCCTACTGGTTCGATAACCTTGTTTCATAACTGAGGGAAATACCTACCATCGCTGTGTTGCATAATCCCTTCCTCTTTGGGGAAATACCGACGCAGTCTCAAGCCACGTCAAAGAAATTTCTGGCGCCGTCGCCGGGGAGTAAGCGGTCTCTTCTACGTGCCAATCTCGGGCGCCGAGGAGACTCCATCATCATCTACCAGGTTCCTAATCACAAATCTCATCTCCTTGCAATTACATTATTTGCCATTTGCCTCTCGTTTTCCTCTCCCCCACTTCACCAATTTGCCGTTTTATTCGCCCTCTTCTTCGTTTGCCTTTTTCTCGTCGGATCTCTTCCTTGCTTGCAATCTTGTTTGCGTAGTCATGATGCCTCAACGAAAGTACTATGATGTTCCTTACCCCAATATTTTGCTTGAAATTGAGAAAAGTACTAAGGAATATATGACTACGCAATTTTAGCATAATAAGTATTTTACCGATGAGCTTAGAGAACACTCTACCGTGCTAGATGCCATAACGAAACAACTTGATGATATTAGTAGAGAAGTTTGCAATCTTCAATCTAAATATGATCATGTTGAAAACTTGCTTGGTAAAATCTCCGATGCGCAAGCTACTTTGATAAATCAAATTGCCGCCAAACCAATCTCTCTAGAGGATAAAAAAGATGAAGATCTTAAAGTGATTGGTGTTTCTACTATTGATTCCTTGTTTAGTAATATTAAAATTGATGATAAAGTGACTGAAGTAGAGTCAACTTTAGCTAGAAGGCGTCCCAATAATTTGGAGGGTGAAAATCTTGTTGAAAATTTTGATGAAAGTAGGTTTGAAGAGGTCAAAACTTTAACTAGTGATATGCCCACTATTTTGGATTGCAAAGACTTTAATTATGATAGTTGCTCCTTGATTGAATGTATTTCTTTGCTGCAATCCAAGTTGAATTCACCCCATGCTTATGAGCAAAATAAAGCTTTTACTAAACATATTGTTGATGCCATGATGAAATCTTTTGAAGAAAAATTGGAGTTGGAGATTTCTATTCCTAGAAAATTACATGATGAGTGGGAACCCACCATTAAGGTCAAGATTAAAAATTATGAGTGCTTTGCTCTATGTGATTTGGGAGCTAGTGTTTCCACGATTCTGAAATCTTTATGTGTTGTGCTTGGTCTTACCAATATTGAAGAATGTTCTCTTAATTTGCACTTGGCGGATTCTACTATTAAAAAACCTTTGCGAAGAATTAATGATGTTCTTATTCTTGCAAATAGGAACTATGTTCCCATATATTTTATTGTGCTTGATATTGATTGCAATCCGTCTTGTCCCATTATACTTGGTAGACCGTTTTTACGCACTATAGGTGCCGTGATTGATATGAAAGAAGGAAATATTTGTTTTCAATTTCCACTAAGAAAGGGTATGGAACACTTCCCTAGAACAAGAATTAAGCCACCATATGAATCAATCATGAGGGCATCCTATGGATCCAAAACCAAAGATGACAATACTTGAATCTATGCGTTATGCCTAGCTAGGGGCGTAAAATGATAGCGCTTGTTGGGAGGCAACCCAATGAATGAATTTATTTTATGCTTTTTCCTTTCTGTTTTTGAGTGTTGAAACAATTATGCCTCTGTTATAATTGTGTTTTTATGGTTTATTTGGTGTTTGTGCCAAGTAAAGCCTTTAGGATGATTCATAAGATGAGCAGAAGTGATGCTGAATCTGAAACAGAAACTTTGCGCCCAGTATATGAATGTTCATTTTTTGCTGGAACGTGATCTTGAGCTGAAATTTTAACAATGTGTTGCTATACAAATTCCTTACGTTGTCCTAATTTTTAAGAATTTTTAGAGTTACATAAGTATGGGTATAGTACAGATTACTACAGACTGTTCTGTTTAAGACAGATTCTGTTTTCGTTGCATTGTGTGCTTGTTTTGATGAATCTATGGTTTGTATTGGGGGGTATAAGCCATGGTAAAGTTAAAATACAGTAGGTATAATGCAATATCAAAATATGAATGGGTTTGCAGCAGTACCTAAAGTAGTGATTTGCTTTCTTATACTAACGGATCTCACGAAGATTTTGTTGAGTTTTGTGTGATTGAAGTTTTCAAGTTTTGGGTGAGATCACGATGGATGAAGGAATAAGGAGTCGAAAAAGCCTAAGCTTGGGGATGCTACCGCACCCCCAAGATATATCCAAAGAGAAACAAGCAACTAAGCTTGGGGATGCCCCCGAGGGGCATCCCCTCTTTCTTCTAACGACCATCGGTATTTTACTTGGAGCTATATTTTTATTCGTCACATATCATGTGTTTTGCTTGGAGCATCTTGTATCTTTACTTGCTTTGTTTGTTAGTTTTTCATTTGTATCCTTGCTGTACACACCTATTTGAGAAAGCCAAAATCATGCTATGATTTGTTAGAATTGCTCTATGTGCTTCACTTAAACTTTTTGAGCTATAGAAATTGCTCTAGTGCTTCAGTTATAGCTTTTTGAGCACGGTGTGCTTGGAAACTTTTGTAGAAATACTCTCATGCTTCACTTAGATTAATTTGAGAGTTAGTAAATTTTGAATAAATCCTCTCATGCTTCACTTATACCTATTTGAGAGATGAAATCTTTATGCTCATGTGCTTCACATAAATTTGTTTGAGCTTGCCAAAAAGCAATGGCAATATATGAAACTAGTCCCAAAGTGATAGATATCCAAGGAGGATGTAATAAAACTTTCATGAAGATCATTGGACAAATTAAACTTGATTCCTTGTAATAGTTTTGAAACATGATGATAGCAATATGTGAGTCATGTTGATGAGTAATTATGCTTAGTAGGAATATTGTTATTAAGGTTTGTGATTCCCTATGCATGCAGGAAAGTCAATAGTTATGCAATGAAGTTACATCCTACTTGTGGTGCATTATTCGGTGTTAGTTATGTTCAATGCTCACTTATGTGAATTTTCGTTTTTTGGTTTGGTTGCTTCCCAATCTGTTTGCTAGCCTTCACTTGTACTAAGTAGAAATACTACTTGTGCATCCAAAATCCTTAAACCAAGTTTTGCCTTATGAGTCCACCATACCTATCTATATGCGGTATTTCCATGCCGTTCCAAGCAAATTTGTATGTGCCACCTCTAAATTTTCAAAATAAAATTTTCTCTTTTGTGTGCCCGTACCGCTCATGAAACGGTGGGTAGTATCCAATATTTTTCCATGCTAGATGTGTTATTCTCAAGATGAGTGTTTATTCACTTGTCATTGCACGAGAGTGCGGCGGTAATAGGGATGCCCATTCCCAAAATGAAAAAGAAAAATATTTACTTTATGTTGTCAAATAATAAATTCCTTGGAAAGTGTTGGTATGGAAGGCAACCGTGGATACGGCCCGCCATGGAAAGTGAAAGTTTGGTGGAAAAAGGAATAGACTTTATTTTTTGTTTGGGAACCACCTATGATATATCTAGCATGGAAAGAATTGTGAGCTACTTTGTCGTTTTCGTTGACAGGAAAAGCATGCCACCCAAAAAAAATTCTCTCTCAATTTAAATCTTGAGCTCTGGCACCTCTACAAATCCCTACTTCCCTCTGCGAAGGGCATATCTATTTACTTTATGCAATTTTTATTTTTGCTTTGAGTCTCCATCTTCTCTTATAAGCACCAACTAGGGGGCACTATGATCGTACTTGAGCATTGGGCATAGCTAATATTTGAGTGTGTTTCATGAATGGATCAATGATTAAGCATGATGGGCTAGGGATAACTTTCATTAGTGTTGATATTTTGAAAGACATGGTTGATTGTTGACATGCTTGAGTATTGAAGTCATTATGTTAAAACTAGACTATTGCTTTGAATCATTATAAGTCCAAATGTCCATGCTATACAAAAGAAAATAATGTGATGAACATGTTAGGCAGCATTCCACATAAAAAATTCTGTTTTTATCATTTACCTACTTGAGGACGAGTAGGAATTAAGCTTGGGGATGCTGATACGTCTCCAATGTATCTATAATTTTTGCTTGTTCCATGCTATTATATTATCATTCTTGGATGTTTTACAATCATTTTATAATAACTTTATATCATTTTTTGGGACTAACCTATTGACATAGTGTCAAAGTGCCAGTTGCTGTTTTTGCTTGTTTTTTACATCGCGGAAAATCAATACCAAACGGAGTCCAATCGCGACGAAACTTTTTGGAGATTTTTTCTGGACCAGAAGACACCCAGTGGGCCAAACAACTGTCGGAGAGGTGGGCTGTGGAGAGGACAACCCACCAGGGCATGCTAGGGTGGGCCAGCGCGCCCTGATGGGTTGTGCCCTCCTCGGCCCCCTTCCGCACCGCCTCTGATGCCTATAAATTCTCAAATATTCGAAAAACCCTAGAGGAGTCGACGAAACACAATTCCAGCCGCCGCAAGTTCCAGAACCACGAGATCCAATCTAAACACCATCACGGAGGGGTTCATCTTCCTCATAGGTGCCTCTCCGATGATGCGTGAGTAGTCCACCATAAACCTACGGGTCCGTAGGCGGTAGCTAGATGGCTTCCTCTCTCTCTCTTATGATTCTCAATACAATGGTCTCTTGGAGATCTATTTGATGTAAACTTTTGTGGTGTGTTTGTTGGGATCCGATGAATTTTGAGTTCATGATCAGTTTCTATCCATGAATATTATTTGAGTCTTCTTCGATCTCTTATATGCATGATTGCTTATAGCCTCGTATTTCTTCTTCGAATATTTGGTTTAGTTAGGCCGACTAGATCATTTTTCTTGCCATGGGAAGAGGTGCTTTGTGATGGGTTCGATCTTGCGGTGTTCTTTCCCAGTGACAGAAGGGGGCAGCAAGAGACGCATGTATCGTTGCTATTAAGGATAACAAGATGGGGTCTATTCCTACATGAATAGATCTTGTCTACATCATGTCATTGTTCTTATTGCATTATTCCGTTTTTCCATGAACTTAATACACTAGATGCATGCTGGATAGTGGTCGATGTGTGGAGTAATAGAGGTAGATGCAGGTAGGAGTCGGTCTATCTATCTTGGACATGATGCCTATATAATGATCATCGCCTTGGATATCGTCATGACTATTCGATTTTCTATCAATTGCCCAACAGTAATTTGTTCACCCACCGTGCACTATACTCATGAGAGAAGCACTAGTGAACCCTACGGCCCCCGGGTATACTTTTCCATCATATTGCTTTCCGATCTACGTTTTTTGCACTCTTTGTTTTCAGATCTACAAAACCAAAAACCCCAAAAAATATTGCTTTATAACTACTCTTTTTATTTGTGGTCTTGAGAGATCTATCTCTTCTATCTATCACTACCTAATCTATCTTATTACCGTAGAGAGATTGACAACCTCTGTTTCGCGTCGGGTTGCAAGTATTTATTGTTTGTGTGCAGGTGCTGCTTATTGGGTGTTGGTGATCCTCCTACTGGTTCGATAACCTTGGTTTCATAACTGAGGGAAATACTTACCGTCGTTATGCTGCATCATCCCTTCCTCTTTGGGGAAATACCGACGCAGTATCAAGCCACATCACTCGGGCAAAAGCGTATCTGCCAGAATTGGATGTAGAGCTTCTGAAAGGCGGCTTCCCAGAGTTTAAACTCGATGGGTCGGCATTCACTCGTGAAGATTATGCAAAATGCCTTACGGAGACTCGGTCGCTGGCGTCTTTGATAGCTGAAGAGGTGGATCTTTCAAAATACCATCCAGTGTACACCGTCAATAATGAACGTGTTAACGCGCGGAAGGACGAGCCGTCTGACCTGGGCCCCCTCGTCGTAAGACAACTTTTGCTCCTGACATTGATGCGCCAGCTCATGTTGAGGGGACTGCAAATTTTGAATCTTTGCTCTCAATTCGTTGGCAACAGAAAGGCCAACAGGTTGATGATGATGAGCCGGCGGGGTCAGATCCAGAGGCGGCTTATGATAGAGCGTGAAGACACCTCGGAAGCTGGATGAATAGCCCCTAGAAAGCGAGCCCCCTGGTGTAAGAGATTTCTGAAAAATTATGTGGCCTGCAATGTGAGCCTGTAATAGGAGTAGTGTCCTCCATAACTTTGAATTTGCTCTGTTGTGCCATCGTGTACGTTCGCGCCTTTTGCCAGTGCTGAACTCTAATTTGACAAGCTTCTATTAATATGCTTATGGCACTCTTTTATTGTTTATTCCTGTACTTTCCTTGCTTGGTGCTTTGATGAAATTTTGTCTACAAAGCAAGTCAGGAATAAGCCGGCAAGATAGCTTGGTTTTCTAAACTCAAGTCAATCGAATTTTCCTTCAATGATATTGAAAACTGATGATCTGGAAACTGGTCGTGATATGAACCTAGTTGCGTAACCCGTACATCCAAATATAAGCCGGTAGTAAGGGTAATATTGTACCTGAAAAATGCGAGTATATATATATATATATATCTTTTAAACAAGCCGGCTCAATGAGACTCAGAACAAGGATACTGACTTTCGAGGCTCAAGTCTTGCTTCCATGAAGCGGGTATGATAACCCATGGTTTATCCTAGCTTTCTGTATGCCGGCTCTAACATGAGTCAAGCCAATGTTTTAACCTTAAAAGTTCAGGGTCCAAAAAAGGATTAACTTTTTAAGAGTACATGGGGTCATTTGATCGGAGTCGCATCAAGCATATAGGCAGGTTTAACCATTTTTTGATGGCGTTTTTTTTGCCGGGTCAAGAGGGTGAGAAAGCTAAACTCGATGAGTTGGAAGCCCCCAAGTGACCTATGTTGCAAACAATAAAGACTCATGCTCAATTTATAGGCTGAAACGACAGAGACCCCGATGTTCGGGGGTGCCGGCTTTATTATATTTGAACATAAAGAAGTATATACACAATTCTGTAGAGGGGGGGATTACAAAAGGGTGAGCTGGTGGCTCCTAAGTGTAATAGGGACGTAGGTGCGCGATATTCCAGGGCCGGGTTGTTTCCTCCTCAGAAGTGTATGAACCTTCTCTAAGTCGACCAGGTAGTACGAACCATTATTGAGGTTTCGACTGATGACGAAAGGACCCTCCCAAGGCGGGGAGAGCTTGTGCATCCCTGTTTGATCTTGAATCAGACGGAGAACCAAGTCGCCTTCTTGAAAAGTGCGTCTTCGAACTCTACGGCTGTGATAACGATGCAGGTCTTGCTGGTATATTGCAGATCTGGCTGCTGCTAAGTCACGCTCCTCTTCCAGGGCGTCCAGGGAATCTTGGCGTGCATGCTCATTATCCGCCTCAACATAGGCAGTCACAAGAGGTGAGTCATGACGGATATCACTTGGGAGAACCGCCTCAGCTCCATAAACCAAGAAGAAATGAGTGTATCCTGTGGATCTATTTGGCATTGTTTGAATACTCCAAAGTACTGAAGGGAGTTCTTCTACCCAACAACCCGGCGTGCGCTCAAGGGGCAAGATAGCTTGGTTTTCTAAACTCAAGATATCCTGGTTGGCCCTTTCAGCTTGCCCATTGGACTGTGGATGCGCTACTGATGCTAAATCGAGCCGGATATGGTCTCGTTGGCAGAATTATTCCATGGCTCCCTTGGACAGGTTGGTACCATTATCAGTGATGATGCTGTGTGGGTAGCCAAAACGGAAAATCAGCTTCTTCAAAAATTTAACCGCAGTTTCTGCATCGCAATTGCTGACCGGCTCTGCTTCAACCCACTTAGTGAACTTATCAACTGCCACCAATAAGTGGGTTTTCTTGTCAGAAGACGGTTTAAACGGACCAACCATATCTATCCCCCAGACCGCGAACGGCCAGGTAATTGGGATCATACGCAACTCCCGAGTCGGTACATGAGCCTGTCGACCAAACTTTTGGCACCCGTCACACTTGCGCACAATCTCCTCAGCGTCGGCATGAGCCGCCAGCCAATAAAATCCATGCCGAAAAGCTTTGGCCACCAGCGATCGTGAGCCGGCATGATGTCCGCAATTGCCAGAATGAATTTCATTAAGTATTTCCTGGCCCTCCTCAGGCGAAACACACCATTGAAACACGCTAGTGCTGCTCTAACGATGTAACTCGCCATTGACGATTGTCATTGACTTTGACCGCCGGATGATTTGACGAGAGTCGACTTCCTGTTCTGGTAGTTCTCCTCGGGTCAAGTAAACCAAATGCGGCACCATCCTATCAGAGGTGACATGTAGAGCCGCCACCAAGTGTGCCTCCGGGTCAGGGATAGCTATGTCCTCTTCAGATGGTAATTTGACTAATGGATGGTGAAGGACGTCCAGAAAGACGTTAGGCGGCACAGACTTCCTCTGTGAACCAAGTTTAGACAACGCGTTAGTCGCCTCATTGAGCCGGCGATCTATATGGTTGACTTGGTAACCTTGGAAATGACCTGCCACATCACAGACCGCTCGCCGGTAAGCCGCCATCAGAGGGTCCTTAGAATCCCAAGTCCCTGAAACTTGCCGACCCACTAAATCCGAGTCGCCCAGACATCTGACCCGGCTAAGATTCATCTCTTTGGCTATTCTGAGCCCATGTAGGAGGGCTTCGTACTCAGCTGCATTTTTAGTACACAGGAATATGAGCTGTAAGACATAACAAAATTTGTCACCTTTTGGAGAAGATAGAACGACTCCAGCCCCCGAGCCCTCCAGTTGTCTAGACCCGTCAAAATGTATAGTCCAGTACGTGTTATCCGGCCTATATTTCAGAATCTGTATCTCCGTCCAATCATTGATGAAATCTACCAACGCCTGGGACTTGATAGCGGTTCGAGGCATGTACTTCAAGTGGTGGTCGCCAAGCTCAATAGCCCACTTAGCAACCCTACCTGTGGCCTCCCGGTTCTGTATGATGTCACCGAGAGGCGCCAAACTAACCACCGTGATTGGGTGTTCCTGGAAATAATGTTTCAACTTCCGGCTCGCCATGAAGATCCCGAAGACCAGCTTCTGCCAATGCGGGTACTGCTGCTTGGACAGGGTTAAGACTTCTCTGACAAAGTAAACAGGATGCTGGACTGGATATTCTTTTCCTTCCTCTTTCCGTTCAACCACAACTTCAACACTTACCACCTTGGAGTTGGCAGCGATGTACATGAGCATTGGCTCTTTCTCTGTGGGAGCAGCCAAGACATGCGGGTTAACGAGTTGTTGCTTGAGTGCCTCAAAAGCCTTGCCAGCCTCGGCCATCCATTTAAAGTCACCTAATTTCTTCAACAGCTGGTAGAAGGGGATCGCCTTTTCTCCCAGGCGGCTTATAAACCGGCTTAAAGCCGCAATGCGCCCGGCGAGCCGCTGAAGTTGATTCATGTTTGCCGGCTCGGATAATGACGTCACCGCCTTGATCTTGTCCTGGTTGGCCTCGATGCCTCGCTCAGAGACCAGGAACCCCAGCAGCTTGCCTGCAGGGACGCCGAAAACACACTTCGCCGGGTTAAGTTTCATCTTGTACACTCGAAGGTTGTCAAAGGTTTCCTTGATGTCATCTAAGAGCGTCTCTTTCTTCTGGGACTTCACCACGATGTCATCAACATAGGCATGAACATTGCGCCCAATCTGTGGACTAAGACAGTTCTAGACGCGGCGCTGATAAGTCGCCCCGACGCTCTTGAGCCCAAAAGGCATGGACACATAGCAGAAAGCTCCGAAACGAGTGATAAACGCCGTCTTTTCTTGATCCTCAACAACCATTTTGATCTGATGATACCCAGAATACGCATCCAAGAAGCATAAACGCTCGCAACCCACCGTAGAATCAATGATCTGATCAATACGCGGAAGAGCTAAAGGATCCTTGGGACAAGCTTTGTTAAGATCTGTGTAGTCGACACACATGCGCCAAGTGTCGTTCTTTTTCAAAACAGGCACCGGGTTAGCCAACCACTCAGGATGAAAAACTTCTATGATGAACCCGGCAGCTAGGAGCTGGGCCACTTCTTCTCCAATGGCCTTACATCTCTCCTCATTAAAACGACGGAGGTACTCGCGCACTGGTTTCATCTTGGGATCTACATTAAGGTGGTGCTCAGCAAGTTCTCTCGGGACTCCAAGCATGTCAGATGGCTTCCATGCAAAGATGTCCCGGTTCTCACAGATGAACTTGATGAGCGTGCTTTCCTATTTGGGATCCAAGCCGGTCCCAATAGTGAATTGCTTGGACGAATCGCCTAGAGTGAAGTCGATCTGCTTTGTATCCTCGGCCGGCTTAAATTTAACTGTAGGTTCTGACTCAGTATTGGGTTTCTTGAGCGGGCTCATATCAGCCGGGTCAACGTTGGCCGTGTAGAACTTCAATTCCTCTGCCGCGCAGGCTGACTCGGCGTAGGCCGCATCTCCTTCCTCGCACTCCTAAGCTATCTTTCGGTTCCCATCCACGGTTATAGTGCCTTTGAGTCCTGGCATTTTGAGCTTGAGGTAGACGTAGCATGGGCGGGCCATGAAACGAGCATAAGCCGCCCGCCCGAAGAGAGCATGATAAGGGCTCTTTATTTTAACAACTTCGAACATCAAAGGCTCGCATCTGTAGTTGAACTCATCTCCGAAGGCCACATCGAGCTTAATCCGCCCGATCTGATAAGCAGACTTTTCGGGGACAATCCCATGAAAACTGTTGTTGAAGGAAGCAACGTGCTTTCTGACAGATTCATCCGGCGAAAGGTCTCATAATATAATATGTTTATGCTGCTGCCTCCATCCATGAGAACTTTGGACAAAGTATATCCGCCAACTTGAGGTGCCACCACCAAAGCTAAGCCGCCCGGATTGTCAACCCGGGGGGGGGGGGTGATCTTCCCTACTCCAGGTGATTGCGTGTTTGGACTAGTTAAGGTACCTGGGGACCGCTAGCTCAGCCATGTTGACGGCCCTACTCTTGACCTTGTTGTCCCACTTGCAGGTATTGGTGGTGAACACGTGGTATTGGCCACAGTTTAGCTACTTTGAATTTCCTTGGAAAGTACCTTGGCCATCATGCTGCTGGAGCTCCGTTTCTGAGTCGCCGTGTGCCTTCTCAGAGCCGCTAGATGCTCTAGACACGAGTGATGCTTGTGCCGCCGTGCTTAACTTAGCACGAGTTGAGGCCTGTAGGGGAAGATCATGACGCTCCTCACGGGCCTCCGCTCCAAACGAGCCCCTAGGCTAAGCATCCGGGTTGATCACGATCGCTCCCTCGACGGCCGGCTCCTCAAAAGGATCGGCCCATCGATAGAGCCTGGCCACGTCGTGACTTCGGCCGGCTTGACGCTGGCTGGATTGGGCACGCCGAGCCAGCTCGATGATGTTGGTGCAGATGTCCGACTCGGGCACCGTTGCGCTGATCTTGCCGATGAAGACTTGGATCTTGTCAAAGGGGACCCGGTAACCGTACTCGTTCGAGTCGGCCTCGGGGCCCCAGCCAGAGTCGTCGATGTAGATCTTGCCGCAGCGGCTTTTGGTCATATGATAGACCGCGTAACTCCCGAACCCTGGAAGGGCTCCCTTCGAGAACTCAACTCCACCGGCCGAGAGCCCCACGGTGGGCGCCAACTGTCGTGGTTTTGTCAACCCGGCAGATGTCCTCGTAAAAGTACTTAGGTCTGAGGCCATCACCGCTAGGTGGCGACACGAAGGGGTTGAACGAGAAGGAGAGTCGGGTTTACCCAGGTTCGGCCCCTTCGATGGAGGTAATAGCCTACGTCCTGCTTTGTGTGTATTCAATTGATGGATCTCGATTACAAGGGTGCGGAATCGCTAACCTAGCTATCGAGAGATTGTAACTTAAGTCTTTCGGTCCTAGGGGCCTGCCTTTATATACAGGTCAAGCCCTAGGGTTTACAATAGAGTCCGGGTCATATCATGACCCGTGACCTACAATGTCTCTAACTTGCCTTGTATCTTAAGGAAACTCGGCCGGCGTCTTTAGCTTCATGGACCTTGAGCCTCCGTCTTCAGGTGTTGGGCCGTCTGGCGACTCGAGTCAGCCACTGCCTCGTTTGTCTTCATCTTCATGACACGGCCCATCTTTGAACTTGATCTCAAGGCTGTCAATATATTAACCCGGCCCAGTAAGGAGGGTTACACCATGGAGTTATATCCCCGACAAACATATTTGGCATAAACATGCCCATCACTAGCACGACATAAAACATAAGAAGGATTAAAATCGCGGCCTTGTTGGTGGAGGTGGTCTTGCCCTTCTTGGCATTACCACCCACAACATTGTCTTTTTTCTTCTCAGGAGTGGTCTTCCCCCTTTGACAAAGGTTTCCTTAAGCGAGGGAGGTTGCTTGGTCATCAACTTCTTATTCTTCTTAGACTTAGGTGTAAACCCAATCCCTTCCTTGGCTACAACTTCCTTTTGATTACTCAAAAGGTCATTGAGATTCTTCTCACCTTGGATACAAGTCACAAGGCATTTCTCAAGTTGCTCTTTCAACTTGGCATTTTCCTCCACAAGGTGCGCATGCTCACAACAAGGGTTAGTAGCAATGGCATTATCAATTAATACAAAAGGAGGACATGTGGCTATTTCCTTAGTGAGTTTCACTTGGAGTTGATCATGAGACTCCTTAAGAGAGGCATGAGCACCCTTCAAAGCCTTGTGGGCTTTGTCAAGTGCGTCCAACTCTTCCTTGAGTCTATCATGGCCAACCCCAAGTGCAACCTTATCAGACTTGAGCACACAATCAAGAACAATAGCATGATCATGATCTTTACGTAATTTAGCAAGGTCAACGTTTTGTGACTCCTCATGATCTTTACGTAATTTAGCAAGGTCAAAGTTTTGTGACTCCTCAAGAGCCAAACGATGACTTCGCTCTTCCTCAAGAGCTATGGAAAGATCCGCTATCTCATCGGCATAATCACGACTATGCCCCTTCAATTCCTCAAGGGATTCCGCTTGAGACTCAATGATGTCATTGGCCTCACCAAGTTATTCCAAGAGAGCAACAAAGTGCTTCTTGGATTTGCCTTTGAGTTTACCCAAGAATTTGTCAATGTCATTGTCACCCGCCTTCGCCTCCTCATGTTCATCCACACAATCCAACAAAGAAGGAGTGGTAGAAATGGAAGTTTTAATGTTTGAGGTTTTGACGTTAGAGGTTACCTTGGTGATACCTTTGTCCATGAGGCACCTAGCAATGTGATTTTCATTGGGGGCATCGAAGAGTGACACCTTGGTTAGGGTAGAGGATACAATAGCCACTCTAGCCATTGCCATCTCTTCACCACTAGTATCTTCGTCATCAACATAATCATCGGAGGCACATTCTTCTTGAGCCACCAACACCTTGTGAGGTGCCTTCTTGATGAAGTTGTTCTTATTGGGGAATGTCTTGGCCTTATCCTTGCGAATGAGCTTGCCACCATTCTCTTCTCTCTTCTCATATGGGCAATCTACCATGAAGTGGCTCACATTACCACAGTTGTAGCAAGTCCTCACACGTTGCTTGCCCTTTGACCCACTTGAGTTGTTCTTGGAAAAGTTGGGCTTCGAGTTCCTCTTGTTGCCCCAAAATTTCCTTGACGCAAGAGCCATGTGCTCGTGATATGCATACTTGGTGTCTTGGGGGCAACTCTCTTCTTCATCCTCTTCTTCTTCTTCTTAAGTGGCCTTGGCCTTCAAAGCAAGGTTGGGAGAAGACTTATTTGACCGTTGAACACGAGCTAAGGCGTTGTCCGCGGTCTTGTTCAAGATGTTCGCTGCAATGAATTCATCCAACACATCGCTTGAGGACAAAGAGTGAAAGTCCAGCCTTTGACAGATGACGGAGGACATGGCCTTGTTGAATGGCATGATGGCCTTGAGAAACTTCTACTTGATCCAATTGTCATCCACATCCTTGCTTCCATGGTCTTGAAGGGCAACGGCAACAGTTGTCACCCTCCGATAGAGCTCACGAGGGTCCTCATCCTAAAGCATCGCAAATTCATCGGCCTCATCAAGAACCACTTCAAAGTTGGATTGTTGAATACTGGGGCTACCCTTGTACATGGAAACAATGTGTACCCAACAGTCCTTAGCTCGAGTGAAAGGACACAAGTGAGCAAGATCTTCAACGGGAACAACTGCTTGTAAGATGAACAAGGCGGAGCGATTGAGTTGATTGTCGGCCTCTTCTCTTGGAGAGAGGTTGCTTGGATCATGAGGGTAGTACCCTTGCTCGATGATTCTCCAAATTTGGGTTGATCTGTGATTCAAATGAGACTTGATACGAAAAACCCAATTAGCAAAATCATTCTTAACAAGTTTAGGAGGAGGACCTATATTAACTATATGGGGTGGGTGCACTGGTCCTCCATAGACCACGGGAGGGGTACCGAGGCAAATGTACCCGATCCACTATTTCCTTGAGGTAACTTGTTCTTGTCAGTGCTAGTCCACTCCTTGCCGGAGTGGACATCCGATGTCGAGTTAGTGGGATTAACCACTTGAATCGGATCGGTAGAAAGTTTGAGACTATCAAGGAATTCTTTAAACATGGATTTGACCTCGGTCGTCATGGAGGATTTAAGCGAAGCCATGGCATCATTTAAATCCTCATGAGAGACCGTGTTCACACCCACGACCTCGGGGAGTTCAACATCCCGGTCCCCGTCGTCAACCATACTCTTTGGGTTGTGAAACCCTTAATAAAGAGACGAGGCTCTGATACCAATTGAAAGGATTGATATGGTTGACTAGAGGGGGGGTGAATAGGCAACTACCAATTTTTAACTAATCTTTAGCAAATTACGAATAGCAACAAATAGGTTGTCTAGATATGCAACTAGGTGAGCAACCTATATGATGCTAACAATAATAACAACACAACCAAGCAAATAATCTACGAAAGGTAAAGCTTGCACAAAGTAAAGGTAAGAAGTAACCACAAGTGGAACCGATGGAGACGAGGTTGTGTTACCGAAGTTCCTTCCCTTTGAGGGAAAGTACGTCTCTGTTAGAGCGGTGTGGAGGCAAAATGCTCCCCAAGAAGCCACTAGGGCCACCGTATTCTCCTCACGCCCTCACACAATGCAAGATGCCATGATTCCACTATTGGTGCACTTGAAGGCGCCAACCGGACCTTTAAAACAAGGTTGGGGCAATCTCCACAACTCCATTGGAGGGTCCCAACGAAACCACGAAGCTTCACCACAATGGAATAAGGCTTCGAGGTGACCTATTCCGTCTAGGGTGCTCAAACACCCAAGAGTAAAAAAATCCACACAAGAAAGTAAGGGGGAATCAAGTTTCCTTTGGTAGAAGTGTAGATCTAGGTCTCCTCCTTCAATCCCTAGCAAATCAACAAGTTTGAGTAGCTAGAGAGAGAGATCAGGCAAGAAAGCTTGGAGGGTGTCAATGGCGGAGAGAGAGAGGTAAGAGATAAGAGAGAGGTGGGAGAACCACCTCTTTATATAGTGCTCCCCTTTTCCAACTGTTACAGCCACTTTCACATGGCAGCGGTACAACCGGCCATTCAGACGGTAGAACCGGTAGGACCGGAACAACCGCCCAACCACCGGTCAACCACTGCATCAAACCAGAACCTGAGGTGGTGGTTCCTCCTCGGTGCAACCGCTCGACTCGAGTACGGGATAGGGTAAAGTCCCGAGTGGTACAACCGCCTGGGACACTGGTAGTACCGGTCGTTAAAGAACAACCGGAACAACCGCCCCTCATCCGCCCAACCACCGCACCACAACAGAACCATGTCCGGTTGTAGGCAGGTGCTGGGCCGGTACTACCGCCCGAGGCTGTCACCTAGGGTCAGCCAGTTGTTGGTGGTACAACCGCCCGGAGTCAGCGGTACAACCGCTGGGACCAGCTAAGGGCAGCACCCCCAGGGTATCACCCCTGGGGTAGAGGTTGTGTCGGATGACAGGAGAAAGAGGTACAACCGCTAGGGCCAGCGGTACAACCGGCCTGAAAGGTTGGAAGAAGGGCCCCTCTCTCTAGAATAGAAGGGTAGGAGGTGGGTGACAAGAATGTGTACGTGTATTGATTCACCCCAAAGCCTTCCAATGAGAATTCCCTCTTAATAGTACGGGGTCCCTACAACCAAAGAAAATACACGCGTAGAGAACATCGTCTTCGTTCTTTTCCGTACGAAGGGAATGCCTAACCTGTTGGGGAACATTGCATGGGAAACAAAAAATTTCCTACGCACACGCAAGATCTATCCATGGTGATGAGCATCTACGAGAGGGAGAGTGAATCTACATACCCTTGTAGATTGCTAAGCGGGAAGCGTTAAGAAACGTGGTTGATGTAGTCGAACGTCTTCGCGATCCAAATCGCAGCCGTCCCACGATCCGTCCCGATCTAGCGCCGAACGGACGACACCTCTACGTTCAGCACACGTACAGCTCGATGATGATCTCCGCCTTCTTGATCCAGCAAGAGGGAGTGGAGAGGTAGATGAGTTCTTCGGCAGCGCGACGGCGGTGGTGGTGGAACTATTCCCGCAGGGCTTCACCTAAGCACCGTCAGAATCTATTTGGTGGAAGAACTAGGGTATAGAGAACTAGCACTTGGACTTGTGTCTTTGCGGGCTCTATTCCTCTAGTATCTATAGGAGGGAGGGGGAGGAGGCAGCCGCCCTAGGGCTTCCCCTAGGGGTTGGCCGAACCAGGTGGAGGTGGAGGACTCCACCTCCAATCCTACTCCAAGTAGGATTCCAATCCTACTTGGAAAACCTTCCCCCCCCCTCTTGGGCTTTTGCCTTTTCCCACCTCCTAGCCACATGGGACCTTAGGGCCTGGCTTGCCCAGCTCACTAAGGGCTGGTGCGCAACCCCTAAGGCCTATGTGGACTTCCGACGTGGGTGGCCCCTCCCGATGGACCCCCGGAATCCTCCCAGCACTCCCGGTACACTACCGGAAATACCCGAAACCTTTTCGGTGACCAAAACGGGACTTCCTATATATCAATCTTTACCTTCGGACCATTCCGGAGCTTCACGTGACGTCCGGGATCTCATCTGGGACTCCGACCAACCTTCGGTCACCACCATACATAACTCAATACTACCGAAATGTCACTGAACGTTAAGTGTGCATATCCTGCGGGTTCGAGAACTATGTAGACATGACCGAGACACCTCTATGGTCAATAACCAATAGCGGGACCTGGATGCCCATATTGGTTCCTACATATTCTACGAAGATCTTTATCGGTTGAACCTCTATGTCAAGGATTCAGTTAATCCCGTATGATGTTCCCTTTGTTCTTCGGTATGTTACTTGCCCGAGATTCGATCGTTGGTATCTCTATACCAAGTTCAATCTCGTTACCGGCAAGTCTCTTTACTCGTTCCATAATACAAGATCCCGTGGCTAACACTTTAGTCACATTGCTTGCAAGGCTTATTGTGATGTTGTATTATCGAGTGGGCCCTGAGATACCTCTCTGTCATACGGAGTAACAAATCCCAGTCTCGATCCATGCCAGCTCAACAGACACCTTCGGAGATACCTGTAGAGCATCTTTATAGTCACCCAGTTACATTGTGACGTTTGATACACACAAGGTATTCCTTCGGTGTCAGTGAGTTGCATGATCTCATGGTCATAGGAACAGATACTTGACATGGAGAAAACAATAGCAATAAACTGACACGATCATATGCTACGTTCATAGTTTGAGTCTTGTCCATCACATCATTCTCCTAACGATGTGATCCCGTTATCAAATCACATCTCATGTCTATGGCCAGGAAACCTTGACCATCTTTGATCAACAAGCTAGTCTACTAGAGGCATACTAGGGATACAGTGTTGTCTATGTATCCACACATGCAATTGAGTTTCCAATCAATACAATTATAGCATGGACAATAAACGATTATCATGAACTAGGAAATATAATAATAACTACTTTTATTATTGCCTCTAGGGCATATTTCCAACAGTCTCCCACTTGCACTAGAGTCAATAATCTAGCTCACATCACTATGTGATTTACATTGTAATGAATCTAACACCCATATAGTTCTGGTGTTGATCATGTTTAGCCCTTGGAAGAGGTTTAGTCATCGGATCTACGACATTCAGATCCATGTGCACTTTGCAAATATTTATGTCCTCCTCCTTGATGTAATGACGGATGGAATTGAAACGTCGCTTTATGTGTCTGGTCCTCTTGTGAAACCTTGGTTCCTTGGCCAGAGCAATGGCACCAGTGTTGTCACAGAACAGAGTCATTGGGTTTAGTGCACTGGGCACTACTCCAAGATCTGTCATGAACTCCTTCATCCAGACACCTTCCTTCGCCGCCTCCGAGGCAGCGATGTACTCCGCTTCGCATGTAGAATCAGCTACCACGCTCTGCTTGGAACTACACCAGCTTACCGCACCCCCATTGAGAATAAATACGCATCCAGTTTGAGACTTAGAGTCATCCGGATTAGTGTCAAAGCTTGCATCGACGTAACCCTTTACGACGATCTCTTGATCACCTCCATAAACGAGAAACATGTCCTTAGTCCTTTTCAGGTACTTAAGAATATTCTTGACCGCCGTCCAGTGTTCCATTCCTGTATCACTTTGAAACCTTCCGGCCATACTTATGGAAAGGCTGACATCGGGTCTTGTGCACAGCATTGCATACATGATAGAGCCTATGGCTGAAGCATAGGGGACGACACTCATCTTTTCTCTATCTTCTGCAGTCACTGGGCATTGAGTCTTACTCAACTTCACACCTTGCAATACAGGCAAGAACCCCTTCTTGGACTGATCCATTTTGAACTTCTTCAAAACTTTGTCAAGGTATGTGCTCTGTGAAAGTCCTATTAAGCGTCTCGATCTATCTCTATAGATCTTGATGCCTAATATGAAAGCAGCTTCTCCTAGGTCCTTCATTGAAAAACTCTTGTTAAAATATGTATGATCTCCAACAAGTCAGTTGCCCGTTCCATTTTTCCAGAGAACGGGGTTTTAGTCATCTTGCCCATGAGGCATGGTTCACATGTGTCAAGTGATTCAAAATCAAGTGACTCCAAAAGTCGATCAGCATGGAGCTTCTTCATGCATTTTACACCAATATGACCTAAGCGGCAGTGCCACAAGAAAGTGGTGCTATCCTTATCAATTCTACATCTTTTGGCATCAATGTTCTGAACATGTGTATCATCACTATCGAGATTCAATAAGAATAAACCCCTCACATTGGATGCATGACCATAAAAGATATTACTCATAAAAATAGAACAACCATTATTCTCTGATTTAAATGAATAACCGTCTCGCAATAAACAAGATCCAGATATAATGTTCATGCTCAACGCAGGCACTAAATAACAATTTTTCAGGTTCATCACTAATCCCGATGATAATCGAAGAGCGAGCGTGCCGACGGCGATCGCATCAACCTTGGAACCATTTCCCACGCGCATCGTCACTTCATCCTTTGCCAGCCTCCGTCTATTCCGCATTTCCTGTTTTGAGTTGCAAATGTGAGCAACCGAACCGGTATCAAATACCCAGGCACTACTACGAGAGTTGGTAAGGTACACATCAATAACATGTATATCATATATACCTTATTTGGTGTTGGCCGCCTTCTTGTCAGCCAGATACTTGGGGCAGTTCCGCTTCCAGTGACCAGTTCCCTTGCAATGAAAGCACTCAGTTTCTGGCTTGGGTCCAGCCTTGGGTTTCTTCACGGGAGGGGCAACTGCTTTGCCACTCTTCTTGGAGTTACCCTTCTTACCCTTGCCATTCTTATTGAAACTAGTGGTTTTATTGACCATCAACACTTGATGCTCCTTTTGAATCTCAGACTCAGCGACTTTCAACATCGCAAACAGCTCAGCGACTGACTTGTTCATCCCGTGCATGTTATAGTTCAACACGAAGCTCTTGTAGCTAGGTGGCAGTGATTGAAGAACTCTGTCAGTGATCACCTCTAGCAGAAGGGGCATCCCCAATTCAGCCAGACGGGTGGAATACCCAGACATTTTGAGTATGTGTTCACTGACGGACCCATTCTCCTCCATCTTGCAAGCATAGAACTTATCGGAGGTCTCATACCTCTCGATCCGGGCATTCTTCTAAAAGATAAACTTCAACTCCTGGAACATATCATATGCTCCATGACGTTCAAAACGTCTTTGAAGTCTCGGTTCTAAGCCATACAACATTGCACATTGAACTGTTGAGTAATCATCAGAACGTGTCTGCCAGGCGTTCGCAATGTCTGCAGACTCTACTGGAGCGGGTGGTTCACCAAGCGGTGCATCAAGGACATAAGCCTTTTGGGAAGCCGTAAGGATAATCCTTAGATTACGGGCCCAGTCTACAAAGTTACTTCCATCATCTTTCAACTTAGCTTTCTCTAGGAACGCATTGAAATTCAGGGGTGCTACTGCGCGAGCCATTGATCTACAACATAAATTTTGCAAAGACAACTTAGACTATTGTTCAAGATAATGAGTTTAGTTAATCATATTACTTAAAAAAACTCCCACTCAAATTGACATCCCTCTGGTCATTCGAGTGTCACATGATCCAAATTCACCAACTCAAGTCCGATCATCACGTGAGATGAGGTGGTTTCAATGGTGAACATCTTCATGTTGATCATATCTACTATATGACTCATGTTCGACCTTTCGATCTCTTGTGTTCCGAGGCCATGTCTGTACATGCTAGGCTCGTCAAGTTTTAACCCGAGTGTTCCGCACGTGCAACACTGGCTTGCACCCATTGTATGCGAACGTAGAGTCTATCACACCCGATCATCACGTGGTGTCGCGAAACGACGAACTTTCGCAACGGTGCACACTCGGGGAGAACATAATTTTATCTTGAAATTTTAGTGAGGGATCACCTTATAATGCTACCATCGCCCTAAGCAAAATAAGATGCATAAAAGGATTAACATCACATGCAAATCATAAGTGACATGATATGGCCATGAACTTGGGCTTTTGATCTCCATCTCCAAAGCACCGGCATGCTCTCCATCGTCACCGGTATGACACCATAATCTCCATCATCTTGATCGCCATCAACGTGTCTCCATGAGGTTGTCGCGCCAACTGTTGCTTCTATGACTATTGCTAACTTATAGCGATAAAGTAAAGCAAAAAACGGCGAAAATAAATTAAAGACAACCCTATAGCTCCTGCCAGTTGCTGTAGTCATCGACATGCAAGTCGTGATATTCTATACAATACATGATCATCTCATACATCACATATATCTCATCATGTAATTGGCCATATCACATCACAACATACCCTGCAAAAACAAGTTAGACGTCCTCTAATTGTTGTTGCATGTTTTACGTGGCTGCTACCGGTATCTAGCAAGAAAGATTCTTACCTACGCAAAAACCACAACGGTGATACACAAATTGCTATTCAACCTTCTCAAGGACCGCCTTTGTCGAATCCGATCCAACTAAAGTGGGAGAGACAGACACCGGCCAGCCATCTTTATGCAACAAAGTCACATGTCAGTTGATGGAACCGGTCTCTCGTAAGCGTACGAGTAAGGTTGGTCCGGGCCGCTTCATCCCACAATACCGCTGAATCAAGAAAAGACCAAGGGAGGAAGCAATCTAAGCATCAACGCCCACAAACTCCTTTGTGTTCTACTCGTGATCTCATCTACGCATAGACCTAGCTCATGATGCCACTGTTGGGGAATGTGGCATGGGAAACAAAAAAAATTCCTACGCACATGCAAGATCTATCCATGGTGATGAGCATCTACGAGAGGGAGAGTGGATCTACATACCCTTGTAGATCGCTAAGCGGGAAGCGTTAATAAACGCGGTTGATGTAGTCGAACGTCTTCGCGATCCAAATCGCAGCCGTCCCACGATCCGTCCCGATCTAGCGCCGAACGGACGGCACCTCCGCGTTCAGCACACGTACAGCTCGATGACGATCTCCGCCTTCTTGATCCAGCAAGAGGGAGCGGAGAGCTAGATGAGTTCTCCGGCAGCGCGACGGCGCGGCGGCGGTGGTGGTGGAACTATTCCGACAGGGCTTCGCCTAAGCACCGTCAGAATCTATTTGGTGGAGGAACTAGGGAATAGAGAACTAGCACGTGGACTTGTGTCTTTGGGGGCTCTATTCCTCTAGTATATATAAGAGGGAGGGGGAGGAGGCAGCCTCCCTAGGGCTTCCCCTAGGGGTCGGCCGAACCAGGTGGAGGTGGAGGAGTCCACCTCCAATCCTACTCCAAGTAGGATTCCAATCCTACTTGGAAAACCATCCCCCCTCTTGGGCTTTTGCCTTTTCCCACCTCCTAGCCGCATGGGCCCTTAGGGGCTGGCTTGCCCAGTCCACTAAGGGCTTGTGCGCCACCCCTAAGGCCTATGTGGCATTCCGGCATGGGTGGCCCCTCCCGATGGACCCCCGGAATCCTCCCGGCACTCCCGGTACACTACTGGAAATAGCCGAAACCTTTTCGGTGACCAAAACGGGACTTCCTATATATCAATATTTACCCCCGGAACATTCCGGAGCTCCTCGTGACGTCCGGGATCTCATCCGGGACTCCGAATAACCTTCGATCACCACCATACATAACTCAATACTACCGAAACGTCACCGAACGTTAAGTGTGCAGACCCTGCGGGTTCGAGAACTATGTAGACATAACCGAGACACCTCTACGGTCAATAACCAATAGTGGGACCTGGATGCACATATTGGTTCCTACATATTCTACGAAGATCTTTATCGGTTGAATCTCTATGTCAAGGATTCAGTTAATCCCGTATGCTGTTCCCTTTGTTCTTCGGTATGTTACTTGCCCGAGATTCGATCGTCGGTATCTCTATACCTAGTTCAATCTCGTTACCGGCAAGTCTCTTTACTCGTTCCGTAATACAAGATCCCGTGGCTAACACTTTAGTCACATTGTTTGCAAGGCTTATTGTGATGTTGTATTACCGAGTGGGCCCTGAGATACCTCTCTTTCATACGGAGTAACAAATCCCAGTCTCGATCCATGCCAGCTCAACAGACACCTTCGGAGATACCTGTAGAGCATCTTTATAGTCACCCAGTTACGTTGTGACGTTTGATACACACAAGGTATTCCTCCGGTGTCAGTGAGTTGCATGATCTCATGGTCGTAGGAACAGATACTTGACATGCAGAAAACAATAGCAATAAACTGACACGATCATATGCTACGTTCATAGTTTGGGTATTGTCCATCACATCATTCTCCTAATGATGTGATCCCGTTATCAAATGACATCTCATGTCTATGGCTAGGAAACCTTGACCATCTTTGATCAACAAGCTAGTCTACTAGAGGCATACTAGGGACACAATGTTGTCTATGTATCCACACATGCAATTGAGTTTCCAATCAATACAATTATAGCATGGACAATAAACGATTATCATGAACAAGGAAATATAATAATAACTCCTTTTATTATTGCCTCTATGGCATATTTCCAACATAACCATCTTGTGTCGCACACGGAGTACCTGAAGAACTTGACACACGATTAGATAACAAAGTGAGGTGTCATCATCACCAAAACACTACGGTAAGAGAATGCCATTACAAAGGGAATAAAAATTGCTCCTAAATATGTATGATCTTTTATTGTGAGGGTAAACAAGCTTTGTACAAACTTGTGATGGTAACACAATAAGAGCGACAAACTGCATAATAAAGGTTGCTATCACAGGGGGCAATATAAAGTGAGGTGCCTTTACATTAAGAGACTGCACACCCAAAAATCAAAAGGCGCATGACAACCTCTGCTTCCCTTTGTGAAGGTCCTATCTTGTAATGTCTACTCTTTATTTTTGTTTAGTATTTATTTTTATGCAAGAGTCAATAGTGTTTATTCTTATCTCGCTCTTAATTATTCTCCACTTGGGAAGCATCATGTGGTGGGGAATGATCCGGGCATATATATCTAGTTGAATGTAGGTGATCATGAGTTATTATTGTTGACATATCCCTCAGATAAAGAAGTTGGGATATGGATTATTAAACCCTATCTTCCTTTGTGTCTCACTTAGATTGTTTGTTCTGAAAAATATGCTTTGAGTGTCAGCAATCATGGAAGACTATATGATAGTTGACTATGTGGAATTTGCTAAACCAAAAGCTCTTACATAGACTCTCCCAGAAAGATGATGAATTGGAAATGCTTTGATGACTGAAAACATAGTTTCTTAGTTTTCAAGAAAGTTTATTGCTTATAATTTAAATTGCAGATGATTGTTACTTTAAGAAGTTTTATGATGAATAATTTCTTCTATAATAATGATAATGATTCTAATATGCCCATATTTTGTTTTATAAACCTCTCTCTATATATAAACATGTGGTCATGACTATCGAGTTTCGGTATTCTCTTGAGGACAAGCGAGGTCTGGGACTTGATACATCCATTTTGCATCATGATTTCTTACTGTTATTTACAATGTTTTTGATCATCATGATGCAATTTTCACGCCTTTTCTCTCTTAGTTTGCAAGATTTACTTGAAGAGGGAAATTGACGGCAACTGGAATTCTTGACCTGAAAGAGCTACATTAGAGATATGTATTGTCCGGAGCTCCAAATGACCTGAAATTTTATGGAGATTTATTTTTGAATATATATAAAATACTGGAAGAAAGAAGTACCATGAAAGATCAACCATGGTCCCACAAGGGCAGGGGCGCGTCATACCCCCCTAGGCGCGCCCTCCCCATTTGTGAAGCCCACAGGGGCCCTCCGATGTCCGTCTTCTGCTATATGACACCATTTTCCCTAGAAGAATCGAGAGAAGACTTTCGGGACGAAGCGTCGCTGTCTCGAAGCAGAACTGGCAGAAGCACTTTTGCTCTTCGGCGGAGCCATTCCACCGGGGATACTTTCCTTCGAAAGGGGGAAATCGAAGCCTTTGTCATCACCAACACTCATCTCATCGTGGAAGGACTCATCTCCGGCAACATATTCATGAGCACCATCTCATCTCAAACCCTAATTCATCTCTTGTATTCAATATTTTTCCAAAACCTCAGATCGGTACCTCTGGGTTGCTAGTACTGTTGATTATTGTAGTTGATGATAGTTGGTTTGCCTGGTGGAACATTATATGTTCAAATTGTTAATCATATATTTATCTCCTATGATCATGAACATGAATATGATTTGTGAGTAGTTCTATTAGTTCTTGAGGATATGGGAGAAGTCTTGTTATAAATTATCATGCGAAGTTGGTATTCGTTCAATATTTTGATGACATGTATGTTGTGGTTCTTCTAGTCGTGTCGTGTGAACGTTGACTACACGACACTTCGCCATATTTGGGCCTAGGGAAAGGCATTGTGGAGTAGTAAGTATATGATGAGTTGCAAGAGTAACAGAAGCTTAAACCCTATTTTATGCACTATTCAGTAAGGGGCTGATTTGGATCCATATGTTTCATGCTATGGTTAGATTTATCTTAATTCTTGTTTGGTCGTCGTGGATGCTTGCGAGAGGGGGTAGTCTTAAGTAGGTTGTGTGTTAAAGTAAGAACAAGACCTTAGCACACGGTCCACCCACATAATAGTTTATCAAAGTAGTGAATGTGAATCAGCTAAAACATGATGATGATGACTAGACAAAATTCCCATGTGTCCTCGAGAACGCTTTGCTCATTATAAGGATTACTCTTGGCTTGTCCTTTCCAATATAAGGATCAGGCTACCTTGTTGCACCTTGTTACTTTGGTTACTATTTACTTGCCACAAATTATCTTGCTATCAAACTATCTGTTACTACACTTTTAAGGCACTTGCAGACAATACCTTGCTGAAACCGCTTACCAATTCCTTATGCTCCTCATTGGGTTCGACACTCTTACTTATCGAAAGGACTACGATTGATCCCCAATACTTGTGGCTCATTAACCCCTCCCTCCTTCATGGTGATAGAGGGGAGGGTCCCGATCTTTCGATGAGATGATAACTGTCGATTTGGTAGAGGCGACTTTGATGATCAGACTACAAACGTGCATGACATTGCTCCTTAGTAATCGCTAAACCAACTCCGACAGGTTATTGGCCATGCCAGAGCACGATCAACCTGACCATGAAGGTCTATTCATGCAAGCAATCAAAAAACGAGGAAGAATATGGTAAAAGCAATCTGAATATTGCGAATATAGATGAAGTATTGATAAATGTGGGGGTTCTGAAAGCGGTCTTAGTTGGGTCGCTGGACACAAACGAAGTACATGAAGTTGCAATGGCTAATTTTTAACTAAACAAAACCCAAAGGAAAAGCTAGGGGACTGATCCACTTATATATGACTTAGGGGTGGCGGTCAAGGAGGTGGGAGGACGTACCAAGGCAGCCTAAAACTAACCCTAGGTCATACAAGGCCCATGGGCCCAAGTGGAGGTGACGTAGCACCTTTGGACTTGTATTTTGATTCAAATTCTGCTGCACTGTCAGGCTATTTCGACGATATCTCCGTGCTTCAGACGAATTGAAGGTGAATCCAATTGTATTGGACAGTGCATGAGATAAACTTTCCATAAAAAAGAGTCACCCAATTCCAAGTCCGGATGCAAAACTTGTAAGCATTTTAAGTCATGTATGCTTGTGTAGTTCGAATCTGAGTCCAGAACGTGGGAGACTTGGTCTCTATCTTCTATTGGGCCAAAAGTGACGTGACATGACTTCTTGAACAACACCTAATCATTTACTTTGACAAGAGAGCACTTCTTGAACAACACCTAATCATTTCCTTTTCCTTTGTCTTCACACGTGGTTCATACAAGTGTTTGACAATTCTGCATTTAGGCATGAAATAAAAATAGGTGAAGTATTTTTGTTCCGGATAACATAAATAAATTATTGCATATTTCTTATAATAAATAACCTCACAAATATGCATGTATGCAATATATTTGGTCGTGTCCAAGGTAGGCATGTCCTCATCATCCTCCCCTTCTTGAAAACAAAGTCGTCCTCGGCGTTCCTTAATCTGCAACGTGGCTAACAAACGACACAATGTTGCATATGTATGTGTAATCCATTTTTACTTCCCTCGGTTTTTGTATATGTGACATGTTTATAGAAGAATACTCTTCAAATGTCATGAAATATAAAGCCAAAATGTTACCCCAAGAAGTCAAAGGCATGAATATATTGCAACTCAGCCTGCACATACAAGTGAACCTCTTATTCATATCAAATGGTTGGAAATGCACTAAACCATCCCAACATTGGTTAATAAACTTTGATTGTTTCAAATTTACATCACTGGTGCAGCGACGTGCTATACAAACGGATTTTAACCCCTTTCTGCGATGTTGTTGTAAACCGTCGCCTTGCATGTGTGGGCGATAGGGGGGTCCATCCCACACGACACGGAAAACCCATCGACGATTGTGACCAACGAATGCAAATGATCTACCAAATGTAATCGTGTGCGGTGCATGATATCATCGCACATGTTTCCCAAAAAAATTACGTGTGGTATCGTCTTTGGATCGGGCACGGTTTCTTGTTGGCTCACGTGTGAGATAAGGTGATATCGCAAACTGATACGTCCATTTTGCATCATGCTTTTATATTGATATTTATTGCATTATGGGCTGTTATTACACATTATGGTACAATACTTATGCCTTTTCTCTCTTATTTTACAAGGTTTACATGAAGAGGGAGAATGCTGGCAGCTGGAATTCTGGACTGGAAAAGGAGCAAATATGAGAGACCTATTCTGCAAAACTCCAAAAGTCCTGAAAAGTTACGGAGAATTATTTTGGAATATATAAAAAATATTGGGCGAAAGACATACCAGAGGGGACCCACTAGGAGGTCACAAGCCAGGGGGGCGCACCCCTGTGGCTTGTGGGTCCCCTGGCAGGCCTCCGGGGCCCATCTTCTGCTATATGGAGGGTTTTTACCTGGAAAAAATGAGAAGAGAGCTTTCGGGACGAAGCGCCGCCGTCTCGAGGTGGAACCTGGGCAGAAGCAATCTAGGGCTCCGGCGGAGCTGTTCTGCCGGGGAAACTTCCCTCCGGGAGGGGGAAATCGAAGCCATCGTCATCACCAACGATCCTCTCATCGAGAGGGGGTCAATCTCCATCAAAATCTTCACCAGCACCATCTCCTCTCCAAACCCTAGTTCATCTCTTGTATCCGATCTTTGTCTCAAAACCTCAGATTGGTACCTGTGGGTTGCTAGTAGTGTTGATTACTCCTTGTAGTTGATGCTAGTTGGTTTACTTGGTGGAAGATCATATGTTCAGATCCTTAATGATAATTAATACTCCTCTGATTATGAACATGAGTATGCTTTGTGAGTAGTTACGTTTGTTCCTGAGAACATGGGATAAGTCTTGTTATAAGTAATCATGTGAATTTGGTATTCGTTCGATATTTTGATGAGATGTATGTTGTCTCTCCTCTAGTGGTGTTATGTGAACGTCGACTACATAACACTTCACCATTATTTGGGCCTAGGGGAAGGCATTGGGAAGTAATAAGTAGATGATGGGTTGCTAGAGTGACAGAAGCTTAAACCCTAGTTTATGCGTTGCTTCGTAAGGGGCTGATTTGGATCCATATGTTTCATGCTATGGTTAGACTTATCTTAATTCCTTTTTCGTAGTTGCGGATGCTTGCGAGAGAGGTTAATCATAAGTGGGAGGCTTGTCCAAGTAAGGGCAGCACCCAAGCACCGGTCCACCCACATATCAAATTATCAAAGTAACGAACGCGAATCATATGAGCATGATGAAAACTAGCTTGACAGAAATTCCCATGTGTCCTCGGGAGCGCTTTCCTTTATATAAGAGTTTGTCCAGGCTTGTCCTTTGCTGCAAAAAGGATTGGGCCACCTTGCTGCACCTTTGCTACGCTTGTTACCTGTTACCCGTTACGAATTATCTTATCACAAAACTATCTGCTACCGATAATTTCAGTGCTTGCGGAGAATACCTTACTGAGAACCGCTTGTCATTTCCTTATGCTCCTCGTTGGGTTCGATACTCTTACTTATCGAAAGGACTACGATAGATCCCCTCACTACTAGGAAAAACCTTATAGGCAGGACAATATTAGTAGCGCTGGAATGTAACAGGCGCTGCTGCTACTTACCGGTAGCGCTGGATTTAGGCAGCGCTACAAGTAAAGACTTAGCAGTAGCGCTGGAAACATAAAGAGCGCTACTGATAAGCGGGACCCGACGAGCCCACCGACACTATTTTTAGTAGCAGCGCTGTCCAGAATACAGCGCTACTACTAAGACTTTAGTAGTAGCGCTGTATTTTGTGGAACCGCTACTGCTAATGGGCCCCACTTAATAGTTGCGCTCTTTCTTGAAAGCGCTACTACTAAGTGTCATAGCAGTACCGCATTCTGGAAAACAGCGCTACTGCTAAGCGTGGCTGGTGCCACCTTTTCACCCCTTCCCCCTCCTCCCCCTTTGCCCTCTCTCCCCCTCCTTTCCCCTCTCCCCTCACCATTGTTGCCCTTCTTCTCTCTTCCTCCTACCTCTCTTCTCTCCCCATTAATGCCCCCCTCCACCATAACTCTCCTCCATAAATGGCCTTCTCATCTCTAGCTAGCTCCATAAATGCCCCCTACCTCATTTGTTTGGCTCTCCCTCCATTCCATTAGATATAGATCTAGCTAGCTCATCTCTCTCCCTCTCCATTAGTTACCTAGAGTCATCTCTCCTCCCGAACAACTTGATCTAGCTAGCTATTGACATGTCCCCAACAACTAGATCTAGCTAGATCTAGCTAGATATAGGTGAGTAAAAAGTTGTTCATTTCAAGAATGGGAATATGTGTGTGAATGGGAATATGTGTGTTTGGGATATGGAGAGATTTGTGCGAGTGACATGCCCCCGAGTTGCTTATGTTTTGCCGAAATGTCGATTTATTTCCGTTTCGGTGAATTTCGAGCAAACTCGACATGTCCTATTTTTAGCCAAGGTCATGCCAAATTTTTATATGACTTTGATGCATGCATGCATTTTGTTTATAACCCTTTTGCTTGTTATACTGTGCATGCAGTCGGTCATGAAGGTGAGTGGATGGAAGGTGGAGCGATACATGCAATCCGCGGTGATGGACATGCATGCAAATAATCGGACTAGGATTAGATGTCCGTGTACAAGATGCAAAGAAGGAGTCCTTTTGGACCCTTTTGATCGTGGTAGGTTGAAGGCGCACCTGCTGATGAATGGTTTCATGGATGGATATACTCGGTGGTGAAGATGATGATGATGAGGACGTCCACATGGCAGGGAATAACGACATGGGGCTAGACGAAGAGATGACCGATCGACACGAATACGATGGCGTCGGACATGGCGGCGGGGAAGAGTTAAATGATGGCGGCGGAGAAGATTCCGAACATGGCGGCGGAGAAGATTCCGGACACGGTGAAGAAGAGTCCGGACATGGCGGAGAAGCAGAGGCGGCGGTCACGCCGCAGTCTTCGACGCTACTAAGTGCAGTCGTGCAGGACTCTCATGTTCGAGACCTCCTTCGCTAGAGTATGACTAGCGAGAGAGCTGCTTCTAGAGAGGAGGCCAAGCTGGCGCAACTTGAAGTAGACTCGAAGACTCCATTGTATGACGGTTGGGATCCCGAGGTGACCCGCTTGAGTTTCACGCTCGAACTTCTAAAGACGAAGGCCAAAAACAAATGGGCAGACAAAAGCCTCGATGAGCATTTGAAGTATCTACATAATAAAGTTCTTCCCGCGGGGAACCTGTGTCCTACTAGTGTCGATGAGGCCAAGAAAATCTTTTGCCCTTTTGATTTGCCGCACATTAGGTACCACGCATGCATCAACGATTGCATCATTTATCGGGGGGAGCACGCGGAAAAAACTAGCTGTCCAGTGTGCAATGCTTCTCGATACAAGAAGGCAGGAAAGAAAGCTCCTCAGAAAGTTGTATGGTACTTTCTGATCACTCCCCGACGATGGAGATGATCCGAAGCTGAGACACCTCGTAGATGGTAGCCAGTGGAGAGCATTCAACACCGTATATGGATTTGCTGCAGAAGATCCAAGGAACATCTTGCTTGGTGCAAGTACCGATGGCATGAATCCGTTTGGAAACCAAAACACCAACCACAGCACATGGCCCGTCTTTGTATGGATGTACAACCTCCCCCCATGGAAGTGCATGAAGACAAAGTACATACACATGAGCATGCTGATTCAAGGGCCGAAACAACCGGGAAATAATATTAACATGTATATGGGGCTTCTGAAAGAGGAGCTAGACATGTTATGGAAAACACCGGCATGGACATGGGACGCCAGCAAAGGAGAGTATTTCTATATGAGAGCCGCGCTGATGACGACGGTGCACGACTATCTCGGTTACGGGTACACCTCAGGCCAGGTGTGCCACGGATACTGCGGATGCACGAGGTGCATGGATGATACAACGTCTCAGCAGCTTACGTCAACGAAAGATGGCGGGTCCGGGAAAATCGTGTACATGGGGCATCGTAGAGGGCTCGAGAAGGATGACCCGTGGAGAAAGCGTGGAGATCTATTCAATGGGTTGGCTGAGCATCGAGGACCTACACGTTCTACACGGAGGCCAAAGACATGGACAGTGATTACCAGAACTCTAGGGTGACGATTGAATACGTGACCGACGCCAACGGCACAACTGAAAGATTCTACGGAAGGGTCGAAGAGATCTGGGAGCTTGACTATACTGGATTGGACGATGCGACGATGTTCCGTGTCAGATGGGCTAAGGACATCGTAAGAGAAAACAAGTATTTCACTACCATGTCTGTACCACCCACTGACGCGAAGAGCGCAACCGTGAACGTTAACGTCGTCGCCAAAACTGAGCCATGGGTACACGCTAAGCACATGACACAATGCTTCTTCATAACCGACACGACCAATCCCAGCCGTGTTGTCGTGAGGAGAGGCAAAAGGAGCATCGTCGGAATGGATGGAGTCGCCAACGAGGAAGACTACGACCAATACGGCAACCCGATGAGGGAAGATGACGATGAAGCATACGTGAAAAGAAGAATCAATACTACATTACATAAGAAAGATCGTACTCCATGGTTCCGGAAAAGTCACAAGGAGGGGCTCAATTATTCGGCAACGAACAAGAAAGGGAAGAAGCTCAATGTGAAACGTCTTCGACGCAGCTGAGAAACCATCATTTATATAATATATATGTATCTATTTTGTGTACGCACTTAAGTAACCGTTATCGGTCAACTGATATATATGTTACCACCACATGCATGGTTCTGGTGATATTCGCGCAGTGTGGGAGGGAGACGCCGTCGTAAACAGAAAGGAAGAAAGCAATACAAAAGAAATACAAAAGAACAAAAACAAAAGGGAGAAAGTAATACAAAAGAAAAAGAAAAGTAAACAGAAAAGAAAAGGGAAATAATAAAAACTAATACATATCAGTAGCGCTGGATTATGAACAAGCGATATAGCTCATATAGTTATAGCGCTGGATCCTAACCCAGCGCTACTACTATGTGTATTTTAGAATTAAAAAAACTGAAAATTAAAACAGTTAGCAGTAGCGCTGGATTATGGACCAGCGCTATAGATAATTTAGCTATAGCGCTGGTCCTAACCCAGTGCTACTACTATTTTTGAGTTAACCGCCGCGCGTGCTCAAATTTTGCCAACTCCCATCCCCCCCACCTCTCCCCCTCCTCTCCCCCTCCTCTCTGTCGCGCGCCGCCGTCGCCCTCCTGCCCGCCGCTCCGACCTCCTCCTCGTCCGCGCGGACGACCGAGCCCTCCCATTCCCTCCCCCACTCTCCCACCTCTCCCCCTCCTCTCTGTCGCGCGCCGCCGTCGCCCCTGCCCGCCGTCGTCGCCCCTGCCCGTTCCGGCCTCCTCGTCCGCGCCGCTTCAGGTACCCCCCCTCCCCCCCACCTCCCCCTCTATCTAGTCAATTAGGAAAAAAAATCTAGGGTTCATATCTAGGGTTAAAAACAGGATTGTTGCTACTTAGTAATAGAATGTTGGTTGCTTTGTATATGTTTGAATGTTGGTTGAATGTTTATAATCCTGTTGGTCATGAAATAGAATTGTATATAGCTCCAAGAAAGATTGATGGTCATGATGCATTTTCACAACATTTGGAAGCAAGGATGGAGAAACTTGTAGGAAGCATCAAGACAATGTCCCGGTACAGCCATTAAAAGCCAAACTCTAGAGAAATACTTGCTTATGGTATCCTTCTCTTGGGCTATAACAATGTGCATTCTAGGTACCCTCCCTGTCGTGCAAGGGCCTTGTAAGAGCCATAGCAATTCCTTCTATGCGTGTGTCATATGAGTTTGGGCCTTGAAATTTCTACCTAAATTACCTTCTCACGCCCTACATGAATCCGTGTATTTTCCCATGATAGCAGAACCCATAAGACCATGATTAGAATATTTGAGATTACCATAGAAACAGGGGAGCCATCACGCTCAAAGCATAAGTTTTTGAAACTTTGGCATTTTGATTTTTATCAGAACTTCTGAACTTGCATATGATAAAACAACTTGAACAGTACTGTACATGTGGAAGCTCACCCTGTTGGTTGTTGGTTGAATGTCGAAGAATATCCGAGTGGCCTATGTTTTGCCGGAATGTTGATTTATTTCCGTTCCGGCAAATTTCAGGCGCTCCATATGTCCACTTTTTAGCAAAGGTCATGCCGAAAATTTTCGTGATTTTCGGCATGACTTGTGCTAGAAACTAGGACATATGGAGTGCCCGGGATTTGCCGGAAGGGGAATGAATCAACATTCCGACCAAATATAGGCCCCTTTTTTCTCTTCATTATATCTTTTATTTACAATTGTTGAATAGGAAACATGTCTAGCCACGCCTCAGCCGGGGGTTCAGCTCGCCTCGAAGAAGACCCCATCGAGGCAGCAAATCACTATTTCGATTACCTGGACAAACACCAGATGGGGGTGCATGGTGGCGGCAGTGGCACCAACCCCGACGCCGACGCCGACACCGGCACCAGCACTGGCACTGGCACCGACACCACCCCCGAGACCGGGAACGATGCTGTTGTAGCCGGTAAAGCACCGAAGCAGAAGAGGTCACGAAGACCAAACGAGCTCGGCATCGGACAAATTGTAGTCACGGAGATGCACCCCAAGAATCTAGAGCCAACAGCGCCGGATGAAGCGCGCTCGTGCTGGGGCAATCAACTAGGATGCATCCTCAGGGAAACCGCCAACATCAACGACGAGAAGTTGAAGAAGATACCACATATGGAGCACATGCTCCTAAAGAAGTTGCACAATAGGTTCCTGTTCCCCGGCCGCACAGAAAGCAAAGAACCGTGGGACGACGATGCCATGACAAAGATAAACAACAAGGCGATGGTGACGTTCACCAACGACTTGTCCACCTGGAATGTTCGGGTGAAAAAAGCGATCGATAAGAATGAACCGTGGTCCAAGATTCATGCTGCCAATCCGTCACTTACGGAAGAGGACATTGAAAAATTCAAGGAGACTTGCGCTAAAGATGAAACCAAGAAAAAGTCAGAGAAAATGAAGGCGCTCCAGGCCAGGAACACGCCTCTCCACCGCCTCGGAAGCCGTGGTTACGAGTGGAAGAGGCACGTATGGGCCAAGGAGGACGCCGAATGTGAAAATCACGGAATCCCAGACCCCTTGGCGGAGTTCACCGACCCGCTGGAGCGTGACTGGATCAGGGCCCGGTACAAGTGGGACCGCATCAAGAAGACCTTTTACACGGACCCGAACACGAGGGAGTTCATGAGACTTCTGGTAATTGTTATATTACCACATTATCATATTAGCTTCCAATCAATTCGACTACAAGTTTTGTCACATTATTAGTAAACCATCGACGTTCCTTTTGCAGAAAGAGCAGCACCAAAAGCCAGCCGAAAGCGACGAGTCGTCACAGTCGTCGGCGAGGCCCAAGTGGGACACCCATTTCAACTGGGCCCTGAACATACTGAAAAAGGTCCCGGAGGACACACCGCCGTCCTATGGACGTGTGCACGGCGTCGGAGATGGTGCCTCGCGGAAGACGTGCTACCACGAGGAGCTAGAGGAAAGAAGGAAGAGAAAGTTGCTTACTCAACAGACCATCGTCCAGAAGGTCGCGCTTGCGATCAATAAGTCCAAAGCTGAGACCAAAGCAGAGTTGGAACAGATAGTCGATGCAAGGGTCAGTGCAGCGGTAGCTGGCGTCACGGCTGACTTCACATCTTCCATTTCCAGCTTGCTTCCGGCATTTTTTGAATGGACGAAGAAAAATCCAGATAAAGGGCCAGCAGACTTTCCCCTTCCCAGCTATGTCGGGAGCAATTCGGTGAACATCGCACCACCAGCACCTGCTCACGCCACTGCACATGCTCCCGCTCCTGTTCATAGCAGCCCGTCCTCCGTCTCTAGACTACTCGGCGGGCCTTCATCTATGGCTGAGCTCGACGCCCTCACGGTAATTACGCGTCATACCCTTTTCACCAGCATGTCTATATAGTCTTCCGTTTCAATTGCCTTTCGGATGTTTGACGTCGCAGACATGTCTTCGTAGGCCAACGATACCCCGTGCACCCTACTGTACGACATCAAGGGCCAGAAGGTGGCCGTGGGAAAGGCAACAATCATGAAGCCGAAGGACTACATGTTCCACAACCGAGAGATGCCCGATGGCGTCTTCAAGGTTAACGTGGCCGGTGTCTTAGCGGGCTTCGAGGATTTTCCTCCTTCGGTACCAGTCGATAACGAGGAGACCCCTCAACGAATTGGCGCATGCAAGAGCTGGTTCTTGCCTTGGCCGAAGACTCTTCTTCGTGTCGAGGCGCCCGGTATCACACCAATGACAGCTTCTCAAGAAGGTATGAACACCACCCCACCTACCAAATTACCATCACCTGTCGTGGCGGGTGATAGCGGATGACGCGAGGGAGAGCCTCCATTAGTGCCAGATGATGTCGCCCCCGTTGTCGAAGAAGCAAATGCTGATGATGACATGGAGGAGGATGATGATGACCCAGACAAGTATTTCAACACCGCCTATGATGATGGAGGATTGATGGCTCAGGACGACGAAGACTCAGGCTTTGAGCGTGGAGATGATGACTTGATGCTGCCTGATTTGCCGGAGCCGGAACGTCCTAATAAGGCGGAATGCAAAAAGTCTCTCTTCAAGCGATCCTCGCAGGAGACGCCTCCAGATGCCGCCTCTACCAGCAACAACCCGAGGGCCGTCCACTGATTAGCCCGACGACATTGGGGGTGACAGTTAGGGAAGGTATGGTGGGCTCACTACCGCCACCCGCCAAGAAGCAAAGGAGGAGACCGGGCAAGAAAGGCCCTAAAGGCGCCAGAGCTGCTTCAAGCAGCCAGCCGCCTCTGAAGCCCCGGGAGGTAGACAAAATACCTGTCGTAGGTGCGGAGCATTTCCATGTCGCCGGCCACCCGATCCTACCTCAGAAAGCGCTAGAGGACATACTGAACAATGATCTAAGGAGACTTCATGATGATGTGCTGGGCAGAGAGAAAAGCCTTCTCATCTCGGGAAAACCAGGATACCCGCTTTGCGCGGCTCAGGTGCCGGGTGGGAAGTTGTACGTCGAGGGATGGCCCGCGGATAAGTTCATCCTGCGATTTGACTACATCTACGACATGTTCCACATGACCAAGCTAGATTTCCAGTTCATCCGCATGTATGCGCTGTATCTCAACTACATCATCAGGATCGAGAACATAAAATATATCTGCGTCGCGGACCCGTACCATATGCACGAGAGCTTCTTGGATGTTTGCAAAGAGCACCGTGACTATGCGAGCAAGTACATCGGCGGCTTCATGATCGCTAATAAGGACAAGGAAGCGATTCTCCTGCCTTATCATCCCACGTAAGTCATCCGCGCATATCCTTTCGTAAGTGTTAATCATTCCTTTGCAAGCATGGAGGCTAATTTGAGGTGTACTTAATTTGCGTAGCGGGGGGGGGGGCGTCCTCATCGTTCTGTACCCAGAATACTCCCATGCTATATACTTGGACTCATCGAAGAACATCAAGAAAAAGGATTACAAGCACATAAAGAGTGTTCTCGATAGTGCCCTGTTAACCTTCAGCATGTCTGGTGGATATATCAAGGTGAAAAAGTTCAGGAGGAACGGGCTGGTTTTCAGCCATAAGACCGACTCCTGCTGCATCCAGCAACCGCACATCAGTAAGGCTGCTGGATTCTACCTCATGCATCACCTGCTCGAGTTCAGAAGGGATAATCAACGCCTTCGCATGTCAGCTACTACCAACGATGCCGAGATTGTCAACTGGGCCACAAGCATAGGAAAGACACCGGATCATCAAATCCGAGCTGAGTTTTATCACGTGCAGTGTGAACTTGCCCAAGTGATCATGAAGCAGGTCCTCGAACCAACAGGGATGTTCTACCATGGGCCAATCACGCGGGATGATGTCCGAGCACTGCTAATCGCTCAGCGTCTGGACCTGAAGCCTTTCAAGAAGCTCGGGTGCTTCGTCCCTGACTATGAAGATTGGACCGAGGACTGATTGTCGTTGACAATATATGTGTCACTAGCGTCCAGACGAAACTATGTGATGTAATTAAACCGTGGTCCTGAACTAGCGTAGATCGCTTTAGTTAATTAGTTTGGGTATGAGGAACTTCGTCATTTATGTTTACTATAGGTTGCTTGTATTTTGCTAATTATGCCTCTTTGTGTTCTTAAGTACATTATGTTGCATATTATCGTTCATGATGCAGGTACATAGATCAGAGATGGCGAAGGGCTGCTACGTCGTGTTCGTTGGGAAGGTTCCAGGAGTCTACGACCACTGGCCAGACGCTCAGGCCCAGGTGGACAAGTACCCGGGTGCTAGCCACAGAGGGTTCGACAGCAGAGCCGAAGTGGAAAGTAGTTACTTGAGGTGGACGCTCCGGCAAGAGCGGGGGCGGAACCGCCGGTGCCTCAAGTACTACATAGTCGCGGTCTTGCTCTTGCTGATCGCTCTTCCCTTCTACATCATGGTTTAGATAGAGATGATGAAACTTGTGTGTGTGCCATGACCATGCAGTTGCACTTATTCGAGACATGACATGACTTGTGTATCGCTATTTTCGAGATGTGATGATATTTGTGTTGAATGATGATGATGATGATGGTATGACGAGACTACTATATGTGTATGATATGATGATAATAGTGTATGTTTATTGTGATCTGATGAAACTACTATATAGAGCCTGTATAAATACATCACGAATACGTAGAGGGGGTATGAATCTGTGAAAGCAGGAATACTAGCAGCAGCGTTGGAAGGCATCTAGCAGCAGCGCTTGCCTTTCCACAGCGCTACAGCTAAGTTGTAGTAGTAGCGCTGGTCAGTGCAGCGCTACTGCTAACCAGACTTAGCAGTAGCGCTGCACCAACCAGCGCTACTGCTACAACTTAGTTGTAGCGCGTTAGCAGTAGCGTTGGACCCAGCGCTACTGCTATAGGTTTTTCAAGCGCTACTAGTAGGGTTTCTCCTAGTAGTGCCTATACTTGTGGGTCATCAAGACTCTTTTCTGGCACTGTTGCCGGGGAGTGAAGCGCCTTTGGTGAGTGGAATTTGGTAAGGAAAATTTTATATAGTGTGCTGAAATTTACTGTCACTTGTTACTATGGAAAATAATCCTTTGAGGGGCTTGTTCGGGGTATCTTCACCTCAACCGGAAGCACAAAGAGTTGCTCCTCAACCTACTGAACCTACTGAAAATATTTATTATGAAATTCCTTCGGTATGATAGAGAAACTGCTAGCTAACCCTTATGCAGGAGATGGAACACTACATCCTGACTTGCATCTAATCTATGTGGATGAAGTTTGTGGATTATTTAAGCTTGCAGGTTTGCCCGAGGATGATGTCAAGAAGAAGGTCTTTCCTTTATCTTTGAAGGAGAAGGCATTGACGTGGTATAGGCTATGTGATGATATTGGATCATGGAACTACAACCGATTGAAATTGGAATTTCATCAGAAGTTTTATCCTATGCATCTGGTTCATCGTGATCGGAATTATATTTATAATTTTTGGCCTCGTGAAGGAGAAAGTATCGCTCAAGCTTGGGGGAGGCTTAAGTCAATGTTATATTCATGCCCCAATTATGAGCTCCCAAGAGAAATTATTATTCAGATTTTTTATGCTCGGCTTTCTCGTAATGATCAATCCATGCTCGATACTTCTTGTACTGGTTCCTTTATGAAGAAAGATATTGAATTCAAATGGGATTTATTGGAAAGAATTAAACACAACTCTGAAGATTGGGAACTCGACGAAGGTAAGGAGTCAGGTATAAACCTTAAGTTTGATTGTGTTAAATCCTTTATAGACACCGATGCTTTTCGTGAATTTAGCACTACATATGGACTTGACTCTGAGATAGTAGCTTCTTTCTATGAATCTTTTGCTGCTCATGTTGATCTCCCTAAGGAGAAGTGGTTTAAATATCATCCTCCCATTGAAGTGAAAGTAGTTGAACCTATTGAAGTTGAAGAAGAAACTATTATTTATAATGTTGATCCTGTTATTCCTGCTGCTTATATTGAGAAACCACCTTTCCCTGTTAGAATAAAGGAACATGCTAAATCTTCAACTGTGGTTCGTAAGAGTTATACTAGAACACCTACACCCCCTGAACAAATCAAAGTTGAACCTAGTGTTGCTATGGTTAAAGATCTCTTGGTTGATAATATTGATGGGCATGTTATTCATTTCTGTGATGAAGGTGCTAGAATTGCTAGACCTGATACTAAAGATAAACATAGACCTATTGTTGGCATGCCTGTTGTTTCTGTTAAAATAGGAGATCATTGTTATCTTGGCTTATGTGATGTGGGTGCTAGTGTGAGTGCAATTCCCTTTACCTTATATCAGGAAATTATGAATGATATTGCACCAGCTGAATTAGAAGAAATTGATGTTACCATTAAGCTTGCTAATAGAGATACTATAGCACCAGTTGGGATTGTTAGAGATGTTGAAGTTTTGTGTGGGAAAGTAAAATATCCTACTGATTTTCTTGTTCTTGGTTCCCCACAAGATGATTTTTGTCCCATTATATTTGGTAGACCTTTCTTGAATACTGTTAATGCTAAGATAGATTGTGAGAAAGAAACTGTTACTGTAAGTTTTGGGGATGTGTCTCATGAGTTTAATTTCTCTAAATTTCGTAGACGACCCCATGATAAAGAATCGCCTAGTAATGATGAAATTATTGGTCTTGCTTCTATTGATGTGCCTCCTACTGATCCTTTAGAACAATATTTGCTAGATCATGAAAACGATATGCATATGAATGAAAGGAATGAAATAGATAAGATTTTCTTTGATCAGCACCCTATTTTGAAACACAATTTGCCTGTTGAAATACTTGGGGATCCTCCTCCACCCAAGGGTGATCCCGTGTTTGAGCTTAAACAATTACCGGATACTTTGAAATATGCCTATCTTGATGAAAAGAAGATATATCCTGTTATTATTAGTGCTAACCTTTCAGAGCATGAAGAAAAGAGATTATTGAAAACTCTGAGGAAGCACCATGCTGCTATTGGATATACTCTTGATGATCTTAAGGGCATTAGTCCCACTCTATGCCAGCATAAAATTAATATGGAGCCTGATGCTAAACCAGTTGTTGATCACCAACGACGGTTAAATCCTAAAATGAAAAAAGTGGTAAGAAATGAAATATTAAAGCTTCTGGATGCAGGTATAATTTATCCTATTGCTGATAGTAGATGGGTTAGTCCCGTTCATTGTGTCCCAAAGAAGGGAGGTATTACCGTTGTTCCTAATGATAAAAATGAATTGATCCCGCAAAGAATTGTTATAGGATATAGAATGGTAATTGATTTCAGGAAATTAAATAAAGCTACTAGAAAAGATCATTACCCTCTACCTTTTATTGATCAAATGCTAGCAAGACTATCCAAACACACACACTTCTTCTTTCTAGATGGTTATTCTGGTTTCTCTCAAATACCTGTGTCGAAAGAGGATCAAGAGAAAACCAGTTTTACTTGTCCTTTCGGTACTTTTGCTTATAGACGTATGCCTTTTGGTTTATGCAATGCACCTGCTACCTTTCAAAGATGTATGATGGCTATATTCTCTGACTTTTGTGAAAAGATTATTGAGGTTTTCATGGATGATTTCTCCGTTTACGGAACTTCTTTCTATGATTGCTTGAGCAACCTTGATCGAGTTTTGCAGAGATGTGAAGAAACTAAATTATCTTGAATTGGGAGAAGTGCCACTTTATGGTTAATGAGGGCATTGTCTTGGGACACAAAATCTCCGAAAGAGGTATTGAAGTTGATAAAGCTAAAGTTGATGCTATTGAAAAAATGATGTGCCCTATGGATATCAAAGGTATAAGAAGTTTCCTTGGTCATGTTGGTTTCTATAGGAGGTTTATTAAAGACTTCTCTAAGATTTCTAGGCCTCTCACTAATCTTTTGCAAAAAGATGTTCCATTCGTTTTTGATGATGATTGTGTAGAAGCATTTGAAATTCTTAAGAGAGCCTTGATCACTACACATGTTATTCAACCACCTGATTGGAACCTACCCTTTGAAATTATGTGTGATGCTAGTGACTATGCTATTGGTGCTGTTCTAGGACAAAGAGTTGATAAGAAATTAAATGTTATCCATTATGCTAGTAAAACTCTAGACAGTGCTCAAAGAAACTATGCTACCACTGAAAAGGAATTTTTAGCAGTTGTGTTTGCTTGTGATAAATTCAGACCTTATATTGTTGATTCCAAAGTAACTGTTCACACTGATCATGCTGCTATTAAATATCTTATGGAAAAGAAAGATGCTAAACCTAGACTTACTAGATGGGTTCTTCTGCTACAAGAATTTGATTTGCATATTATTGATAGAAAGGGTGCTGAGAACCCCGTAGCAGACAACTTGTCTAGGTTAGAAAATGTTCTTGATGACCCACTACCTATTGATGATAGCTTTCCTGATGAACAATTAGCTATCATAAATGCTTCACGTAATGCTCCATGGTATGCTTATGCTAATTACATTGTTGCTAAATTTATACCACCTAGTTTCACATACCAACAAAAGAAAAGGTTCTTCTATGATTTAAGACATTACTTTTGGGATGATCCACACCTTTATAAAGAAGGAGTAGATGGTGTTATTAGACGTTGTGTACCTGAGCATGAAAATGAACAGATCCTACACAAGTGTCACTCTGAGGCCTACGGAGGACACCACGCTGGAGATAGAATTGCACACAAGGTATTACAATCTGGTTTTTATTGGCCTACTATCTTCAAGGATGCTCGTAAGTTTGTCTTGTCTTGTGATGAATGCCAAAGAATTGGTAATATTAGTAAACGTCAGGAAATGCCTATGAATTACTCTCTCGTTATTGAACCATTTGATGTTTGGGGTTTTGATTATATGGGACCTTTTCCAAAGTCTAACGGGTATACTCATATTCTAGTTGATGTTGATTATGTTACTAAGTGGGTAGAAGCTATTCCAACTAGTAGTGTTGATCATAACACTTCTATTAAAATGCTTAAAGAAGTTATTTTCCCTAGATTTGGAGTCCCTAGATATTTAATGACTGATGGTGGTTCACACTTTATTCATGGTGCTTTTCGTAAATTGCTTGCTAAGTATGATGTTAATCATAGAATTGCATCTCCTTATCATCCTCAGTCTAGTGGTCAAGTAGAATTAAGCAATAGAGAAATTAAATTGATCTTGCAAAAGACTGTTAATAGATCTAGAAAGAACTGGTCTAAGAAACTTGATGATGCATTATGGGCTTATAGAACCGCTTACAAAAACCCTATGGGTATGTCTCCGTATAAAATGGTTTATGGTAAAGCGTGTCACTTACCTCTAGAACTAGAACATAAAGCTTATTGGGCAATCAAAGAGCTCAACTATGATTTCAAACTTGCTGGTGAGAAGAGGTTATTTGACATTAGCTCACTTGATGAATGGAGAACCCAGGCCTATGAAAATGCCAAGTTGTTTAAAGAAAAAGTTAAGAGATGGCATGATAAAACGATACAAAAGCGTGAATTCAATGTAGGTGATCATATCTTGCTATACAATTCTCGTTTAAGATTTTTTGCAGGAAAACTTCTCTCTAAATGGGAAGGGCCTTACATTATCGAGGAAGTGTACCGTTCCGGTGCCATCAAGATCAACAACGCCGAAGGCACAAATCCGAAGGTGGTAAACGGGCAAAGAATCAAACATTATATCTCAGGTACTCCCATAAATGTTGAAACCAATATTATCAATAGAATAACTCCGGAGGAGTACATTAGGGAGACCTACCAGAACGTTTCAGACTCCGAAAAGGAATAGGTATGTGGTACGGTAAGCAAACCGACTCCAAAACTTTTTCAACAGCAATTTTTCTCCGTTTTGGAATATTCAAAAAATTAGGAAAATTTAAAGTAGTCCGAAAAGTGCACGAGGAGGCGACAAGCCAGGGGGGCGCGCCCTACCCCCCTAGGCGCGCCCCTGTGGCTTGTGGCCACCCCGTGTACCCTCCGGACTCCGTTTTCTTGTGGTATACTCCTTTAGGTCGGTAAAAATTCATTATATAATCTCCCGAAGGTTTTGACCTTCGTATCATGACAAGACCTCCTGTTTTCGTTTTGAGCTGTTTCTGCAGCAGATTTAGAGCAAGATGTCTTCGCAAGAGTCGGTCGGGGAGAGCCGTGCCTCTCGCCTGACACCGGGGCCCGGAGCATACATCGAAGCCAACCACTTCGGGCAGGCCACGGAGGAAGAGATGGAGGCCGACTTGAAAAGGATGGATGC